>JALMQS010000099.1:39725133-39999751 GCA_024734495.1 Forficula auricularia | reverse complement strand
ACCTTTTAGTGCATTTTTATTTGATTTTTGAGTTATTATTAGTGATTTTTGTATTTTTGTCGTTCGGAAATGAGGTAAATTTATAATTATGAAAAAATTCCGCAAATTCCCTCATTTTCTCCTTGTTAATGACATATGAGAATGAATTTGATATGTGAAGTATTTTAAAGATAAAAAGGTATAGACACTTCGATATGTGAGTCCGACTAGCAATTGGAGAACAAATTTTTAAAGACCGCTTCAACTCAAAAACCACAAATTCCCTTATTTTCTACTTATCGAGGACATATAAGGACGAATTTGATAGGTATTTTGGAAGATATAGGTACGGATCCTCTGATATATGAGTCTGATTCGCACTTGGCCGGCTTATTTTTTATTCATGTTTAGAAACATGGAGAAAATAATTTTTAAGCATAATTTTTTCCCTTCTATTTGATGCCAAAATATCGATATTTTTAAAATTATATTTTGGTCTTTTGAATTCAGAACTTACGGTTCAAAAATGAAGACAACCATAATAATATCTATAATATGTGATGGTGCCAGGGAAAAGGGCCCTTATTTTCACCTGGTCAAAATCGAGCTAATGGAATCTCCTGTTTCTAGAGAAACACCTGAACAAAACACTTTTTGTCCAGCCCAGATTTTTCCAAAAATTGACTCAGTTATATTTTTTTGAATATTTAAAATTAAAAAACGTAATTCTAAGTTATAGCCATTTAAATTTTTAGAATTTTTAAGAATGCGAAAATAGGGCATTTCTTACATTTTACCCTCGCTATTATTCTATTCCGAATGAAAATTTGCTACCTAATTCAAATATGTAATAAAAAATTATACTCACATTTTTGCCATTCCTGAAAAAAAACTTGGTGAAGGGTCCTTTTCCCTGACATCATCTCAAGTCTAAAGAGTAATATATCAGTAGATGTAGCTAGGCACCTATGTTTGTAATAATAAACTACAGCATTGTGCCAAGATTCAACTTTCTAGCTCAAACTCAGTTCGAAAAAAAAATATTACGAAATCACTTGCGGAGAGCTTTCATTTTTTCCTCCACAAATATAATATTAAAATTAAGTCGAAATGGTATTTTAAAAATTAATATAGGTGGTTTCTTCTGCTTTAAATGGAGCTCTTTTACAAGCGTTTTTCTGTAACAATTTCAGTTCCAGAATACCTAGTTACAATCACGTGTTCAGAATTTTTTTGCAGGAGAGTTTTTTTTTAATAATGAAAATTTTATCAATATATTGTAGGTATTTATATTAATATAAAAATATTTAAAAAAAGAGAAATCAATTAAAAATTCCAAAAGATTTATATTACATTTTTATGAATTCGCATTCGAATTTCGTACAGGTTAGCTTTAGATGATTCTATAGAATGAAAATTTCTCTCCTCAATTCTGATATGTTGTTTTCTCAAATAGAAAATATTTTTGATTTCATATTTGCCAGAAATTTTTTTTTTTTAGTGAGTTTATTTATCTTACCTCGGAAGTTAATAAAAAAATCGAATGATAAAATTTGACTTTCGAGCAATAAGTCCAGATGGACGTTAACCATAATATTTAGTGAAAAGGCTAAAGTTTAACCCTAAAAATGGATAGGGGTTGATTCTTAATTAATTGAGGGCTAGAAATTTATATTTAAATTTATCCAATCGATGTTTACACTGCGAAAGTTTGGCGTGAAATGATTCTCTTGGCCAATTTTATTTCTCTATATAGAATAGAGGAGAAATAGAAATGAATGGAGGAAATAACTTTTCTCTATAAAATATTCAAATTTGTTTTAAAATTGTATTTAGATAACAGATATACCTATATTGTTTCCCATCCAATAAGCTATTTTAATTCGTTTCATCCCCTCCAAAAAAGTTTTTTTTTAAATTAACCCTTGTTAAAAAAGCAATCTTATTTAAATAAAACATTAAGAATAAATAATCTTATAGGGATAAATTGATGAGCGCGCTATGTTACTTTTGCTTAACTCTATTGATGAATGATGATAGAATGTTAGTGATTTTAAATGAAAAAGAGTAATGATTTAATCCAAAAATTTCAAACATGATAAATATTTTATTTAAGAGAATTTTTTTTAAACTTCGTATATCAAGAAAAAAATATATAAATACATTTTAACACATTTATCTATATTTTTCTTGATATACAAAGGAGTTAAAAAAATTATCATAAATTTATTTTCTCACTTCTAAAATCTAAACTATTCATAATAAATATTAATTGCAAGTAAAAATGAATACTTTTCAAAACTTTGCCACAGGTGGGTAGGAGACAAAATTAAAGATAATAATTATTTCTTGAAACAGTTACTTGTTTATAATAGGTTTTCCATGGCATTACGAGAAAATCACTTTTTGAAAATATAAACATTTTAGCACTAGAACGAACTTGTTACGAGGTCTCGACTTATCGTGGATATCGGTGTACATTTAGATATGTATCTATTTGTTGTAAAATAGAACTAAAAGTTTATAATTACACGAGAGGGGGAGGAACAGGGCAAAGCCATGTGGGGTGTTTAAGTCACCCTATTTTTTAATATTCTTTTTTCTTTTTTAATATTAATATGAAAATTTATTTTAAAAATGAAATAAAAGTGTGTTAGGGTGCAGTTAAGTTAAAGCTACAACAGCTGATTAAATAGTGAAAAAGACATTTATATAATTATATATCAGTGGCTTGCGGTCCATGGATGCTGTGGACGCGGGGCATCCCGAAAATTTCAAACAATTAGAGTATATTCATAAATTCAGGAGGATCTTTAAATTTTCAAATTATTATCCCTTATTTCAAATATTTCTAGAAAAAACATTTTTTGTTTTGAAAAGTATATTGGCTCTCGAAATATTATGCGTATAAGGGTTAATAATAGTTTCAAGGGGCAATTAAAATGAAAGATTTTTCAGAAAAGAGCGCAGATAGAAGGTTTGAAGTCCCTAGCTGGTATATCTTCCAGTTCAAGCATGTCAAAGACAAGTCCTGACTAGTTTTAGTCGAATAAAAATTGTTCTCGCTGAGAAACTATTAAAATAGAAATAATACAAAAAAGGAATAAATAAAAATGATTCGAGAATCTCTGGACTAATCCATTTCTAAGTCTCAATATATAAGATCAGAAATAATTAAGAGTGCTCTAGACAAGTCTTAGCTTGCTTATAGCATAGGAGAATTAGGAGAAATTGAAGATTTTCCTATAGGATAGGCTGATTCATTGTGGAAGATGGACGATTTCCATCTCAGGGACTGTGGAGTTTAAGTCGTAAAATTTAATTTCTGACTCCTACCCTCACTCACACAAAGCTGTTAGGAAGGTTCCAAAATATATTTAAAAAAATCTAATTTTAACAAATAACGAAAATGATTCCGTATTCGAAGAAATTTAGAGAAAAAAGCGAAGATTAATATAAAATTTGAAAAAATGAATGGTACTTTTTTCGATAGCATCCCGTGGTTGAAAAGTTACCAACCGCCACTGATATATATATATATATATTTATTTATTTATTTTGAAAATAAAACACTTTAACAGTAGAACAAATTTTTACGAACTACCGCTCGATTTATCGTTGAGGTCAAATCGTTTTAACTATATTTTTTCTTTAAAATAGGGGACACATGTTTTCATACTGAATTTCTCATATTGAGAATTCGTTAGATAAACATGTTGTGGATTTAGTCTGTTTGAATTAGTATGTGTGTGCATGTGCATGTGAGCAGTGGGCAATTAAAAACAAATCAATTGATCAATTCGAAAACAGAAATGACTAAAGTTTTCCTAACAACTAGAGCGTGTAACCGTTGAAGCTTCGTTAGGATTAATGGGCGGCAAATATTCATTTTTTCTCTTCAAACAAAACCCACAACACGAACGAGACACACTTTAATATACAAATATTTTTTGCCCATATATTCCTAACTCCAAATTGGCTAGAGATCTCCATTCAGATAACAGTTACTCATTTTCGTAACTGATTTCTTATTTTCAAAGTTTTTATAATTCTGATAAGTTAAAAACGGACAGATTAGATACTTAGTGATTTTAATTCGGAAAACATCAAATTTCAATAGAAAAGAAAAAAGGTTAAGATTCTAGTATTTTTAAGAGGAAAAATATACAAATTTCGTATTTGCTCCATTGTTAAATTCTAAAAATTCAAATTGTTGTTTTGAGGTGGACTAATGTCTCCATAATTTACTTTTTGGTTGGGATTCTAAAGTGAGTCTTAGAATCCCGGGAAGAAAGGGGAAGAAAATTTGAGTTTCGACGGAGTGCTTCCCCAACTATTCCTTTTTAAAATTCTTATTATCCCCTATGTAAAATTTTTTACAAAAGACAAATTTTATTAGATAGGGTACTACTATTAATGTTTTAAATTAGAAAGTTGGTGTTTTATGAGGCTCTTGAAAGCCTTGGAAACAGGTGGAATTTCTTCGTTAGGAAAAAGAAATACAAAATTTTTTTATATTCTAACTATGCGATGGCGTGGGAATATCCGCTGAAACGTCTCAAAAGTTTTTAGTGAAAATAAATAGTTAGAATATAAGTAAATTTTGTATTTCTTTTTCCTAACGAAGACATTCCACCTGTTTCCTAGGTTTTCAAGAGCCTCGAGTGGTAGAGTTGATCATTCATAAGGAGAAATCATTGAATTTGTCATCTGCTTAATGTAAATTAACACAACATTCGTTTGTGGAGTGACCAGTTTACTATTACAACAAAAATTTACTTACATTCCATAAGAAATAACAGATAGAATTTTTTAATTCTTTCGATAGTCTCTAATAAATAAATTAGTTATATATCATTTATAATTAAAATTCGACTGAAAAAGAGAGAAATTCTCCCGAAACATCTGGATTCTAATAAAGGTTCGAAGATTCTTTTTTAAAAGATTTGTATTTACGTATATTTTAAAAAGAATAAATAAAGTTTTTTCAATATATATAAATAAACTTCTGACAATCGGTAATTAAGGGCTGATTACATTTTAGTGAATATCGACCCAAAATTAAGGAGGGAGGGAGGGGGGGGGAATTAAAAATTAAAATTATAATATTTTCAAACTAAAAAAACAAGAAAAACGAAATATAATATACTATAAAATGAACCTATAATAAGGAATTTTTATCTGGCACCAAAATTCGAGGGTACTGTAACGTTTCTGTCCCGGCAGAGGTAACCAATTCAAACTAACGGATGAAATCAAAATAATTAATCTCATTATTTTGCATTTTTAGCCTTCTGGGAAGCTACAGATTATGTATACAAAATTCGGTTGAGTTTGGTCCAAGGGCCTAGATTTTCATTTGTTGACCCCCCCCCCTAAATGATTATAAATGATTTATTAAGAATTTAAATATAAGAGAGGAGCCAGGCGTGTGGTAAAGTCCTGTGGATGGCCACATCAGTTTATTATTTATTTATTTTTTTGAGTGAATTCACTAACAGATTAATTAAAATTTTTACTTTACCATACAGGGTATGGTTAACTATTGTAATCGTGCATGAAAAAAGTGGTATTTTTTTCCTTCTTTTTTTCAAAATATCTCAAAAACGGGTGAAAATATTTTGATTAAAAAAATTGAGCGAAACCATAGCATTTCGCTCTACAAAAAAGCTCTAATAAGTGAACATCGAAAAAATTATATTTTTCGAGATAATAATTGTTTTGTCAAAATCTCTGTTAGTCTGATTGTCTGGTTGTCTGGTTGGGTGTCCGTTAGTCTGTGCGTTACCAAACCCCAGAAGTATAAAAATTAAAAACTACCCCCCCCCCCCACACACACGATTATAAATAATTTTAGGGGCCAGGTTGTATGGTAAAGTCAAGTAGATGGGCACATCAGAACACTTCAGCTTATTATTTTTGAAATATATATAATAAAATTTATTTTCCATGATGTCCCTTAATTTCTATTATTTCAAATAATTCAATTTTATTTTATTATAACTTGTATTTTTATATTTTCAATAAAATAAACTGTGCTGTCTGTATTTATACTGATAAGCAATAAGTAGAGCGTCTTTAGTAAATGTCGTTTTCTCTCCGAGTCTCTCGCTATTGACCAAATGAACAAATCAACTTCCGGTTCAGTGAGAAGGTTTTTTCCTCTCCATCCTCTTGTCTCTCTCCTTCATTCTCTACATCTAATTGTTTCTTCTTTCGTCTGTCTTAATACTTTACTCTCTCATCTTTATTTTCTTTCCAGTCTTTTTCTTTTCCGTTCATTCTATCAATAAATCCTTAAGTCAACATTTAGAAGGATACTTGAAACCCAACAGCACGCAATACAAACAATTGGCACACCCTCGCACTTCTTCCATTTCCCACCCGAACGGCACATCCATTAAATAGGCTATATCTAGGATTATATTTTTGTTAATTTTTTATTTTGTTTTGATAAATAAAACAAGATTAAGTTCATAAATTGATAACAAAATATGAAAAATTATTGTTAAGTCGTAGATACACATGCATATTTATTTATTCTTTATAAATATTATGTGTTATCTACCTATATGTATTAAATTAGGGTTTTTTCTGTACATTACTCCAAATCTCGCCAAATCTTGGTTGCACACGTTTCAAGCAAAGTTGTGAACGAAAACACCCTCAACAAAATTCCTGTCTGTATGTCTGTATGTCTGTTTCCGTGGTTTCCGCGAAAAGTTGTTCACGATTCATGTAAAAACGGCTGAAGGGATTATTATGTAATTTCATATTTGCATCAGATGTCTTCTAACTTACGTTTATAGCTATATAAGGTTTTGATATTTTGACCCCAAAAGGAGGTTTGGGAGGGGGGGGTAAAGTAAAGTAAAGTATTAACCCTACAGTAAATTTTGTTATGAGCTAAGTTATAGAGGGTGTGATTTCTGACAACTTTTATTTAAACAAATCCCCCCTAAAAACTACCCAAAAAGGGGGGAAGGGTGAAAAATGTAAATTTTTGTCCTTGGAGCAAACTCAACCAAATTTTCTATACATAATCTGTGGGCCTCTAGAGAGCTAGAAATTAAAAATAACCGCCCAAAATGGGGGTAAGGGTGTAGGTGGGGTGCGGGGGTGGTGGTGCAGGGTTGAGTGGGGGGTTCAGTTGCGGGTTGGGGGTCTAGGGGGCAGCCCCTGGCTAGCAAGAGGGCCGCCGAAGGAGGCCTTGCAGCAAGTAATTTTATAAAACATAATTTACAAAGCTGTTTAATGAATTTTTATAGCTGTGATTTTTTTATTTTTATCAAGAATTTAATCCTTAGTTTAGAGTCATGCAGCTTTTGATATTTCATTTATTTAGAAATTTCCGATGTTTCGGCTATGATGGCTTTTGCCCGCTCCGAAGATGACTAAAATCAATAGTCGAAACATCAGTGAGAATTTCTAAATAAAAGAAATATCAAAAGCTGCATGACTCTGCATTAAACTCTTGATAAAAATAATTTACAAAGATATGATTAGATTGTTGAATTTTTTGAAAAAAGATTTTATTTTTCATCACTAGAGGCTCTGTAATCACCTTAATAATAACTTTGCAAATTAAAAAAATTTAAAGGCCATGTCAAAAAACTTATTAGATGTGTTTGATTGCCTCTTCGAATTCCAAACTTTCAGTTGGCTAAAGCTAATGAAATGAAATCAAAGCCAAATCTCTGAAAATGGTTTGAAAATTTTCTCTGATAGTAGGTATTTAAGTATTTAAGTTGCCCTTTCTTTGAATCAAACCAGAGTGCTGAAATCGCTTGCCGAGTAATTAATTTCCTTCAGAATTCTTTTGCCCATTAAGATTATATAAGAATTCAACTACTCTGAATCTTCTGAAAACATGGCTACTTATAAGTACCTGGTAGCTCAATTCTCCAGGAAGCGGCAGCCCTTGTAACAAACACACAAAACTTCTTTACGGACGTTTCCTAATATAGCTCAGATGCAGTTAGCTCCTTCCCCTACTATTACATGCGCAGAAAGGCAAAAATATTTTCACTGCGTCGTTTCTTGGATCTGGCAACATTTCATTCTTACCGACGCTAAAAGACAGAATAAAAAAACACTTAATCAAACTGCTCAATGCGATATACTGTAGATATAGTCCTTAAGTTATAATGACAGTTAACCAAATACAGCAATACCTTTTCCTCGGGAGGAGGTTTTTGAGTAGATCTACTGTTATTCCTCTATTTGGGGGAGGGTGGGTTACTTTTCATGAAACTGGGGGTGAGTTATCAAGTTAGGGCACCCTTGTTATAACAGTTATCTGATAGTTCCAAATTCAAAAAAATAAACACTCTAAAATCAACAAAACTCATAAATAGAAAAATAATAAATAAACTCGATTTTGACTATTAGTTCTCTTTCTCAGCAGAAATGTCATAGTGTGGAATTTGTGCATGCTCAGTACGTCCGAGCTGTTTTTCGAGTATATTAAGTCGAAAACATCATAAATAACAGTAAGTGCCAGTCAAATTGGAGTAATACAAACAAACATAACGTCCTGAGAGATTGTTCCCTGGAGTACTTATCCTGTTGATTCTCTCCTCTTGAAATTTGCTAACAGGACTCGGACTTGAGGCCACGCGCATGTGTTTGTGTTACTCCAGCGTCTTTCTTTTTTAGTGGCACTTCATTCGACCGTTAAATGACCGATATATAATATCAATTTCTTCCTTCCACTTTATTTATCTCTCTCCTGGGATAAAAAAAAGAAAAAAGAAAAAATATATTTATGAGTATTGATGTGATAGAGAGTGGACCGGAGTTTGAACAAGATAGAGTATAGAATATCCATATTAAATCCTTTTTTTCGATAATCTGGTTTCCGTTGATTCATTTCCATTCCATTTTGATTAAATCATGAAGAATTAGACACAATGATAGAAACGAAGACCGCTCGCTCACTCAGCCACCCCTTCAATTCACTTTTCATTTATTTAGTTGATTCCCAAATGAATTTAAAACACAAATCGATCATTCAAATTAAATTCTCTTCCTTCCTCTCTTGCATGAAATATGTATATATATGTTTTAAAATGGAGGAAAAAGTGAAAGCTTTTTAAAAGCTCAGTACCAGACCCGTCTTAAGCCAAATGGGGGTCCATGGCACTTTAGTATATGGGACCCCTTTAAGAGAAATCTAGGATATGTATTAACAGAAATTAACAACATTTTAATTAGTATAATTTGTTATTTTAATATTTGAAAATTTGCAAACATAATATAGGTATTATTAGTTAAAAGTAATGGAAGGCAGCCCAAGGATAGTGAAGAAAAAAGTTATTACATTTCTAAATATGATGTATTTATTGGACTGTCATTCTTTTTTCCCCTTTTCCTTTAAAACCAACGTTTCGGAAGATTCTTCCCTCCTTCTTCAAAGGGTCAGTGAAGGAAACAAACAAGATTCAATATCCTTGGGGTCCTTCCATTACTTTTCAACAAAAAATTCTACCAGTGATAACCAACTCCAAAGATAAAATTTCTTCAAATATAATATACCAGAGGTGGGGAACCTTTTTACCCTGAGAGGCCATATTTAAAATAGCAGTAACAAAGGAGGCCACATAAGTTTCAATACCGATAAATGTAACTTTTGTAAAGTTATTGCTGTTCAAATTCATTTTTTTTTATTTCAAATTCAATATTTTTTTATACATATTTTCAATAAACAAAAAAATTAATAAAATTAAATTAATAAAACATAACAAAAATTTAATTCAATGAAAAGTAAATAATTAAACAAAGTATATAAATAACAAAAATAAAAAACTTTGAATTATTTATTCATTATTTAATATGTAATTCAAGTATTAGTGAGATACAGTGGTGCCTCGCATAAAGAACGCCTCGCACAGCGAACGCTGCACACAGCGAACTTCCTATTCGTTCATTTCATGATTCATACAACGAACTTCGCTTCACACAACGAAGTCGCCCGAGCTTCCACGATCTCTGCCGATGTATTGTAAAAAGAACTGCCGCTCAAAGCCCTTCTGATACTTGACAATGCCCCTTCTCACCCAAAAGACCTAGAGGAAATATTGCAGGAAAATTATCCATTTATCAGGGTGCAGTATTTGCCACCAAACACCACATCCATTCTTCAGCCAATGGATCAGCAAGTTATTGCGAACTTTAAAAAACTCTACACTAGAGCCCTCTTTAATAAGGTGTTTGAAGAATGCGAGTTTGGTGGAGACAATATGACTGTCCGAAAGTTTTGGAAGAAGAAATTTGATATCCTTATGGCAATACGATTTATACAGAAGGCCTGGGAAGAAGTGTCACAAAGGACCCTCATTTCTGCTTGGAAGATGCTTGTGCCTTCGTGGACCCAGGAAGAAGCAGTTGTTGATGACACAGAAGTGGTGAAGGACATCATCACAGTGGCCCAAAGGCTGGAATTAGAGGTAGAGGAAGAGGATGTAGAGGAGCTTATTGAGGAACACGAAGAAGAGCTGACAACTGAAGAGCTCCAAGCACTTCTGGTCCTGCAACAGGACAATGCTCAAAGGGAAGCGTCATCTGATAACGAGGATCAACAATCAAACAATCAACCAATCCCAACTGCTGACATCAAGAACATCCTGGTCAAATGGAAAGCAGTTCAGGAGTTTACCAATGCCCACTATCCGGATTCAGCTGAAGCAAACAGGATCAACGATCTTTACTCCGATACTCTTGTCCGTTATTTCCGGCAGATGTTGAAGAAAAGAGAAAAACAAACGACTTTGGACAGGTTTTTCATGAAACCATCGGCCAAAAAGCAGAAAATGGATGAAGATGTGCAAGATTCGGTAGACTCTACTTAGTCTGTCTTAAAATTAAAAAAATTATGTTTTTAGATGTATGTATCTAAATAAAAATAATAACAAAAAATTTATCTTTTTTTATGTCATCTTAGCATATTTTATGCTACAGAACGAATTATTTTTTTTAACATGTATTTATATAGGAAAACGCGTTTCACATGACGAACTTTTCGCATTACGAACTTGCTCCTGGAACGAATTAAGTTCGTTGTGTGAGGCACCACTGTATTTGCATTTGTTTTTTGTTTGAATTCAATATTTGGATGAAGCTGCGTAGCGCGAAGTCTTAATTGATCTTCTAAATGAGTATATATAATTTGGCTTCTTAAATTAGTTTTAATTTTTGCCATTAAAGAAAATGTTGACTCGCAATTGTATGTACTTCCAAAACAGGAAAGTAAACGGCGTGCATTATCTCGTAGGCATGGGTATTCAACAGCATTTTTCCAGATTTCTATTGGATCCTTTTTAGCGTCAAAAAGGGATTTATATAGGGAAAATATTGACAATAGATGACAATGTGTTTATACATGTTATTTTATTTTAAATTTATGAAATATTTTTATTTGTATGTATTTAAATTTCAAGAAGATAAAAAACTAGAATAATCGTCGAGGCCACATAAGAAATTCAAAAAGGCCACAGGTTCCCCACCTATGTAATATACTATACTAAATCTACTTCCTAGAAGCATTTTTTTATCTAGAATAAATGATGATTCTCGCGAACAATAGAAAACAGAAAACAAGGCGAAAACATTAATTACACGACTAGAGATTTTATTGTAAAGCCTTCCGGGAACCCACTGGGTTTCCCAGTTGGGACCCTTCATTGGGCTGTGACGCTAACACTACTTGGGATTCAACTGGGCAATCCCAATAGTGTTTCAGTTGGGAAATCCCAATCAAAACACAGTTGGGTAATACCTTTAAATTTAATTGTAAGCCCTTCCGGGAACCCATTGGGTTTCCCAGATGGGACCCTTCATTGGGCTGTGGCCCCAATGGGGAGGGGGCACAGGAAATTTTAGTTAATGCAAAAGGCGCAAAGAGACATTTTTCCGAAGTTTTTTTTTTTTATTTCAGTATAAAATAATCATTTAATTAAAAGTATAATATTCATCGGAATGAATTTTTATTCCTACTAAGTCAAAAAATTATAAGGGGGACTCTTAGTAAAATCTTTTTCTTATAGAAGGGTGCAAAAATATTTTTTTTTTCAAAATTTTTAATTGAATTATAACTTATCATCCCTATATCAAATACTAATTTAATTAAATGTTAAATATTTAAAAGTTTGGGGGGAGGGTCTCCTAACGTTTCGGAGGAGGAGGTGGCTTTGGTTACCCCTGTGATGGTGACTTAAGTTTTAGAACAATATTTAATGTGAAAAGTAATAAACCAGAAGAAATTCTATTTTCCAATTTTTCATTTATTTATCGTAATAACTTGAATTATTCCATATATTTGTATATTAAAAATCATATATATATATATAAAAAAATAGTAATATGGAATTCATAATGAAAACAAATTCTTGTTGTATATAGGGTAGGTATAAGATAACGACATGACATACTTCAGTATTAAGATATAATGTTTAGGAATTATTGTTCTAGTTTCGAATAATATTAAATTCCCGGGGTCTCTTAATCTTGCTAGTTTTGTTTTTGTGGTTAAAATAGTTTCCAGGTCAAGTGAACAAAGGGAATGGGATTCAATACATGTAGAGAAGTAGAGGTCGTGTGTAAAATAGAAACAAGATCCTTTACGCACAATAAAATCGCCTACAAACAAACGGGAGTTAACATTCTTGACCTGGTAAAGTCCCTGTGGATTAGGGTTTGTTTTATTTAATGATTAAAAGATGAAAAAACTAATTGAAAAGTATTTTATTGTACATGGGTCATAATACTGTTTATTTATCAAGAACAAATTAAAGTATTGAAATAGTATTTCTAGAAATGCTCTTTTTTTAAGTCTTCTAACTCCAATATTATAAACTGGAAAAAAGTTTTATAGCAGTGTTTCCTAACTTTTTTGTACCATGTCCCACTTAAGCCTTTCTTAAATTCTCATGCCCCCTATGTATGTAAAATATACATAATTTTTATATTCTACAAATGAATGATTATTATTTATATAAATATAATTACAAAAACAAAATTTTGTATGGTTCTACATACATTTAAGTGTAGGTATTTTACTAGTATATTTTTCAGAATCTAGTTTTAATATCAAATTTTGTTAACATTTATTTTTTCAAATATGGGTAACAAATTTTCTAGATTTTGATATTTATCTGGAGAAGCCCATTTTTGAATTGTCTCCTTAACAATCAAATTTCCCCCTATGGGGCGTGGGACCCGAGTTGGGAAACAATTCACCCAGTAGATATCAAAAGTCAAAACCTCGGAGGGTGACCTACCTTCCTTCAAAGTGTTGTATATTAATAAATAAATACCTTATTAAAGTTAGTAGGACAATTTCTAGTCCACTCAGAAAGTCAATAAATTTTAACTTAGCCTCTGAAAGCTATACAAAAACAAAATCATTCTGGAAATAGCTGACGATGTTGTTTTAGAGACAATTCACCAATTTCTCTTAAAAATAAGCTGACGTGTTCTGATGTGGCCATCCACTTGACTTTACCATACAACCTGACCCCTAAAATTATTTGTAATCATGTAAGAGGGGGTTAGTTTTTGCATTTTTATACTTCTGGGGTCCTACTGATTATGTATACAAAATTTGGTTGAGTTTGGTAAATGGCCAAGATTTTCATTTTTTGACCTTACATCACCCCCCCATTTTGGGGGCTCGTTTTTGCATTTTTAGACTTCTGGAGGTCTACTGATTATGTATACAAAACTTGGTTGAGTTTGCTCAAATGGCCTAGATTTTTAATTTTTAACCCCCTTCCATCCCCCTTAATTTTGGGTCGATATGCACCAAAATATAATCAGCTCTTATTCTCAATGGGCCAAAACTACGTGTGAAATTTGGTTTCGATATTCACACTAGTTTTTGAGCTAGCTCGTCCACAAAAATTTGGTAACGCACAGACTAACAGACAACCAGACAACCAGACAGACAGATGTACTAACTGACATTTTGACAAAATAATTATTATCTCGAAAAATAAAAATTTTTCGATGTTCACTTATTAGAGCTTTTTTGTAGAGCGAAATGCCATGGTTTCGCTCAATTTTTTTAATCAAAATAGTTCTAGCCGTTTTTGAGATATTTCGAAAAAAAGAAGGAAAAAAACCACTTTTTTCATGCACGATTACAATACTTGACCATACCCTGTATGGTAAAGTAAAAAAAACCAAAGTGCACTCCACAAGACTTTCAAGAAATCATTTTACAAGTTTCTGAGATATGTATAATGTCAACTTAAGCCAAAACTATACAATTGAAAATTTATTCAAATGAATTCTATTATAGAAAATAGATACTAAGATATTATTCGCTTTTTATTATTTTGAATTAAGTATTTGAAAACTTAGCAGATATGTTTATTTTTAACCGACTTCAAAAAAGAGGAGGTTCTCTATTCGACAGATTTTTTTTTTTTTTTTTTTTTTATTGTCTATGTTACCTCACATCTCCGCCAATTATGAGCCGATTTTGAAATTTTTTTTTGCATTTGGTTCAGTCTGGCTTCCGATTGGTTCCCTTTTTTAACCGACTTCAAAAAAGGAGGAAGTTCTCTATTCGACTGAATTTTTTTTTTGTCTATGTTCCCTTATATCTCCGCCAATTGTGAAACGATTTTGAAAAAAAATTTTGCATTGGATTCAGTATACCTTCCGATTGGTCCCATTTTTTTCATAGGTATTAGACCTTTTTTTGTTAGGTTTGCTCATACCTAACTTCTTTGTTTATGAACCGATTTCGATGGTTCTTTTTTAATTGGAAAGGGGGTATCTTAGGGATGGTGCCATATTAATTTGGTCAAGTTCTGATCATATGATCACTATTAATAACATCACTAAAAAGAGAAAATAAAAATAATTTTTAAGAAAAAAATAAAACCGACTTCAAAAAAATTAAATACAACAAATAAAATACACTAAAAGGTATAAAATAATTATTAACTTATTTAGTTACAACTAAACTACGAAATATTAACATGAAATTACTTTTTTATGTCGGTGCCAAACATATACCTTTTATGAATCGCATTGGCACCGAGTACAAAAAGTAATTTCATGTTAATATTTCGTAGTTTAGTTGTAACTAAATAAGTTTATAATTATTTTATACCTTTTAGTGTATTTGATTTGTTGCATTTAATTTTTTTGAAGTCGGTTTTATTTTTTTCCTTAAAAATTATTTTTATTTCATTGGTATTAGACCTTTTTTGTTAGGTTTGTTCAGGCCTAACTTCTTTGTTTATGAACCGATTTCGATGATTCTTTTTTTATTAGAAAGGGGGCACCTTTAGGTGATATGATCACTATTAATAACATCACTAAATAGAGAAAAATAAAAATAATTTTTAAGAAAAATAAAACCGACTTCAAAAAATTAAATTCAACAAATAAAATACACTAAAAGGTATAAAATAATTATTATCTTAATTAGTTAGAGCTAAATGACGAAATATTAACAAGAAATTACTTTTTGAAGTCGGTGCCATTCAAACTATACTTATAAGCGAGCGTATCCGCCAAACGTACTAAGTAAGATCCGCCGAGTGCGATTCATAAAAGGTATATGTTTGGCACCGACTTCAAAAAGTAATATCATGTTAAAATTTCGTCGTTTAGTTGTAACTAAATAATATAATAATTATTTTATACCTTTTAGTGTATTTTATTTGTTGCATTTAATTTTTTTGAAGTCGGTTTTATTTTTTTTATTAATATAGCGTGGGCCATCTAACTTTTGGAATTTGAATCGGCTATAAAAAAAAATAATGGATATTTTTTCAAAATTATGAGTTTGGACATTTTCATTTAAGAATGAAAAACAACATTTTTGTTTCCAAAAATTGAAAAGGATGACATGGGTGGCATTTGGTTTCAACAGGACGGGGCCAGTTGCCACACAGCCAACGTAACAATCGATCTTTTGAGCACTATTTTTGGAAATCAAATAATGATTTTGTGTTTCATTCATAAATGAAAATCTCCAATCTTTCTAATAAACTCATAATTTTGAAAAAATATTCAATTTTTTTTATAGCCGATTCAAATTCCAAAAGTTGAATGGCCCACCCTATATAAACATGTGTACCAAGTTTCAGGGCCCCACCACGACTGTTCACCAATCGTAACCTGGTCTCAGATTTTATTTTTTATTTTTTATATAGGTAGGTACATAATGAATATCTAAATTAAAAAAAAAGACACCCGCTATAATTTATTATTCAGATAACCGTAATTCAAAATATTTTAATAAATAAAGTATTGGTTATATGGGTATATAATGAAGAAAGTGGAATGAAGTGATTTTTACCTTTGATTACTGGAAAGCAGGGCCTCGCGTTCTGGACAAGCTGCCTTTCCAATGCACTCAACTTAAAATGAATGAGTCAACAAGCTAGCAGGCAAAGCCACCCGGCCGCTTATCTCATTTCTATGAAATGTTTTTCACTCGTTTTGCCATATTTATTTACTTTAATCGTAAAAAATTAGAATAGAAGCTCCCTGTGGATTTTTTACATTTTTAGAGTAAATATAAGGGGGGGGAAGTTAATAACTCCTTCCATTCCTTAAAATCATCTATATACCTATATAAATAGGTAATAAATGAAAACCAAATCAAATATATAATAGGTATAGGTACCTACAATTTTTAAAAATTCAGTACATTTTTTACAAATTTTAGTGATTACCATTTTTTTATTATTAATCGTTTTGAACTAGAAAATTGTTAACTTAACATAAAAAGGTTCAATTGAACAAGACCGGATCTAGGGGGTGAGGGGGAGGAGAGCACCTGTCTCCGGAGTCATATTTTAAGATAAGGCACATTTTGGGATGTGGGAAATATTTGGTATTTTAATTTTAAAATACAATGTTGTTAAAATTTAAAAGATTTATTCTTGACGCTATGAATCCATATGGTTGTTTAATATAACGGATTTACTATTTTTTGTCATAATTTACTTGTTTTATATAGAATTTAGGGGGGGGGGCAGCAAATTCAAACTGCCACCCTGACAAAAGACATTGATCCGACTCTGCAAGTGAAAAGATTTTGTTTTGTCGGGAGTAGCAAATAGTTGTTGATTCATAAAAGAGGTTCAGTTATTATAGTAATGACCCTACGTGTCGCTACTGTCCCCATAGAGTCACTGTAGATACGCAGCCTTCCCCTCTATCTCATACTTTTTGATGGCTTCCTAATGCGTCCATATTGAATGAAAACCAGCCTTGGATCTTGTGGAAGAGGAAGGATTGGAGAGAGCCAATCCTAGGCCTGAGCTTCAGAAAATGGGTGGACTGCCTGGGACTGAGGGGCGGGGCTTAAGATTGTCAGTCTCAAGGCAAAACGTTTCTAGTCTGTTGTTCGAGAGGGGAGTCTTCCTGGATAACTGATTGCACTATATTCAGGGGTTTCTAGTAATCATTAAAATAATACCTACATCTTATTAGTTGCAGAAATTTTTCAAAAAATTCATCAATATAAAAGAGTAGGTAAATATGTAGTTCTAGTTTAAAATTTGAATTTTTATTTAAATCACACATAATTAATTATAATTATTTATTGACACAAATAATACAATATACCTACTACGCCGACGTTTCGATCGACTCACTCTGCGATCGTTCTCAACTATGAGCACCCACTCAGATTATAGGTTAACTGAGTCAATCACGTGTCGGTCAGGCTTATATAGACTCCATGTACAGTCCAGTCAATAAACCAACACACTGACGACCTCAGCGCCCTTTGTCGGACTGAGCATTACATGTTTTTTAAAAACTATAAAGCGAAAAATATTGACAAATCAATTGATAATAATAACAACAATAATACATAACATTTAATTCACATATCAAGAATATTAAAGTTTAAATAGTTGGATTTTATAATATAAGGTGCATTGTTTATATTATCTATTTTTACTTATGGAAAGTGGTGTAGGTTTTAGGTGAAACATGATGTTAGTTAATAGAGTAAAGGGTGTGTAGTTTCACAGTGAATTTAGGTTCACACAAACTCAATATATTTCGATTAACAGTCCATCATCGAGCTTGCAAGCTGTCAACGTAAACTCCTGATGATGGACTAATAATCCGAAATATATTGAGTTTGTATAAACCTCTTGAGTTTTATTTCATTCACTGTGAAACTACACACCCTTTACTCTATTAACTATATTATCTATATTATGAAGTTAGCAACCCTGATATTTACATTACCTGTATGAAGTTAGCAACAAGCTATTTACAAAATATTTTTGATGATAATTTTAAGTTCGGTTTTTTTCAAAGAGATTTCTTTAAACAAAAACAATAATTATAACAATAAATTAATCAATTATGTATTCACCGTTACTGTTTACAACCTCCTCCCATCTCTCGACCAATTTGTTGATGCCGTTCCGCCAAAAATCGCCCGTTATTGGCTCAGTTAACATATAATCGGAGTAGGTGGTCATACTTGAGGACGATCGAAACGTCGTAGTTATATTGTATTATTTGTATCAATAAATAATTATAATTATTATGTGTTATTTAAATAAAAATTCAAATTTTAATCAAATTAATCACAAAAGTATAAGCTTCAACAGCTTCATTACTAATAAATAGTTCTAGTTTGATTGAAAAGATTTAGTTTGCCGAAAGTAGCAGAGTTGATCATTCAGAAGAAGAAAATAAATCGATATAAATGGGTTCCCATTATAAGTTTAGCTATTTACAAAAAGTGAAACAATTATTTAAATAGGACACGATAGATTGAATAATGGAATTGAAATAATTATCGGAAAAGAGGTTTTTTTATTTAATTAGTTTTTTCCTCTTATTAAAAACAAGGACTAAAAGATGATCAAGGACATCCGATGGTGGAGAAGTAATCTCCGGAGTCGAAGCTCAAAAACAATGTATGCATAAATTCATGTAAAATAAATGGTTTAATAAAATTTATAAAAAAAAAAAAAAATTATTTAAATAGAATCTCTGGTTTCGTTTGGGTAAAATAAAATTAAAAAAAAACCTAAGTTCACGAAAGTTTCACAATAAAAATAAATATTCAAAAATGTAACAAGTTTTTTAATTATTTAATATTATATAATATTTTATTTTATTTAAAACAAACTTTTAAAAGTAGTTAACTAGAATTCCTTTCAATACAATGAAATTTTGTATATTTTTTGTTGAATCTAATTTTCTATTAGTATAAAAAAAGTTTATTCTAAAAAGAGAATAGCACAAAAAAGTCACAAGTAGGTTTGTCTGTCTCTCCCATGCGATCACTTTGCAACAATCTTCTCATTCTCTACTTCCTTTTTTATCGTTTTCTCCTTCGACTTTGATTCTATCGACTGGAAAAAAACATAATACAACGACCGCAACCACCAAAAGCTCTTCCTTCTACATTAAAAACATTCTAGCAGCAACAACAACAACTTTTTACTTTTTCTTTTGTGCTTAGATCGAATTCTTGAAAAAGTTTTAAATTAAAAATTTAAACTTAATGAGAAAGTTATCTATATATGCGTAAATATAGGTCGTAGAAGAAAACATTGTTAAGTCAAAATAATATATAGGAAAAAGTATATATTTTTATTGAAAAGTACATTTTCAATATGGATTATTTTTATTTTTAACTAACGTCAAAAAAAGGAGGTGGTTATTAATTCTATATACCCCCATATATAAAGACTCCAAGCAGTGATGAGCAAAGCAGACTACAAGACCAAGACCAATTCTGCTCATCACTAATTAATTTAGGCAGAGGGTGTGTTTGTAGTCTTCTATAGGGTGTTTAGAAAGTTCTGATCACTTTTAATAAAAATATTATTATTATTTTGATTTTGAATATTAATATTAGTATTATTGATAAAAAATACTTAGTAGGTTTCACATTAAGATATAAAAATAAAACATATTTATTTTTGGAGAGTCTTTAATCTTCATATATACTATATATATTTCGAGTGACTAACCCATCTTCACTTGTATTCAAATTCGACTTATCCAGGACAGGTACTTTCTGTTGCTGCTCCTGAAGATGGGTTAGTCACCCGAAATATATATATTGAGATTAAAGACTATCCAAAAATAAATTCGTTTTATTTTTATATCTTAATGTGAAACCTACCAAGTATTTTTTATCCAATAATTTTATATACATACGCACTGACCAATGGACTTTTGGCCCCTGGGGACCCCAATTTCTGGTTTGTTGTCCTAAATCCGGTTTGCAACTATTAAGGCCATCGATTCCTTCCATCTAAAAGTAACAAAATGAAATTAACTTTTTTCATCTTTGAGATACTCAAAGAGTCAGAACCCAGACTGGCCATCGTAATACTCTCCCATTGTATTCTATGAATAGAAATGTGAAAGTAAAAATGGCTGAATTGAAAATACTAGGACTGCCCGGAAGACAAGCAGGTTTCGCTTCGAGCTCTCTTTTCACCGAATTAAATGGGGTTCAAATTATTTATTATTTATTATATTATTTTCTCAAAACTTTGACCTATGGGCGATTGGCGATGGAATAGAACCATCAAACATAGCCTCAAACAAGTTCACGTGATGTCTCAACTAATGGAGTGTATATTGTTAGCATTAATACAAAGGCCTAGACGCCTAGAGGATAATTGTTAATCGTAGTGGAAGGTTTCCCTAACTAGGAAGCTGAGTTGGGTATTCATCATTGAATGAACAAACTATCAAATAAATGTATTCTCTCGTTGTATTTAAATAAAAATAAAATAAAAAAAACCTTGATTCTTCTAGCATGAAATTAGATTGAAATCGTAAAAAGTGTCGGATTTTTAAAGAAAAAAGTTAAATTTATTTTTCAGATGAAAATAATATTTACTCTCGGGCATAATTTATAAAAATGAAATGGGAACATAGACGTAAAAAACAATTTTAATATTTATGTATATATCTTAAAATAAATTAGTAAATAATCTTTAATAATTCAAGAAAGTAAAATATTTATTTATCTATACAATATATATAAAGACAACTCTCAGATAATAGCCTCTTCTACTCTGTATCTTTCTAATGTCTTTTTCTTTTACCGTGAGTCGTTTCTTAAAGTAAAATAATGAGTAAATTCAAAAGAGGAAAAAAATTAACTCGCTTGGAGAGATTGTCTCGTACGTAAATAAAGATACTAATTAATTTTACGATAAGTCGTGTGCAAAATCTTGCAATTTATTTCATTTCCCTTGTTCAATAGTAAATGTTTTTAGTTTTAGTTTATTAAGCAGAGTTTTATAAATTTTAGTATTTGAAATGTGCATTGGACATTGAATAACGAACTACAACAATTAATTCCAATCAGACATTGGTCCTTGAAGAAAAATTGTCAAATCACCATTATTTATGGAAAGCGTACCGAGCTAGGCAAAGTCCCCCGTCACCATCTCATTTTAATTTAAAATTATTTTTAGCTATTTCATTCACTCAATCTACAATAAACTCTATTCTCATATTCCCAAAGAGTCATATTTATCTTCATCCTCAAATTCTTATCAATGGTTAGATTTTCTAATTTATTAGTATGGTTTGTTTCTAATTATACAGCAAATAGAATGGGTGTAAGTGGTAAATCTCGTATTAAGTATAAAGGAGTTGATTTCGATAGAATAATTGATTTCATTTTATTTCGTTCTCTACATGTCTACAGCGCAGGTATCATAAAATAACTTGTGTCATTGTAGTAAAGGTTCATTTGACAAATCATTTATTAATTACGAGATTCCGGGAGGCGTTGAGTATTAAAATCACGCAAAAAAATCACTCATTGTTTTTTTTTTTTTATAATCTACTCTTATTAAACGGGCAAAAATTGTATATATATATATATATATTTATAATTTATATATATATATTTATTTGTATCTAGGTTCTATTTTGAAAATCGGAGCTCTACCGATTTTGATGAAACAAAATCTATTAACAAGTTTTGAGGATGAAAAAACGATCTGGCTAGGTCTGGACCTCATCAAAATACATCTTAATTGATTTTTTCTTAATTAAAGTAATTATTGATAGATGAAAATCTCAATAAAAAAATGATTCGGCGGAAGTCGTATTAGAACCTGGGACCTCTTGCATATGAGGCCGACACTCTACCATTGGACCAAAGAACTATTTCAAAAGTCCTGCTTTTTACTTTTACTAAAATGAATATTTTTGAATTTGACTTAATTATAAGTGTGGAAATAATTGAATATATTATATATAGCTATGTATTTAATAAAAATAATTTATTAGATATATTGCGGCGCGGCAAATTCGAAATATGTATAATTGAATTAAGCTGAAAGAAAGACAACAATTAATTTTAAATCCAAAAGTCAGGGGTTACCGAGCATCGTCTCGGTGCCTCCAGGTACTGATATTTATACAAGAAAAAGTTGCACCTAAAAGGTACAACCTCTGTAGTCCGTAGTGGACGCCTTACATCGTGAAAATAAGAAGAGATTTAGGGATTGGATCGGAGTCAATGGTATAGTTGAGATCGAGGGGTAAACCGAGACCTAATATTGTGTACACCTAATTCCACTTCCACTTTCATTTCCAAGTAGAAGACAATAGATGAAGGGGCATTATCTAATGAATTCCAAAATAATTCCACATAATTCCAAAGAAATGTACACGTAATTCCAATCGCAGTTCACCCCTCGGTTGAGATGATAAGCAGATACCTATAGTAAAATAAAGCCGGAAATCGGAAATATAAACTGAGAAAATTATGAGGCGTGAACCTCGACCTTTTATCCTGTTCACCTACTTCCACTTCCACTTTGATTTTCAAGTAGAAGACAATAGATGAAGTGCCATTATCTAATGAATTCCAAAATAATTCCACATAATTTCAAAGACGCGTACACCTAATTCCAATCCCGGTTCACCCCTCGAAAAATTATAAGAATCCAATATTAAGGAGTATAATTAAGTAATGGAGAGGATTCAGCCAATGGGTAGCCTCTGCTGAATAAAAAACTCCCAATTATAGAAAACGTTTCGGCTTTAATTAAATAATGCCATCATCAGTTCCTAAGAGTTGATGAGTCCTTGAAGACGAGCGCCATATTTGTGTATAAGGTGTCCGAGCATGATGATATTCCTCAATGGTTATAAAGTTGATGACCTTATACACAAATATGGCGCTCGTCTTCAAGGACTCATCAACTCTTAGGAACTGATGATGGCATTATTTAATTAAAGCCGAAACGTTTTCTATAATTGGGAGTTTTTATTCAGAGAGCTACCCATTGGCTGAATCCTCTCCATTACTTAATTATATACATATTAAGGAGTTCTTATGACTTGAATAGTGGTCTTGCTCCGATTGATAATTAAGATTAATTATCTACCACTCAAATTAGTTACCTAAGGAGAAAAAAAATCAATTAATTAATTGTGAAAAAAATAATAAAAATATCATTGTGCTTAAATATGTTTGAAACGTGTGGAGAAAAATTATTTTCAACCATGATTTGTTTTATCCGTTGTGTCCGATACTCTCGATTACTTAAAAACATAAAATCCTAGAAATGCTTATTTCAAACCAAATACTCAATCTTATGTAATCACTTGAAAACGACTTCAAAATTATGTGATGAAACGTTATATTTTCTATAGTTTTTAAGGAATTTGGTGTTGGTACTTGGTGAAACATTTTTTAAAATTGTTTGATAAAAAATACTTGGTAGGTTTCGCATTAAGATATGTAAAATAAAACGAATTTATTTTTGTAGAGTCTTTAAACTCGATATATATATTTTGAGATTAAAGACTCTCCAAAAATAAATTCGTTTTATTTTTATATCTTAATGTGAAACCTACCAAGTATTTTTTATCAAATAATTTTAGTTGTATTTTCTGATGAAGATATCTCATTATAAATTTCTAATCTAGATGGTTTCAGCCGAACTTTTTCTACAGATTAAAAAAATATACTTTACTAATATCGACCGACAGAAAAGTAATATAAAATATTATCTTGAAATGATTTTTTCAATGATCCTCAGGGCAAATTTTTTTTTCTTTTTTAATACATTCTCCACATAGAAAGAATAATCCAGATCACGTCTTGAAGTTTGCCATTCTCGGTAGAGTTTAAGATTCTGGGAGGTTGAAATGAGACAGACTGAGTTGAATTGGATGTGGGGAGAAAGAAAAGTGAGTGGTTGGATGCTGGATGTTGAGGAAGGAGACAGAAATGGCAAGAATAAAAAGACGCATTCATTCTTTTAACACAATATCCGAGAGGGATGAAAAAATGGCCTTGTCTCGAGAAGTCTAGTGATTGAATGAATGAACATTAATTTCGATCTTGAAAATTAATAAGATTTATCTTAATATAGATGACAGATAAATATTATGCTAAATTAGAAGATTTTGTTAATCGAGAGAGAATCAGAATTGCTTATTCATGAAGAAAATCAATGAGGCTGTCCTCTGCTTGATGCAAAGAAATATATTATACATAATAAGCTATATAACGATTATATATATATATGTAAATATACAGGGTGATTCACGGTCGATGGCACATTAGACGACTTTTCTAGAAATTTAGTACTTTACATTTTCTTACCTGTTCTATCGATCTAAAATATGTTCAGCATTGCGACGTTTCGGCTTCCATCGAAAAGTCGTAGGAACTTTATTTTTTTAACTGGAACACCCCTTATATTAACACGTTTTTAGAACCGCCCTTTTATTAAAATACTTTTTTGCTAATATTGTCCTATACCTATCTCTATTGGTTTTCGAGATAAAAAATAATTTGTGTTAAATATGGTCCAAAACATGGCCCTAATTAAACTTAAATAAATTAATGTTTTTCAATATTTTTTGTTTAAATGTTCAATTTAGCGGGTCGGGAGCGATCAATACAAGTTGGGCGCTCGCCCAACAGCGTCCAGCCCTGGCGCCACCTCTGCTAATTAGAAAATTAGGAAATGAGCTCATGGGAGATGGCTGTCAAATTTTAAACATTATGAAAAATATATCCAAACGCCTCCACTCAATTAAGTATCAGCTTGGGTTCAGGGATCGCTGGCCAAGAGGATAAGAGCTAAGGCTCTTATAAAGTCATCGCAGTGCACATGCGAAGATCACGGGTTCGAATCCCGGCTGATCCTTTTGACTATAATATAAAAATCTTTTCTTCGTTCCCTAATTTAATTTAATTAGGAAAAAATATTCAATAACACGGGCGCCCGTAGGGTAGATACTACATCACACAGAGGCTTTTAGGTTGCATAGATACAGGCAGACAGCTTTTTTGGACTATTCTTTACGTAGTACCTAGCTTTACTTAAAAGCAATATATTAATTGAATATAATGGAAGGCAGCCCAGGGGTAGTGAGGAAAGAAAAAATTAACAGATATCAAATAAGGTAATTTATTGGAACCCTTCCTCCTTTCGATTCAACCGACGTTTCGGAGGATTTTTCCCTCCTTCTTTAGGGTTTCAAAGGGTCAATGAATGAAACAAATAAAATGTTTCCTTCTTCTCTCCACAGTAGTGTTCAAAAACTTTCTTTTTTTTAACAAAGGCATAGGAAAACTCCCTGGGCTTCCTTCCATTACATTCAATTAAAATTTCTACCCGTCCGTCTCTCTCCAGAGAAAATTTCATTGCAAAAAAAATTCAATATATTAATATTATTTTAGACTTTGAATTCAGGTAAGATGGTCGAATTTTATTTGCAGTCAGAAGTGAATAAAATTAAAATGAATTCATGCTTTTGGATAAAATATATTTTGTATTTTAATGGAATCCAACAATCAAACAATCAAACAAGTTTAGAAGTCCTTTTACCAAAATTTTAGAAAATAAATAAGACTATTTTTAGAAAAAAAAATGAAAAAAATTTGAACAAACAACAATGTTTTCGCTTACATTCGTGCACATCTCAAAGACAAGTAGCCACAATAGTAAATAGATAAACAACAATAGAGACACTCGTCAAAAGTTTCTTAATCCCTATCTCTTTCTTATTGTTAGTGCTACTCCTACTCTTTTGATACTACTACTATTACTGCTACTACTCCTAAACATCTGCTCTTTGTTGACTTTCATTTTATTTATCTCGACATCTTAGTCCTCTCTTATCTTTATCGAGATAATGTATGATTAATTCTCCTAATTGTTTTGTCCCAACATTCACAATTTTATTAAACTGCTCTTTTTTCAATTCCATTTACAATTATTTTTTTTATTAAATACACCTAATTTTTATGACACGGTTTTAATATAGCGTGAATTACAAATTGTGTTTAAAATTATTGGCTAACGCGGACTTTATAATAAGGCAGCTTCTGTAGAAAGCGTAAGTTTATCATTTTGTCTGAACGATGAGGTTAGTATACCTCGAATTACTTAACGTGGAATTTGTTGTGAAACTAACATCCGTGTTATATGAGTATTACCTGTATAATAATATACATATAAATTATATTATAAAGGTAGACCTCTTATAACAGATTTTGACTAAGGCTCGCCAACTTCGAAAAACTTTTTTTGGTATTCTATGCTAAAAATAGATATAAGTAAATAACCAATAAATAAATCAAATAATTATTTTAAATATCACAGTTCAAATAGTTAAATCTATATGTAATATAATTATTTTACTGTTTTGAAAAAAATGAAATCAGCATATCTGACCGGGTAATAGTAAATTTTCAAAATACAGAAATGCAAGAAAAATTAAGAACTATCCAAAGAGTACAGTTTTTATCACTAAGCATATAAAAGTGTGTAATAATAGACTTGAAATTCCCAGAGCGCCTAGTAGCATATAAAATAATAATTTAGTAAATTGGTATTATTACTATTTTTTACTCATTATCCTAAGATGTAAAGTCGTATTGGTTACTGGAGATCGACATTGTAAACACCCTATTTTTCTGAGAATGCTCTGCCAGTTGGGACCAAAATTCTATGATGAATAAAATATAATAAATAATAGTAATTTACCATATTATTATTTTACTTGTGAATAGCAATCTTCAAAAGATCAAGAATATTAAATTCACAGTTACATAGGTTCTGGAGAATAAAATTTCTAATTATATACTTTATATAATATCTCAGATTAATTTGCAGCAACGCAACGTAATGCTGCCGACAAGGGGCGCTGATGCCGTTGGTATATTTGTGTTTTGAGTCGAGATAAACAAGAAGTACACGTGATTGGCTTAGTTAACCTATAATCGGAGTGGGTGCTCATACTTGAGAACGATAGCAGAATAAGTCGATCGAAACGTTGTATTTATATTGTATTTATTTGTTTCAATAAATAATTATAATTAATCATGTGTGATTTAAATAAAAATTCAAACTTTAATCAAATTAATCACAAAAATAAAAGCTTCAACAACTTCATTACTAAAAACTATATATTTTTGATTTAGAATTTGTGTCGAGATAATATTGTGTTCATTTGAACTCGAATGAAAATGAAAAACACCAATTGATTTTAAATTAAGAAACATTAAATATATTAACGAGGCAAATTTGAAATAATAATTGTCAGCTCGGATTTTAAAGTGAAGGACTCCAATCGATTTTCATTAACGAGGCAAATTTGAAATATAATTGTAATTTGAACTCGAATTTTGAAATGAAAGAGTGCAATTGATTTTAAATTAAGAAACATTAAATATATCGATAATTATTCCTCCCCCCTCACCACCCAAAAATTAAATATTCAATTCGCTTTTCTTTGCGCACAGAAGAAGAAATTAATCACATCTCATTTGATTTATATTTTATATATTATTTGTTTATTTTTTAATAATTTGCCACTTTTTTATAATTTTTTACTTAAGACACGCATGCCCGAGTTTCTCATGGCAATACTGGAGCAGCCTGTCATACAAACAACACCTGATCTCTTTTAAATATTTGGCAACTTTATCGATTATCGATCCCAAATTTAAAAAAAAATGATATAATATAATTCCCCTCCTCACACGATCCCACTTATTTAAATAAATCTATTTCAACACAAAAAATATTACAATGCTGTAACGCATTAGATTATAGAAGAAAAAAATACTTCCAGATCCATATCTAGAGCCTCATTTCTGTAGCTGTGTCAGGACGAAAATGAGGCGAAACTTTTAAGAGACTATGTATTTTCGAGAGTTTACAGGTATACATTTGGAGTGTGGTTTTTTAAGCGGAATAAAATTTTTGGACCGAGACGCCGCCCGCCAGGGCACCAGCCATGAGGGCCAAGCTTTGAGGGCGTGCTGAAGGCACGCACGAAAAGCTCGTGATACAATATTCTTTACTCACCTTAATCAGTTAACTATATTCACAAGTGCCTACAATATTATTTAACCTACATAAAGTTGTCAACAAACAAATGAACTTTTTTCTGACATAATTTATTCTTACTTTTTATTCACTTAGTTGTATTTGTACACTAGTAAAATTAACAAACATTAGAATAAAAATATAGGCGGAAGGGCTACACCTCGATCCCAGATATTTTTATTATTAATAAAAATGATTTTTTAATGCATACCTTGAACTAATTTTCAAGCTTTTAAAGAAGTAAAAGATAAACAGTTTATTTTAGATAAACTAGTAAAACATTGCTCATGTTTGTACCATTAGAAAAGTTGTGTGTTATTTTAATAAATAAAGGTGGAAAATATTTTTTTAGTGTTTTACACAAGAGTTTGTTTTTATCTTTCTTAACATCTCCCGTTCTATCTCTTTTTAGTTATTGATAATTTACTTTTACTTTTTACTCTTGTATCTTTCCATACATATATCATCGTATAATTCGTATCTTGTAAGCTTCTTGGCATTCTATCCTTGTTTTCGGCTTAAAGATCTGAATTTTTTTATCACCTAGCCTTCTTCTATGCCTTCCGTTTTTCACAAAAGAAAATAGAGATAGAGAGTGAGAAAAAAGAGAGAGAATGAGAATTACTCGTGTGTGGTTGAAAAAAGAATGAAAAAAGCAAACAAACATGCATCTGAACTTCTAGCTTGCTTGAAGCCAAGTGCAAACAGAGATCACATATTGTTTAGTTTAGTTGTTAAGTTAAATAATAATTCATTCGTGAGTGAGTGCTTCTAGAGGACGGTCGACTCTGCGCAGCGCTTTTTAAGATAACACTTTTGTTTATATTTTCTTTATCTTTTAATATTTTTCGATTTCTTTAGTTTTGTTTTGCTTTTTTACATAAATAGTTTTTTTAGTTTTTATTATTTAGTTAGCTTTAGTTTGTAAATATTTCTAAATAATAGTTTTTATTTGTTTATGAGGTTATAGCAGTCCGCGTAACTCTCCCAATGGACGGGAACGAAGTTTCCCCTTCCAATTCGCTGGCCCAAGGTCGGATCCCAGCTAAACGTTTTAAACCATTTAGTGATTTATCTGATGATTCACTAAATAATGAAAACAATTTAATTAAAAATCTCTGCCACGTTTCCTTGTTTTCACTCACGGTGAAAACGGAAAAAATTTATCTAAAATTTCCCTTTTTTAATTAATAAAGTTATTACAAATTCCGCTGGAAAGGTAAATAACATTAAAAAACTTAGAAATGGAACAGTTTTGGTTGAAACAGCAAATGATAAACAAATTGAATCTCTTTTTAAAATTAAACAATTTTTACCGGAAATCCCGGTAACAGTTCAGCCTCACTTAAAACTTAACTCATCAAAGGGTGTGATATTTTGTCCCGATCTTGTTGACATCTCGAAAGAGGAGATTCTTTCTGAACTTCAAAATCAAAACGTAACAGATCTCCATAAAATTACTCGAAAAGCTCAGGACCAAATTACTACAACCCCCTTGATTGTCCTCACATTCGGCACCCCTACCATTCCTTCAACAATTAATGTTGGATTTTATAGGCTTTCCGTAAGAAAATATGTACCACCCCCTATGCGTTGTTTTTCTTGCCAGTTATACGGGCATACCAAGGGTAGATGTTCCAAAACAACCCCTATTTGTGGTTTCTGCGGGCTTGAACTCCACCCTGGCACCCCGTGCTCAAGGACTTTTTGCACCCCTTGTAACAATGATTCTCATCCTAGCTTCTCTCGTACATGCCCCAAGTTTGTTGAAGAAAAAGAAATTATTAATTTGTCAGTTGATAAAAAATATTTCATACTTCGCTGCCAAAGCTCCAATTCGAAAAAACAAAAACTATCGAAGAAAACTTCCTTTGCGTCTGTAGTACAGACTAATTCAAGTTGCACTTCTTGCGAGGAGCTCAAACAAACAGTTAAAGTCCTTACTGAACAAATAGTAGCCCTCACAAGTAAAATTGAATCCCTCACTGCAGCCGACAAATTAAATGAAAACAAACAAACAGTAAGCATTCCAAAAAAAACAACTCCTTCGTCAGGACCTATCGCGGCCCCTATCGTTAGTGCATCTCCTTTAACACCAACTACCAATGGCCAAGTCCTTCTTAGCCTGCCAACCTCAAGTGAAGATGAAACCCCTTTATCTCAACGAACTTCCGCAAGGAAAAAAATAAGAAACCAAAGGGGCAGAATCGAAACGCTGTCTCTTAGTATATGTTTATTTTTATCCTCTAGCAAAATGCGCATTTTTATTATCATCGCTAATCTTATTTATTATATTATTTTTCCTTTCTTCTTGGAAACTTCTAGTAATTTATCTATTTGCCTTTTTATCTAAATATGGATAGTAATTTTATTATTCAATGGAATTTGAATGGTATTTTTAATAATTTGGAAGAACTTAGATTATTAATTAAAGAATACAACCTATCGGTAATCTGCTTGCAAGAAACCCATTTGAATAATAATAAATTTTCTATTAGAGGTTTTAACGAATATTTTAAAAATAATGATATAGGACAAAGAGCGAAGGGCGGGGTAGCAATCCTGGTTAAATCTGCTATATTTTCGCAATCCTTGTCCATTGATACAAACCTTCAAGCCATCGTAGTCCGTATTTCATCCCCTTTATCTTTAAGCCTAGTGCAGTGTATATATCCCTCAAGATCACCGTTTTTCTAGATCTGATTTGGAAGATTTTGGTTATTCAACTGCCCCCTCCATTTCTTCTTCTGGGCGATTTAACGCCAGAAGTTGCCTTTTCGAAAACATTCCATCATCCCCCAGGGGAAAAATAATCGAGGTCTTTTCTTAATTCCAACAACGTGTCGGTTTTGAATAACGATTCTCCAACCGCATGTTGCACGGCATATGGTACCTATTCAATCCACTAGATCTTGTTTTTGCATCGCCGTCTATCCAAGATAGATTTTCCTTCAAGGTACATCCTGATCTATGTAGTTCGGACCACTTTCCTATTGTTTTATGAGACAACAGAAAAATTCCTGTTACCTCGAACACATGCGGGAGTGGCTGGTCCGAAACGCTGAATTGGCCTCTTTCTCGAAAGACTATCCTTTTTTAACCAAAGCGATGATAATGAAAGCGACATTATTTTAAAGCTAGAAAATTTTAATAAAAAAATAATTAAAGCAGCCGAAATATCTATTCCAAGGTCGAAAACTAACCCTAAACGCCGTTCAGTCCCTTGGTGGTCAAAAGAAATTCAAAATGCAATTAGGGACAGGAAAAAGTCTCTTAGGCTTTTCAATGCTTCTCCTAATACACAAAACTTGATAAATTTTAAAAAACATAGGGCTCGGGCAAAATATTTTGATAAAACAAGCAAAAAAGCGTTCATGGGAAGAATATATTTCGACCATTTCGTATTCTACTCCCAGTAAGGAGGTTTGGGGTAAGATAAACAAAATAAAAGGGTCCCAGAATTTCTCAGTTAGACCTCTTCATTTTAATAACAACCCCGTGTCTAACCCATATGAATTATCGAATATATTTGCTCGACATTTTTCCAACATTTCATCCTCACAAAATTTTAATCCTCGTTTTCTTAACATTAAAAATGCATCGGAACAAATTACCTTTAATTTCAATTCGGACAATTCCGAAATTTATAATAAGCCTGTTTGGCTTGTGGGAATTCGAATCAGCATTAAACTCCTCCAAAAATACCTCTCAGAGGCCGGATGGTGTTCATAATTTAATGTTGAAACATTTGCATCCGAATTCAAAATTGATTCTTTTAAATATCTTAAATGAAATTTGGAAAAATGATTTGTTCCCTAGTCAATGGAGAAAATCAATCCTGATCCCTATCCTCAAGGCGAATAAAGATTATAAAGACGTTACGAATTATCGGCCCATTTGCATGACGAGCGTCTTATGTAAATTAATCGAACGAATGGTGAATAAGCGTTTATGGTGGCTGCTAGAGAATAAACGCCTTATTTCTAAGTATCAGTGTGGCTTTCGCCAAAATCGTTCCTGCCTCGACCACCTGGTACGTCTTGAGGATTATGTATTAAAGGGATTTTGCAAACAAACAGCACACAGTTGCCGATTTTTTCGACCTTGAACATGCTTATGACACAACGTGGCGTCACCCGATTCTCCATAAACTTAATAATTGGAAAATTAAGGGCCCATCTTGCACTATTTATTCGCAATTTCCTCTCAGACCGCCTTTTTCAGGTTCGAGTAGAAACCCTATCTCGAGTAAATACCCAAGAAAATGGTTTGCCTCAGGGAAGTGTCTTAAGCACCACTTTATTCGCTATAGCTATTGATGACATTTTGGCCAAAATCAAATACCCAATCCAAAAGTCTCTTTTTGTTGATGATTTATGTATTTATTATAAATCTAATAATATAAATAACGTAAAAATTAAACTGCAAACGGCAATAAATGATATTGACAATTGGGCATTTGAACACGGCTTCAAAATTTCAAAAATAAAGTCTTCCTGTCTGCATTTCTGTAGACTTCGTTCCCTTCATGATGATCCTGTTTTGACACTCGACGGGAATTCGCTTACCTACTATGATCAAGTAAAATTTTTAGGCCTAATATTTGACAAAAGATGAACTGGAGAACGCATGTTGATTATCTTATAATAAAGTGCCTTAAATCTATGAGTCTTTGAAAGTCCTTGCTGGTTCTCATTGGGGGGCGGATTCCACCGCACTCTGAGAGTTCACAGGGCTATAATAAGGAGCAAAATTGACTATGCTTCTCCAGTTTACGCATCGGCTCGTGACAATGTCTTAAAAAAGCTTGACTCGATTCATAACATGGGTATTCGGATCGCATTAGGAGCCTTTAGGACTAGCTCCTATGTTAGCTTGCTAGCCGAAGCGGGTGAACCCCCATTAAGAATACGAAGGGACACTTTATCCTTAAATTACTTATTAAAAATCTATTCACTGCCAAATCACCCGTCATACAAAATTTTATTTGCAGTCACAAACCCGAACAAATTCTCAAAACCTAGATCTACCAAACCACTAGCTGTAAGAATGAAACATTATATTGATACCTTTGATGACACTTGTAAACACCAGGTCGCTTTTATTAATGCCCCTGAACCCCTTGGCTTATAAAAAAGCCTGCAGTCGTATGGGACCTGCATAAATTTAATAAACAAAATACAAGCAGCGACATCTTCCAAACGGTTTTTCAAGATGTCATCAAGAAATACCCTAATTTTTCGCTTATTTTTACTGATGGGTCGAAATCAGACAATAAAGTAGGTTGCGCTTTTAAACTCGATAGCATAGAAAGGAAATTCAAGCTGCCCGCCATCTCCAGCATCTTCACTGGGGAATTAAAAGCTATCGAGTTAGCGCTCTCCTTCATAAAACGCCATGGGTTAAATAAAAGCATAATCATTAGTGACTCTCTAAGCGCCCTCCTTGCCTTGCAGGGGTTTAATCCTCCCCATCCTTTGGTCCAGAGAATTCAATCCCTGTATGGGGAACTGCTGGGGACGAATGTGAAATTCTTTTAATGTGGGTGCCAGGACATAAGGGTATCGTAGGAAATGAGGCTACAGACCTTTTAGCTAGAATGGGAGCCAACAAGTCGTCTGTTGACTTTTCCCAAACCTTCTGGAGGACTCCTTAAGGTTTTTCAAAAACCTAATCAAGAACACCTGGACCAAAGAATGGGAGAGGAAAATACTCTACTCAAAAGAGTCAAACCTAAAATTAGTCCCCTTCCACTATATGCTAATATGCCTAGAAGGATGCAGACTATCATAACACGCCTCCGAATAGGGCATTGCTTCTTCTCTCATGGATATTTGATTCTGAGAGAGGATCCCCCATGGTGTGCTACTTGCAGTTCTAGAGTCACAGTGGACTACATCCTAATTGATTGTCCCTGTATATAGTCTAGCTAGGACAGAATTTAAAATAAAAAACAAGACTATCCTAAATCTACTAGGAAGTCAAGAAAATTTTGAGAATTTGTTCGGCTTTTTAAATCGAATCCAACTCCTTAATTTGATTTAGCTTGTATTTTATTCTTTCTAGTCATGGCCTAACTATGGGCAGTCTTACTATCTGTGATATTATCTATTTTGTTGACTATTCTATTTATTATATATTTGTTATAGAAGCCTCTTTACAGCTTCACTGTCGTATTGTTATTTCTTATATAGTTTATCTCTTGTTGAATTTTTATACATTTATTTTAGTTTTCTGTTTTTCGATATAGTTTATTTCATACCTATCAGTAGCCCTTTACAGCTTCATTATAGTATTGTTATTTCTTATATAGTCTATCTCTGTTGGATTTTTATATCATTTATGTATCGTTAGATATATGGAAGTCCAAAAAAAAAAAAATAGAGAATATAATAGAAATCCTAGGCGCTAATGACCCTAGCAGTCGATGCGCCTTTAAACCCCCAAATAATAATAATAATAATAAATAATAATAATAAAGTATAAAAACCCAATCACCATTTATATATATATTTATGTGTCTTATATTAGTTGAATAAAAGATATCACTGTCGATGAGTAAGAGAATTGTTTCTATTTTAGGTTAAAAATAAAATGAGAGAGTCTTCTGTTTTTTAAATAAAATAATTTTTAATTATTTCTAGAGACTATAGTTTCGAAGGCATTGCCTTCATCATCAGTCTATCACAAATATTTCAGTATTTAGTTACAAATTAGTTACAAAATTAAGATTTATGCATTGAAAATTTCAGTTTGTAGTTACAAAATGGTATCCTTGTTTAGTACGTAATATTTACTATTGATATTTCCTTCCATGTTGAATCATGTCTTATGCTAAAAATTACATTCAATTTATAGAAAAACTTGTCTTTTTGATTTCTAGTTAATCTGAGTAGGATCTCGTCTCTCTGGTAAAGCCAGGAAGGCTAAATTGGCGCTTGGGTTTGACTCCTAAGGAGACGATCTAGTCTGACAAGTAAAGAAACATATCTTTAACACCTTCGATGCTTAGATTATTATTGATTGGTATTTTAAAGTTTTAATTTATTAGAATCATAACTCTTAATTATTATTGAGAAATATATTTTATCATAAAAATATATTTAGTTTAAATCAAAAGCAATATTTCCAAAATTCATATATGGTATAAGTATTTATTAATATTAAACATCATTGTGCTTAAAGTTAACAAGTTAGGAGATTGAAAATGCAATGTCTTACGAGATTGTTTTGCAACTAGGATGGATGCTATAATCTGTGTAACAATAATGAATTGGATTCTAGGACAAGCAATGAAATTTTTTCAAAATTCAATACTTTCTTTCTCTCTGAAAATTTTGTTGATATGATAATTTTTTTTTTATTCCAATTTAATTTAGATGATGCGGCCCTTATATTTTGTCAGCGAAAAATTTGATCTAGAAAGCTGAAATTTGACCTAGAGTGCAATTTATTAATAGAAACTTTAGTGGGAAATTTTAGATTATTTTCTAAAATACAAATAATAAAAGAAGTAATCTTAATACAATGATAATAAAGTGAGAGCAAATTCAAGTTATTACTATTTATGTCAAATATTGATTTATATACGTATAATTCGAGGTTGTGTATGTGACTGAGAATATATTACACTGTGTTCCTTAATTAAAGACCTGAGGGCTGGTACGAGGGTCTGCAATGAATGAATATTCATCTCTTCGTTTGTTCTAGTTGAATGGGATATTAAAAAACATATATATATATATATATATATATATATATAACTTTAGATGCTAGAATAAGTTATGAAAAGGGAAGATATTTTACAGGGTGTAAAAATCTCCCTAAACGAAAATGTTCACAACATCTATTTTTTAATATAGGATTTATATGATAAGTTTTTTTACTTTACCATACAGGGTATGGTCAAGTATTGTAATAGTGCATGGAAAAAGTGGTTTTTTCCTTCTTTTTTTTCGTCTTCAAAAAAGCCCTAATAAGTGAACATCGAAAAAATTATATTTTTTGAGATAATAATTGTTTTGTCAAAATGTCTGTTAGTCTGTCTGGTTGTCTGTTAGTTAGTCTGTGCATTAGCAAATTTTTGTGGACGATCTAGCTCAAAAACTATATATAAAATATCGAAACCAAATTTCACACGTAGTTTTGGTCCATTGATTTTTCGTTTATTGGGCCACTCAGGTGGGGGCCTCCACTAACAAGAAATATTTACATAGTCGGGGGAATTTAATTACAGGAGTATTTACATAATTATAGGAATATTAACATAATATATTTACAAAAAAAAATTATTTTTTTCTTTTTTACTTTATCCAATGCAAAGCATGGGTAAAGTATTGTAATCGCTCTCGGGGCAAGCGTGGCTTCAAAGGGTCCTCAGGTAAAGACTACGGAACCCATGGACTCAATTAAAGTCACAAATTGTAGTATTCAATTAGGTTGAATTTTAGCACGTGACGGTTTTGCCAAAAATTACATGGGGTCTCGTCGAGAGGCCAAAAAGTGCGATTTTTTCATTTAGTGCGTGCGGATGTATGTATGTATGTGATGTATGTATGTATGTATGTTATCGTTTTTTTGGCCCACGATTTTTTTCCACACCGTTGCACCGATTGAAATGAAATTAAAAACCTAGCATTCTTTTAACAAAATGAAGCGCTGATTAGTTTTTGGTACATATCGGCCCACAAACATTAGTACTTTATTTAAGTACTTTTTTAGTTTTTTCTAAATATCTTGAAAATGACTTAACCAATTTGTATGGAATTTAATATCCTAATTAAGTACCTTGGGGACCACAAAAAAGGTTAAATAAAGTTTTTAGTAAAATTATATTTTAAAGTACTTTACTCTAGAATAAAATAGTACTTTTTTAATTTTTTATTTTAAATTCTTTAAAATTTATTCATTTGATCGTTTTAAGATAGCTCATTTAACCTAACTTAAGTAAGAATGGTTAGGCTTCTCGCTGTGAAATGGTAAAAATTTGGTAGGAAATTTTATAAGTAACCATAGCAACTGCGTTGTTTTCTTATCCGTTACCTTTGCTTAAGACAGAGAAATCGACTTTAAACCAAAAATAGCGATTGATTCTCATCTAATGCTTGAGGAATAACCATTCTATATTGGATTTTTGACGTTTCGGTTTTTATTGGTAACCATTGCTGAAGACATAGAGAAATCGACTTTAAACCAAAAATAGCGATTGATTCTCATCTAATGCTTGAGGAATAACCATTCTATATTGGATTTTTGACGTTTCGGTTTTTATTGGTAACCATTGCTGAAGACACAGAAAAATCGACTTTAAACCAAAAATAGCGATTGATTCTCATCTAATACTTGAGGAATAACCATTCTATATTGGATTTTTGACGTTTCGGTTTTTATTGGTAACCATTGCTGAAGACATAGAGAAATCGACTTTAAACCAAAAATAGCGATTGATTCTCATCTAATGCTTGAGGAATAACCATTCTATATTGGATTTTTGACGTTTCGGTTTTTATTGGTAACCATTGCTGAAGACACAGAAAAATCGACTTTAAACCAAAAATAGCGATTGATTCTCATCTAATACTTGAGGAATAACCATTCTATATTGGATTTTTGACGTTTCGGTTTTATTGGTAACCATTGCTGAAGACACAGAGAAATCGACTTTAAACCAAAAATAGCGATTGATTCTCATCTAATACTTGAGGAATAACCATTCTATATTGGATTTTTGACGTTTCGGTTTTTATTGGTAACCATTGCTGAAGACACAGAGAAATCGACTTTAAACCAAAAATAACGATTGATTCTCATCTTATACTCTGAGGAATAACCATTCTATATTGGATTTTTGACATTTCGGTTTTTATTGGTAACCATTGCCGAAGACATGGAGGAATCGACTTAAAATCAAAAATAGCCATCGATTCTCATCTAATACTTGAGCAATAACAATTCTACATTAGGTTTTTGACGTTTCGATTATTATTGGTAACCATTGCTGAAGACATGGAGGAATCGACATAAAATCAAAAATAACGATCGATTCTCATCTAATACTATAGGAATAACCTTATTGCATTCCATTTTTGATGTTTTGACTATTAATGGCAACCTCTACTGAAAACGTGGAAGAATCGACTTAAAATCAAAAAGACTAAATTCTTTTTTGGTAAATTGCAACTCGCAGCTTTATGCCACCACGCTCCCTTCCTCGAGAGTGTGATGGCTTCAACCTCTCGCTACGAGCCCGAGCCCCACCCAAACCTTGCCGCGCCTTGCTCACCAGACTGGAGTTGACCTTGTCTGTCGTTAATTGATTTTGTTTCTGCTGGGTAACCCCCGGTCCAGGAGCGTGACGCTATCTGCACATCCAGAACCCACACCGTCCCCGACCCGTCCTGCGCCCACGATGTCTGGCTTCCTGTTCCCGGCCGAGCTCTGATATAAATATTCGAGCTCGACCCGCATTCCTCTTTTGATTAGTTCATCGGCCAGGCGTCCTCACCACCGCATCATGCCATCACAGAGCCTTCCATCGTGCAATTGAGTAAGAGCTGATTAGATTTTGGGTGGTGCAAATCGGCCCAAAATTAAGAAGTGGAAGGTGTGTAACAATCTCAAAAATCTAGTCAATTTGAGCAAACTCAACCAAATTTTGTATACATAATCAATGGGACTCCAGGAGTCTAAAAATGCAAAAACTAACCGCGCAAAGGGGGGCGGGTGTATGGTCAAAAAATAAAAATCTTTGCCATTTACCAAACTCAACCAAATTTTGTATACAAGTCTAAAAATGCAAAAAACGAGACTACGCCGCAAAATGGGGGGAGGGTGTAGGGTCAAATAATGAAAATCTTGGTTCTTGTACCAAACTCAACCAAATTTTTTATACACCAATCTGGTGGGACCCCATGGTAAGTTCTTATTCAGGAATAGTTAAATAAAAAGGACTAGGCGTAAATGTAAACAAAACCTTTGTTTGCAGAGACACCATAACAAAACAATAATAATAAAATAAACATCAAGCGTCTCCATGGTTACTGCCATTAGATTCCATCATTGACTTAACACCTCCCCTTCAAGAATATGATTTTTTCTTACGGATCTATTTCAAATTTCAATCTTGGTTTTATAATCCTTGTGGGTCTTCTTGGTTGATTTTCAGCACTGGAGTGCCTTCTTCTTGCTCATTCAATTGATTGTTGTTTCTTCCCTCTTCATTGCTGATATTTCGATCGTCTACATGACTCGACTGATTCGGCGGCTCAACGAATCAAATGAATCCGCCAGTTCTATTCGTTTTCATGCCCATACTGGCAACGATAGTCGTTTTATACCGACAGTCTCAACTGGTTGGCATGTCTAACTACTGTGCTCTGCTCTGCCGAAAACTTCAAATATGACATTTCCTCTCTGTCCTATAATGATACCGGGAATCCATGCCCTTTGGCTGTTGCTCCCCATATGGACCCATACCAAGTCTCCGATTTTAAATTTTTGGTGGCGCTATATCAACTTTACTTCAACTACTTCAAAATTAGGAGTGTTTTTTTTTCTTCTTTCATAAGGTCTAGTCGAGTTCTAATACGGACGTCCTAGAAGTACTTCTGCCGGGGATAAATGTGTTTCCGATATCAATTTGTGGTAGAATTTGAGTTAGGGGTAATTCTATATGTCGTCAAAAAATGTTATTACATTTTCTTTTATTGTCTTTCCATTTCTTCGTAATTTGTTAAGAGTCCTTTTGAGTGTCTACATAACGTTCTGCTTGGCCATTACATTGAGGATAATAAGGTGGAGATTTTAAGTGAAGAATGCCGTTGGATTTACAAAAATCTGAAAATTCTGTAAAGTGTGACTGGGGTCCAGTATCAGAAACAATCATTTCTGGGATTCCGAATTGTGCGAATAGAGTTTCAAGTTTATCGATAGTTCTTTTACTGGTTATTTTGTCCATTATATAAATTTCAGGCCATTTGGAAGTAGCATCTACTATTACTAAGGACATAAGCCATCTATCGGTCCAGCAGAAATCTAGATGTAACCGTGTCCATGGTTTGCGAGGTATTGGCCACGAATATAGGTGTTCTTCTGCTTGAAGTCAGCTTAGCAGCCCCGCTACAATCATCGCATTCTCTTATGAATGTTTCAATATCTTTTTCCAACCCTGGCCAATATACAAAACTCCGGGCGAGAGCTTTCATTCTCACCATACCCGGGTGAGATGAATGTAATTCTTTTAAAACACCTCTGTATATCTTGGGGAATAACAATACGATCAGTGGAATAATATTCAATCACCTATAATAGACAAAGCATCACGTCTTTTCCAAAATTCTTTCATGACAGGATCATTCACATTTTTAGGCCAACCGGTTTGAATAAATTTTATAACTTTTTTGTAGGTCCACATTTTGAGATCTTCGCTTTAAAATTTGCTCCTTCGTTATTGGTAGTGATTCCAAAATATTTATTAAAATGGCATTAACTTCTTTTTCCATCTCGACACCTGCGATTAACGTTTTCTTCTTCCTTTCCCGCTTTTGTGGTTACTTATCAATCGTGAAAAGGGCATCAGCCTGTCCAAAATCATTAGAGGGTATGTATTCGATATTAAAATCATAATTCAGCATGATGGTGGCCCCATCTACGAAGTCTTGTGCGCAGTGTATACAGGTATTCCTTTTTTGAACCGAAAATCGAAACTAAAGGTTTATGATCTGTTCGTAATTTAAAATGTCTTCCATAAAGATAACGATGAGAAATTTTTAGCGCTAAAAGCAAGCGCAGAAGCTTCACGTTCAATCTGACTATAATTCCTTTCGGCGAAGGCGTAAGTGTTCTTGATGCGTGAGCTATAGCCTTTTTCACTACCGTCGGAGGAAATATGTGGCTGGCTAACTGCCCCTAGCCCAGTGTTTGATGCATCAGCGGCTACTACTAATTCTAAATTTGGATTATAATGTGTGACCAATAAGTTTGAAGACAAAATTTTCTTTATATTCTCTACTGCTTCTTGACACTCCTTAGACCAATTCCATTTTGTATCCTGTCTCAATAGTCTATCTAGGGTGTCTCTACCTTTTTTTTTATATAATGCTGCAATTCCCCTACATGAGTCGCATAATAATTTACCATACCTAAAAATGATCTTAGTGACTTCTCGCAATCAGGTACTGGCATTTCTAAAGTTGGTTTGATTGAATCAGGATCTGGCCTCCCGTCCAAATTTGTCCACTATCAGGAGCCTAAGTATTTGACGGATGTTAGAAAAAATTCGCATTTTTTAATTTTTATTTTAAACCCATATTCTTGAATCCTTGACAAAATTTTATTTAAAGTAATTCTATGGTCTTGAACATTTTTGCTGACTATTAATAAATCATCTAGATAGGCTACTACGCCATCGATTCCGGTAATCATTGTGTCCATAATCTTTTGAAAAATTCCGGGCTGATTTAATGCCAAAGGGAAGTCTATTATATTGAAATAACCCGCGATGTGTGATTGATAGTTAAAATTTCCGTGATTCCTCAACCACTTCTACCTGAAGATATGCTTCTGCCAGATCTAACTTTGAAAAAATACATCCACCAATTAACATAGAAAATATATCTTCAGGTAAGGGCAATGGATGTTGATGTAATTGTAAGCAATCGTTTAACCCTGTCGAAAAATCTGCACAAATTCGTAAAGAACCATCAACTTTTCTGATTACTACTATGGGGCGGCCCCATTCAGAATAAGTAATCGGTGAAATTACATTAAGATCTACTAACCGATTGATTTCTTTATCTACGGTTTCTATAGCTGCATAAGGCACCGGACGTTTTGGGTTTAAAGACGGGTTTGGCTCCCGTCTGTAGATATAATTGAGCTTTAACCTTTGTACAACAACCCAAACCAGGTTCAAAGACTTGTGAATATTTTTCTTGAAGCTCTTTAATAATTGAGTTCTGTATTATTAAGATTGATAGAATAGCTCTGATTTAAAGAACCATCACAAATTTGATTAATTGGAACATCCCAAAATCCTAATAAATCTATCATATCGATTCCTAAAATGTTTATATCATTATTCCTTATAATGAATAATTGACCATTGACCTTTTTGTTTTCAAAAGTAAAGGTACATAGAAAGTTCCCAAGAAATCTATAGTTTCTCCTGAAGCTGATTTTGCGATATGTGAAGTTTTATTATACTGCGGTCTATCTAAACATTTCCAATTTTTTATCGATATTAACGAGATATCTGATACCGTATCAATTTAGAAATTTGATTGGTTTGTTATTAATTAATATAGTTATAAATTTGCGCTTACTTAGAAATGGTGAGTCCTGTAACGAAATGCCATATTAAGTTGAGTGAGCTATTATCTTCACTTTTGTAGACTTCTTCAGCTGGCTCAGTACCTATACAATTATTTTTAAATGGCGTATATCGCTTATATCGAGGGACAAAATCCCTCTTTATGCCCCATTCCATTACACGTTCTGCATTTATGCTGGGAGTACGGGCAAAACCGGACATAATGCATTTGTACACGACCGGCAGAGGGTAAGATGGAAAATTCGATTTAGTATTCGTATTTTTATAAAGTTCTGACTTTGACCCTTGATTTATTTCACGTCCGGTTGTTTCTTGAGAGTTAAGTTCTTATTCGAATAGTTAAATAAAAAGGACTAGTTGCGTCCATGTAAACAAAAACCTTTATTTGCGAGACACCAAAACAAAACAATAATAACAAAATAAACATCAAGCGTCTCCATGGTTACTGCCATTAGATTCCATCGTTGACTTAGCACCCCAGAAGTCTAAAAAATGCAAAAAACTAACTGACCAAAAATGTGGGGGGAGTGTAGGGTCAAAAAATGATAATCAGGTCTACTTGTACCAAACTCAACCAAATTTTATTCATAATCAGTGGGACCCCAGGAGACTAAAAATGCAAAAAACTAACCCCTCGCCTATAAGATTATAAATAATTTTATTAAATATTAAATGTAAGTGAGGGACAGGTTGTATGGTAAAGTCAATTGGATGGCCACATCAGAACAAGTCAGCTTATTTTTTCCGTGAAATAATGTAATTAAATAAGTTTTATTTTTATAATTACCTATATAAAATATTGAAAAGTGTATTTTAACTCATAGTTATAAGAAAAAGTGAACAGTTTTTTCAAGACGCGATACAGCTATTCCTATGGAAGCATTATGTTCCTTTGTCTATGATCGAGAAGTTGAGGTGGACTGATGCTTACATAATTTAGTTTTGGTTGGGATTTTAATGTGAGTCTTAGAATTGCGAAGAGAATTAAGAGAAACAAAAGAGTGAGAGCTGAGGAAACGAGCTAGCAGACGCTTTAAAATAATCTTCAACCCTTCAAGAACCGGGTGCACAAACTACGTCTCCACCCTCTCCTTGATCAACTTTTCCTTCTCTTCGGTAATGCAAGGGTCTTTCGAGGTCCATAGGCTGCATCTTAATGGTGCGCCCCTTTTTGCACTCGATTGCATTAAAAAATTCTTATAAAATATTATTTCGTGATTCGTGATGCTCTGGGGGAGTAATTGCCTAGCCTGAAACTCTATGTAAATGGTCAGAAAATATGCCTTGGATTTTGTGCACGCCATCTCTTGAGCTTTGCTCAAAGCATGCGGCCTACAAATCCTTTCCGATTTTATTTGGTGAGCTCCGGACCCCCTTCAGAAGCCAGAGCCCAGATCAATGTTTTAGACTTTAGACATTTATTGGGCTCTGTGGACGACAAAATCAATTTTTTACAAAATTCGATTCTATATTTAAGTTTATTTTTTACTTTAACCTAAGAATGGACTGAGAGTAACTCTTATAACATTGGACTAGCAGACCTCGAGAGAGAATACTATCTATATATTAACTTACATTATTTTGATTAAAAGTAAAAAGCCTTTTTAGTTGTGTTTAATTTTTCTAAACTACTTTTTTTTATTTTTTTTTTTTTATTTGATTTGACCGTCATTTGATTTTTATGAGTATTGGCCGCCTTCATTTTGTTTCCACATGTGACTCCTCTCTTTCTTTCATTTTTATCCCATCTTATTTAATTCGAAAAGTAAGCCAACTCTAAAAGTAAAAATTATCATTTTCAATGTTCCCGAATATAATCATAAAAAAACGAATAAAAAAACGAAAAGATAATATAGATAAAAATGCTCTGTTAGCTTAAATTTCAATTTGTTTTGAAGATTAACTAACTATAATGAAAAACATCTGGTGTTAAACACACTTTAAATGTATTTTAATCCTGTGAAATTGAGAAAAGACACAAACGATGATAAAAAAGGGAATACTAGTAATATTCTAACTCCCACATCTATTTTTAGGTATATAATTGATTTTGATTAAACAAACTTTTAAATCTATTACCTCTTTAACTTCCAGAGTAATCTGGAACTAAACTTTATTTACGAATATTATTTGAGGCTTTAATAGATACTAAATTTTATATATAAGTTATTTTATGAGTAAGCAGAAACATCATTTTAATATTATTGTTGTAAAATTATTATTATTATTGTATATATAATTAAATTAATATATTATTAAAATAATTAATAAATAATGTTATTATATCCCAGTAAATTTTTTAATGGTAGAGTTATGGTAGTTTCCTTTCCTTCCCCCATATTTTTTTGCGAGAAAAGTGTTTATAAATGAAAATTTAAAAAGGATAAATACAAGAATCTTAGTACGGGCAATCATTTTTCTAGTAAGGGCATTGCCCGACCTGTCCCCCCGTCCCCCCCTTTGTCTACGGGCCTGATTCTCGTGTGGGTGTGTCAGTGCGTTATTTGGTTTAAGAGTCATAATATTAGAGCTGGTCAAATTTTTGCATTTACATTATATGAGGGTCGACATCCAATTTCCCTGCATAGCTACTTTTAATAAAAAATTAAAGTTGTTAATTTAATTACATAAATGTAGTTATCGAGTTTCCTGATAAATATATTACCAATCAATCGAGAGTAAAATATTTATATAAAATGCCAAAGTTGGGTCGCCATCTTTTTTCCCTGCCTAAGTTCAGGTAGTCAAGCTATCAACAGGTCTTCTTCATCTTCTTATTTTTAAACCTATAGGTTTGTTTCTTCCAGAACGTCATACCATATCTTCTTAGGACGACCTCTACTTCTTATTCCAACCGGCTTGTTTGTCATCACTTTCTTTACCAGTCGGTCTTCTGGCATTCTTCTCACATGCGCATACCATTCCGCTCTTCTTCTTTTAACCCATTCGCCCATCCGCTTTGTATTCCACATTTTTCTCTAATATCTTCACTCTTCATCCTATCGAGCCTGGTCACGTTCATTATCCTTCGTAATGTCTTCATCTCAGTTGTTTCCAATAATTGAGAATTTTTGCAGTGTCGGGTCTTGTCTTTGCTGCGTAAGTTAATATTGGACGTACTACGGTTTTGTAGACTCGTCCTTGGCCTCCGATTATTAAATATTGATTTGACCAGCTTGCATTGTTAAGGCAACCCGATATTTTTGAGGCTCTTGTTGCCTGATGTCTTACCTCTGTTTCTAGGTCTTGATGAGAGGTCATTTGGATGCCAAGGTATGTGAAGGACATGACTTGTTCGACAATGGTATCGTACAGTTGTAGTTTGCATCAGAGTGGTGATTTAGAGATTGTCAGTGTTTTGGTCTTCTTGGTTGACAGAGTGAGACCGAATTTATGCGCAACACAGCTAAATTTAAACAGGAGGCGATGGAGGGAATCTTCATCTTCTGCAACGAGTGCTGCATCGTCTGCGTAGCAAACGCATGTTATATTCTCGTCCCCCAAGGAGTATCCTTTTATATTTTTCGATTTCGCCAATAATTTCATCCATAACTATATTAAAAAGCAGCGGACTAAGGGAGTCTCCCTGCCCTAATACCTTGATTCACTGGGATGCTTCCGGACAGTCTTCCTTCGATTTTTATTCTGCCGGTGTTGATCCGAGTAAATGTCCTGTATCAGGTTTATGAGATTATCTGGGATTTTAAACTTGTCCAGGATTCTTATGACGTGCTTAAGTTGGACTTTATCGAACGCTTTTTCTATATCGATAAAACAGAAAAACGCCGGTTTGTTAAATTCGTAGGCCTTTTCGCAAAGCTGTCTAATGGCCTTGTTGCTCGTCATGCAAGTTTATTAGTTGTGAAAGTTTATTACTTATTATTTTTGTGGTGAGCTTAAGGTGGTATTTAGAGATTAATCTACAGTAGTTGTTGGGGTTGAGTTTTTCGCCCTTCTTTGAATATTGGGACCACTATGTTTGTTTTCCACTCTTCAGGAATTTGCCGATATTCTAAATACTTGATCGATTAGTATATATATTTGCTCCCAGAGATGTGGTCCTCCGTATTTTAGCATTTCATTAGTAATCTCGTCCTCGCCGGCAGATTTCCTGTTTTTTAACAGCTTTAACGTGTTGTCAATCTCCATTTTTGATACAGCCACGCACGAGTTTCCCTGATCTCTCCTGTTAACTTCCTCTGGTGTTCCAGCATATAGATTCTCAAAATATTCAATCCAAGTTTTTTCATCTATGTGATGTGGAATTACATACTCTAGGATCTCTTTTTTTGGTTTTGTATCATTCGCCATATTTTTCTTTGCTGCCCATAGAAGTCTCTTTCCAGTTATCAACAGGTAACTTCGAATTAGTATTTTGTAGCTATGGTTTCCTTTATTATTACTTATGAAAACGTAGATAATTTTATTGCGAAATAATTAATTAATTAATTTTTTAATTTTTTTTTAATTTAGTTTTTTATCAAAAACATGTAGCTATTCAGGAAAATTGGCTGTCGACCCTATCAAGTTTTATTTATTAATACAGTATATTATCGAAATATTAATTTAATCAGGAAACTCGATAGGTGAAGGTCGACATAAGTCGGGATCTTGTACTACAAGTAAATTTATTTGTCAGCATTAGGGTGGAACGAAAATTCTAATTTTTATTTTTTATTTGTAATATCGTGGAAAAGCTGTCTTTAGTAGTAGAAAAGACAAAAACAAAATATAAAAGGCCATTGGAGCATGTCTTGAGGTGCCGAAAGAACGATAATGTTTCATAAATTAAAAGATTTGGCTAAGTTATTATTTTTACTTTATCCAATGCGAAGCATGGGAGAAAGTATTGGAATCGCTCTCGCGGCAAGCGCGACTTCAAAGGGTCCTCAGGTAAAGACTACGGAACCCATGGACTCAATTAAGGTTACAAATTGAAGTATTCAATGAGATTGAATTTTAGCACCTGACGGTTTTGCCAAAAATTACCTGGGATCTCGCCGAGAGGCCAAAAAGTGCCATTTTTTTTGGAAGTGCGTGCGGATGGATGGATGTGTGTGTGTTATCGTTTTTTCGTCCACGAATTTTTCCACACCGTTGCACCGAATGAATTGAAATTGAAAACCTACCAGTATTTTAACAAAATGAAGCGCTGATTAGTTTTTGGTACATATCGGTCCACAAACATTAGTACTTTATTTCAGTACTTTTTTAGTTTTTTCTAAATATCTTGAAAATGACTTAACCAATTTTGATGAAATTTAATATCCTAATTAAGTACCTTTGGACCCACAAAAAAGGTTAAATAAAGTTTTTAGTAAAATTATATTTTAAAGTACTTTACTCTAGAACATATTAATATTTCAAATGAATTTGGATAAAGTTTAGCAACGATCCGTTGCAGTTTATTATTTTTTTGTTTGTATGTAAAAACAATAAATTGTTATTGTAATACCACAAAATAAATATTAATTGATGTAAAAAATGCATAAAATTTTTTGGCACAGTGATTATAGCATGTCTTGGTCTGCCAAGAACAATACGATTTGATAAATGTGCAATTTTTTACTTTTATATTACATATTTGGAATAATTTTTCAATAAGTTGGTATTTTGTAATATAAATAATTTTTATATCGTTTTCTTGTCTTACAACTACATTTTATACAAATACCTACATGTAAAAGAAAACATTAAAAACATTTTTCAAAAAATAATTTTTCCGAAATTTTAAATTTTTTAACAATATCTATTAAAGCTCTTTGAGACACCTTAAGATATTGAAATATGACAACCAAATTTTTGTCCTTTCTTTATGAACCTAAAATGCAAATTTTGGCCACTATTACAAATACAAAATAAGCTGACGTGTTCTGATGTGGCCATCCACTTGACTTTACCATACAACCTGGCCCCCCCATTTATATTTAATATTTAATAAAATTATAATATTTATAATCATGAAGGTGAGGGATTAGTTTTTGCATGGTTGTGTTTGGTACAAGAGCCTATATTTTCACTTTTTGGCCCCCCCCCCACCCATTTTGGGCGGTTGGATTTTTGCATTTTTAGACTTCTTGGGTCCCACTGATTATGTATACAAGATTTGGTTGAGTTTGCTCCAAATGGCCTAGATTTTTAACCCTCTCTCCACCTCCCTTAATTTTGGGTCGATATGACCAAAATCTAATCAGCTCTTAATTTCAATGGACCAAAACTACGTGTGAAATTTGGTTTCGATATTCAAACTAGTTTTTGAGTTAGCTCGTCCACAAACATTTGGTAACGCACAGTCTAACGGACAACCAGACAGACAACCAGACAATCAGACAACCAGAAAGACTAACTAACTAACAGACATTTGACAAAACAATTATTATCTCAAAAAATATAATTTTTTCGATGTTCACTTATTAGAGCTTTTTTGTAGAGCGAAATGCCATGGCTTTGCTCAAATTTTTTAATCGAAATAATTTCAGCCGTTTTTGAGATATTTCGAAAAAAAGAAGGAAAAAAAAACACTTTTTTCATGCACGATTACAATACTTGACCATACCCGTATGGTAAAGTAATAAAAGAGACGTTTTGCGTTCCACCCGCATCAGCATATATAATTTTATGTTTGGGCATTTAATAAGATATTAAATGCCCAAACATAAAATGATAAGATTTTCAAAAAATTTACTTTTAAATTTATTATTATAAAGTTTTCAAATGGATACAAAATACTTTTATACTTAGTTATTTGTTGAAAGTTGGCTTAGCTCTCTAATCTATCCCTATTCTACCCCTATTTCTACTCGCCTTTATTGCATTTCCCTTCCCCTAAATCCCCTCTCACCCTTTCTTTTCTTTTGTTTATAACTGAAGCAGCTTGAACAAAATTAGTTTATTCCATTAATAAAATGGAAAATATAAACTTTATTCATAACCTTAGTAATTTTCTCATTCATCCTAATTTTTTTTATCTTGTTTCTCAGACATTATTATTCTAGTCATATTCTTTGATTATTTTCTTTTCGCCTCCACAATTTTAAACGAGAAATATTTTGAACTAATTTTGAAATAAGTACTAAGGAGTTTATGTATATGTGTAGAAGCCATGAACGATAAATGTTTTGAACTCATTACGGTTTCCTAAACTAGAACTTAGTTTAACAAGTTGAAACAGTGTATATTGCTGCTTGCAGTTGTCAAGAGAGATAACCCTGTAAATATGATGTCATTCCTTGAAATGAAATGAATAGAACTACTGGGTAGCATAAAAAGTCTTTAGGCCAGTTCAAAACATTTATCGTCCACGGCTTGTGGTGTCCTAATCCTACGGTTAAATATGACGAATTGTATTTGTTTTGTTTTTCACAAGTATCGGGTATTTCAGAAGAGAATGTGGACTTGAAGGGATAGAATAATTAAATTACTAATGCTTGATTAAAGCTTTCCAAATGAAATTGTTAATCTTTGAGAGAATAATAATTTAGCTTTTCCTGGAGGTGAAAGAATAGAATAATAATAATTTTGAAAAATTTAAAGATGAAATAAGAAAACTTGTAGTAGCCTCCAATTGTCATTTTATATGGTAGAAGTGGTAAGAGAAAGTTCTCTATTTGGTGTTGATGTTTCCACTGTTTTAGAAATCTTAAAAATAAATTTAATCGACCTACACTGCAATAAATAATAATTTTGATTTCTAAAACTGCTGCCCGTGGTGCATTTTGGGTTGGCCAGGACTACTCTAGAGTATAGAACATGAAACAGAATGTGTTTGATGATTTAAGCATCAGAAATTCGAGCTGGGAAAAAAATGGTCGGATTCTAAGGTTATAGTAAATTTCGTGTTGAATAGAAAGGTTATAGAAATGTATGTTTGTCAATTTAATTAAAGCTGACTTAAGTAATAGTGTAACACAGGTCATCGAAATTTAACTTTTGAAAAGTTGTTCTTATTATTGAGTAATACGTTAGTAGTTTTTCTTTGGAGGCGGAATGATATATTAATATCTCACATTTTAGGATTTGATGAAGGCAGTCAAAAATAAATAAGAGATTACTTCCAACAAATAAAATTTATTAGAAATCTTTCCTTATAATGTTATTGTGAAAACCAACGTTTCGGAGTATCCCTCCGTTTTCCGAAAGGCCGTTTTCAAAATAACATTATAAGGGGAAAACATTTCCAATTAATACATTACTGTTACTGAGTAATATTCTGATTCCTAAATCCAAATAAAATAGTTTGGTCTGTAATTGGGTTGTTTATTAGTAAGGTGGAAACAATCAGCTCGGTTTTGTTTATATTTGATTTCAGTCTCCACGTTGTGAATAATTTATCCATATCCACGAGGTCGCCGTTCAAGTGTATTTTCGGTGACTGAAAAGACTTGATTTTGATGAATCAGTACAATTTCATAGGCGTATATAAATTTTTATTGAGATAAATGGACGCCTGAATTTGTTAGGGTAGGCATGCGGTGAAGAGAGATGCTTTCACTTTATTGCATAGTTTTCAGGGATTAGGAGAAGTCTATAAATAGGCATGACTATAATTTTAGGTGATTTTATTTTACCAGCCGGAGTATAGAAATGGATAAACTTAAATTAATAAAAAATATTGCAGGAATTCCCTAATTCTCACTTTATTATTGAAAATTATGAACGAATTTGTTATGTCAAGTATTTTGGAAGTTATTGGGCTTCTCGTTAATCCCTGACAAATATACAATAGATTTAGAATCTCTATTCAATGAATGCATATCCTAGGTGTTACTAAAAATATTAAACTTAAAATAAATATGTCATCTTAACTGCTCCAGGCATGTCTCCAGCACGCCCTCTGCAGTTAGGACCTCTGGCCGGGTGGCCTAAACGGGCAGCGTCTCAAGACGGCCAAAAGTTTGGTTCCTAAAATATCTGCCTGCTAAGCGCTGCTAAAGAAGTTTTACTTCAAAAAAAAAAAAAAAAAAAACGAACATAAAAATATTTGTTTTCATATTTGAAATATTTTCTAAACACAATAAACATATCAGATTCTATGATGATGCTATGGTCACTAAACTTATGAAACTATTAAAAAAATAAAGCACATAATCTCAAATAAAAGAATGTATTTATGTCCAGTGAACACCAATTACCAGAGAAAAGAGTTTTTATGTAGGTATGATAAAGTTATTTCAAAGGGTGAAGAGAAAATTATTTTCGATCTTTGGGGTCTGCGATCGATTGGGAGGCGCTGGAATATTTAATTGTTTAATTAATGAATCAAGGCCTCAGGCTGCGAAAAATGAACGAGGAGAGGATTAAAAAGAAATTCCATAATTCATATAGACAAAAGGTATTAGTTTGGGTTCAGGGATCAGTAGCTTAGTGGATATAGGAGTTAAAACTCTTATGACAAAGCATTGCAGTACATATGCAAAGATCCCGGGTTCGAGCCCCGGCTGATCCTTTTGTCTGTAATAAAAATAAACTTTTCTTCGTTCCCTAAATTTAGATTTCGTTATTTCAAATGTTTCATGAGAAGATAAGTGTCACTCCCCCTAGGAAACGTAGGTTTTTCGTTATTTTATTTTTTCTGTATATATATATATATATAAGAAATACGTATCTTAACAGATTTCTTTTTCTTTGGATTTTGTTGCAGATATTCATTCAATTTATCTATCAAGATGAGCGACCCTGTGATGCACTACGCTCTCTATTTGACTCATTTGAAAGAAGAGATCAAATACTTGAACACGCGATGGCATCCATTTGAAAACGGGAAACGTCTACTCCAAGAGGAGTGTGATAGTATTCGCCATCTACTCTATAGCTTTGACGAATTTGCAATAGCGTCTGTCGACTTACCGAAAGGGACTGGCCAGAAGATCTATATCGAAAAGAAATTATATTTTCAGACCGGTTTTCTCAATTTCAATTGGGTCGGTCGGCTTATCGGACCAAAAGGCGAAACCATCAAACAATTACAGAGAGACACTCAGTGTCGCCTGGTAATACATGGAATAAAAAAAAAGTTCCCATATTGTAAAGGTCAACCAAGAACCTGTGTTTCCAATCTAGCTCAGGATAAGGATCCATATCTGCTAGTGTCCATCACAACATATGAGAATATAGCTTATACATTGTTAGAGCGAGCAGTGAACCATGTGATGAAGATGTTGAACCCCACTATTTCCGGGGTTGAGTTCTACCGACTACAAATGATCCATAATGCGATAATAAATAATGAATGTTTTAGTCCTCAGATAAGCCAATTTATTTCCAAAGACATGCAGGCTCAAAATATGTTTGACAATTCAATGTTGAATAGAGGTTTTTTCTTTCGCAATATCAGAAAATGGCGAAGAGATGAATGTCTAGTTTTTCACCAGGCAAATGAAATATATTCATCCTTTCAGCCTCACAAGCATCAGCATTTCAGTTTATTAAACAACACAATGATTAAAAAACAACTATCAAACAAAGCTCAATATCCTCCATTAGGATCACAAAGACTGTTTCATACTTCTTCTTCGGTTGAAGCACAAAAACCAAATTATCAGTTTCATTCTTCTCAAGATAGCCGCCTTTCAGATGAAATCTATCCACTACTTGAACCAAAAAAACATGATTTATCATTCTATCAACAACTATATGACCAAAATATTGGAGAACTTAAAAAAATTGAAGCCCAAGAACCAGATTATCAATTTAATCCTTCTCCTTCAAACGAACCTCGAGAACTAGATTTCGGTTATCTGAATTATCCCCCTCTTTATTCTTCTACGCCTAATTAAAAATAAGAACAAGAACATTTTCATCTTGTATCTACTCTTTCTGCTCATCCATATGATATAATCAACGCTGTTGCTCACCCTATACTTAATGATTTATTTTATTAACCTCTTACATTCCTATTTTAAATAAATTATCTTTTCTTCTTTTTTTATAGCGAATTTTGACTAATTTTGGAATTAAAATTTGATTAACTAAATATCGCAATTCGATAATTATTTTTAAAATAAATTTTAAATAACAAAAAATAAAATAATAAAATAATAACAATTATAATAAATTAATATAATTTAAAATTCATATATATGTACTTATATAACTAAATATTAAAAAAATAAATTATAATTCTAATATTTCTAGTATTTTTATTGTGATTTAATTTTTAGCTTAGATTTCAAATTTATTTTTCTATGTAATGATTAAACAAAATATGTTTGTTTATGGTCTAATTTAGTGGTTTAAATTGTAATTTGTATATTAATATACTAGCAGTCGCCCGTCGCTTCGCTCCGGGCAACACCTAGCCACTAAAGGGGTGCGTCTCGTTCCGGTCCTTTGGTGGCCCTCTTGCTGGCAAACGACCCCCCACCCGTTGACCCATGCCCCCTCCATCCCACCGACCCTCTCCCCAACCCCCCTCGAGAACCACTCCTGCCCCTAGACCCCACATCTCCCCGCCCCCTGGACTCCACCGACCTTCTCCTAAACCCCCTGGACCCACGGCCCTCTATTCCAATGACCCTCTCCCTAACCCCCAGAACCCCTACCCCCTGAACCACTCCCTCTGGACCTCCGCTCCCTGGACCCACTCCCCCTGGTCTACAGATTATGTATACAAAATTTGGTTGAGTTTAGCCAAAGGGCATTTTCATTTTTGACCCCTCCCCGCCATTTTGGGTAATTAGTTTTTGAATTTCTAGCCTTCTGGGTGCCCATAGTATATGTAGATATACAAAATTTGGTTGAGTTGGGTCCAAAGGGCTAGAATTTTCTTTTTTTGACTCCATTCCTCCATGGTTACCAATAATAACCGAAAAATCAAAAATCCAACGTAGAATGGTTATTCTTCATGTTTTTAATTTTTATATAATTTCATCATTAAAAAAAAAAGAATGTGAGCAAACAAAAACATGGCAACAGAATCAGCCAATCACAGATCTTTAATTAATTTAACCCCAATTTTATCCCCTTAGAGGTGGATTTTCGTAAAATCCCTTCTTAGCTGACATCTACGTCGTATAAAGTACCTCTATTCCAAATTTCAAGGCCGTAAGTCTAGTAGTTTTGGAGATATCGTGTTGGGTGAGTCAGTGTGTGAGTGGTATTTTCGCTTTTATATATATATAGATTATTACTTTTTATTTTTCTTAATTATATAATGAATAAGAATTTTAATAAAATATCAATTCAGATTAAATATAATATACCTGTTTTATGTTAAGTGTATAAATGATTTTAAGATTTAGGGAATTTTTTTTGTAATAGGCACTATTTATTTAATAAAAGAGATGTTGCAAAAAAATAAATAAATTGATTAAGAATAAGTTATGGAAGCATTATGGTCCTTTGTATATAATCGAGATGGACTTATGATACCCCCATAATTTAATAAGAGAGTGAGAGCTGAGGATTAGAGCTAGCCGTCGCTTTGAGTCTCGCCGGAGTGCCATGAGAGGCCTCGATGCTCTGGGAGTGATTATATAACCTAAAACTTTATGCCTTTATGAAATCAACCTTGGGTTTCGTGCGCGCCATCTCTTGAAAATTGTATTAGTTCCTTTCTCGATATATTTCAAATATTCTTCCTTTATTTATTGCTGGACTGCCATAATATTGTTTTATTAATGAAATGAATTTATTAAAAACAGGAACTAAGAATTTTATGTTAAAAGTAAGGTAAAACCTGGTATTTCCAGAGAGAACATATTTCCATTGATTAGAAATGGATGCTGGAAATGGAAGTCAGTAAATATATACCAAATGTTCTTTCTGTACTTTATATCTTCATCAGGGTCGTTCGTATTTGTCATTTTTGAGAGAATGAGTGAATTTGTGGTATATTTTCATAATTTAATGTTCCATTTCTAAAAGGCAACAGATATAAAAAATAAAAGAGAAAGTAATAACATAAAAATGTCCACTTTGAGGCTGTCTCACAAAGTCATAAATTAAAAAAAATTTAGCCTAATTCTATTATGATAATTGTCACGAAAAACATTATGACATTATAGCAGCTATGGCGACTGAATATAAGAAAATATTTGGTAATATAAATTTGTGGGCATTTAATGCGCAAAATCTCAAATAAAAACATGTATTTTTTATCTCCAGTGTTTACCTATTAGTAGAGAAAGATTTTTTATGTTAAAGTTATTTTACATGTTTTGAGAGGAGTTAAGTGTTATTTCCCGGGAAACATATTTTTTCTTTCTTTTATTTTTTCTGAATATATATTTATAAGAAATATGTATCTTAATAGATTTCTTTGGATTTTGTTACAGATATTATTCAATTTATCTAACAAGATGGCCGATCCTGTGATGGACCTCGTTCTATATATGAGCCAAATTAATAAAGATATCGAATACTTAGACTCGAATCCGCATTCATTTAAACATGCAAAACGTCTACTCGAAGAGGAATGTGATCGCATTCGACATCAACTCTATAACTTTGACGAATTCGCATTAGAGCCTCTCGAATTACCGGAAGGAACTGGCCAGAAGATCGTCGTCAGATACAAAATCTATTTTCCGGTCGAAGATTCGAATTTCAATTTTGTCGGTCGACTTCTCGGTCCAAAAGGCGAAACTATCAAACAAATGGAGAAAGACACTAAATGCCGCATCGTTCTTCGTGGAAAAGGTATTAAAAATAACACACGTCTAACAAGACAATCAAGATACTCTGATTTCGATGAAGACCGCCCACATGTGCTTTTGTCTATTAAAACATTTGAAAATATAGCTTTTAAATTAATGGATCGGGCAGCGGCCCATGTGTTGAAGGTGATAAACCCCACTATTGGTGATGATGAGTTCAAACGGCGACAGTTAATTCATAATGCTATACTAAATGGTGAATATCGAGGACCACGGATAAGAGAACTCACGCCAGGCGATGTGCGAGCTCAAAATTTGCTTGGAAATTCTATGTTGTCTAAAGGTGTTTTCGTTTCGAATATCATAGAAGATCAAGAAGAAGCATATCAAGATGGCCGCGAGCTGGAAAATATATATCCAGTCATGTCACCAAAAGAGCAGCAGCGATACAATCAATTATACTACATGAATATTCAACAACAAGCACTAGCACCAGATTATCAGTTTTATCCTTCTCTTCCAAATAAAGCTCGAGAAATAAATGATCAGTGTCATTCTTCTCTTCCATTTGAAAGACAAGTAAAATTTTATCAGAGCCATCCTTCTCTTCCAATTGGAGCTTTAGGACTAAATCATCAGACACATCCTTCACTTCCAATAGAAACTTTAGGACTAAATTATCAGTCACATTCTTCACTTTCAACGGAAGCTCTAGAACTAAATTATCAGCCACATCCTTCTCTTCCAACTGAAGCTCAAAAGTACCATTCTTCTATATTTAAAACACACGAACCAATTAATCGGTTTCATCCTTCTCCTCCAAATGAAGAACAAGGACCTTCCAATCAGTTTCATCACTATTCTCCATTTGAAAAACTAATTCCGAATTATGAGTTTAACCTTCCTACTTCAAGTGATGACGAAGATCCTTCTCCAAATACACCATATTATCATTTTCATTCTTCTTCTCCAATTGAAAGCTCAGAAGAAGAATCGGATTGTCTGAATTATCCTCTGTTTTATACTCCTTCAATTTTATACGAAGCACAAGAATCTTCTCAACCCATTTCTAGTCTTTCAGCAGAAGCTCATCCATATTATCCATATCAACTGCGAAACTTGCCTGTTCCTCAGGCTTCGATTAATTATTTGTATTATAATTAACCATTCAAAATCATCTTTTTATCCAACTAAAAATCTCTGTCCTTTTTTTATAATTTTTGACTAATTTTTGAATTCAAATTTAATCAATTAAATATGGTAATTCAATCATGTTTTTAAAAAATTTTAAATAACAAAAAAATAATATTAATATGTATATTATAATAAATTAATATAATTAAAATTCATTTATACTTATATAGCTAAATATTAAAAAAATAATTACCTAGAGAAAATATTTCTAGAATTTTTCTTTTTGACTTAATTTCGAACTTAGATTTCTTTATTGTCCTATGTGAAATTTGAAAAAAAAAGATAAATATATGTTTATTTATTATCTAATATAATATTAGTAATAAGTAGTATATTGATATAATATTATTATTTTTTTATTTATCTTAATGATATTATGTTAGAATCAGAATTATACAAGAAAAACAATTAGAATTATTACAATATAAACTATATATGTATTTACCGTATAAGTAATCAAAAAATAAAATAAATGAATAAAATGAATTTTTCAATTTATTGAATAAATTTTTTTTGGCTTTTCGGCATTTCTAGAAGATTGCTACATTATAAAAATAAGTAGATAGAATTATATATAAAATAGCTCTCGTTAGTGATCAGACTAGAGAAATAAGGAGAGAACTTAAATCGAATTTCGGCTAGAGTAAGTGGTCGAAGGTGGAGGGGGAGTCCAGGGGGTGGCGATTAGAGTGGCCCGCCGAAGGCGGGCGTCGCAGCTAATATCTGATAAAAAGAATGGATATAGAGGCTAAATTGATGTCGAAAATATTATCTGGTGTGGAAATTTTTTTTATTCTGAGCTAGATAATAATGGTAAAATGCGTAGGCCAGAAACTTTGAATAGACCATAGGTGAAGAGAACTTATAACCAGCTTTCCTTATTTTAAAATATGATATTTTATGAAATTTTTCAGTAATCTATTTTATTGAGTATGTAAAACATTCGGGTAGGTATGACCTTAATTTTTATGCTTTATTACTTACCAGTTTGTCTTTCCAATCGGTCGATTAAACAAAGAGGCGTATATTATAACTTTAATTAATAGAGCTCGTTTTACATGCAGCAATACCAGTTAGATTATTTAGATATAATTTGATCTCATTTTTTTGATTAGTTTAATTAGTATTAAATCACACTATAGATGTTGCATTTCTCTAAATTCAACAAATTTACATATTTTATTATTCTAATTTTTGTTACACAATCCTGAATAATCCTGCTATTGACCAGAATTCTAAATAAAATAATAAGTACTATCCTTTTGGAGTAAAAAAATATTTTTGCCGGACTTATGTTTTAAAAAATTTTCATCAGCTAACTTTAATACATGTTTAATGTAAAAAAAGAATAGTAAATAAGCATGGGAAGTTATTTAAATAAGCTGACGTGTTCTGATGTGGCCATCCACTTGACTTTACCATATAACCTGGCCTCTCACTTATATATTTAATATTTAATAAAAATTATTTATAATCATTTAGGGGGGTTAGTTTTTGCATTTTTAGATTACTGTGTGACCACTGATTATGTATACAAAATTTGGTTGAGTTTGGAACACGAGCCTATATTTTCATTTTTTGACCATACACCCACCCCCTCCCCCCACCAATTTTGGGCGGTTAGTTTTTGCATTTTTAGACTTCTGGGGTCGCACTGATTATGTATACAAAATTTGGTTGAGTTTGAAACAAGAGCCTATATTTTCATTTTTTGACCCTACACCCCCCGACATCCCTCCCCCGCCAATTTCGTGCGGTTAGTTTTTGCATTTTTAGACTTCTGGGGTCGCACTGATTATATATACAAAATTTGGTTGAGTTTGCTCAAATAGCCTAGATTTAAAATTTTTAACCCTCACCTGCCCCCTTAATTTTGGGTCGATATGCACCAAAATCTAATCAGCTCTTAATGTCAATGGACCAAAACTACGTGTGAAATTTGGTTTCGATATTCACACTAGTTTTGGAGCTAGCTCGTTCACAAAAATATGGTAACGCACAGACTAACAAACAACCAGACAACCAGACTAACTAACTAACTAACTAACTAACAGACATTTTGTCAAAACAATTATTATCTCGAAAAATATAATTTTTTCGATGTTCACTTATTAGAGCTTTTTTGTAGAGCGAAATCCCATGGTTTTGCTCAATTTTTTAATCAAAATAGTTACAGTCGTTTTTGAGATATTTCGAAAAAAAGAAGGAAAAAACCACTTTTTTCATGCACGATTACAATACTTGACTATACCCGGTATGGTAAAGTAAAAATGGGCCCATTTAGTCAAGATTTCAAAATGATACAGCATTTTAAATAACTTGCCATGCTTGTTTGGAGAGACTTTAATCTCGATATATATATATATGTAGGGTGGCTAACCCATCTTCAGGAGCAACAGAAAGTAACTTTAAATAAGATTGGTTCTATTAAGATGCGACATAATTAATTAACTTATTAAATAAAAAACACTATCAAAATATGATTTTAAATTAGCTAATTTTGCCAAAAAAATATCAATATTTTTTTTTCTAAATAATTAAGTACAAAGTGCTGTACCATTTTGAAATCTTGACTAAATAGGCCAATTTTTTAAATAACTTGCCATGGCTTACATTAAAGATGAATCAAAGTTAGTTGATGAAAATTTTTTAAAACATAAGTCCGGCACAAATATTTTTTTTCCAAAAGTATAGTACTTATTGTTTTATTTTGAATTCTCGTCAATACCAGGATTATTCAGGATTGCATACCAAAAATTAGAATAATAAAATATGTAAATTTGTATCCTCAGCATCTCATTATTTAGGACAGGGTAGCGATTTTCACCATTTTCAAAAAATGACTATAACTGGAAAAGTATGAGACTTATTAAAAAAAATTTATACGTTCTGGACCGTCGTAAATTGCACTATTCTCTGTTTGAGGTTTATTGTTGTGCTACGGGACACCCTCTATATGTATAAATGTACAAAAAAGTTACATCCTTTGGTCAAATTTAGGGAAAGCGGTGTTGGTTTATAGTGAAATATTATAAAAATTATATAAGGGTAGACTTGGTGTGGTGTTGTGAAACACCACTTACTCCAAACTGATATATTTTTACATCCTTTGATAGATAATTTTAAATCGATTTAACAAAACGTAATAACATATATTTAGTAATATATAATGATAAAATCTACACTTATTAAACTCATTAATTATAATGATAATACAGATTATATATGGTTTATATATATATATATAAGGAGGTTATAATGAATATATATTAATTAAATAAATCATTAGTATGTTTAATAACTTTAGATTTTATCTTGAACATAGAAAAAATATTTTTATGACACGTGTTGATTCTAGAAATGATAAAGAATCCGAGGAGGTAGGATTTTTCAATAATTCATTTATTATAGGGCAGGAAGTAATTGTATTATCATAAGCGAAATGTGTTAGGCTTTGAATATATATAAGGCGAATTATTTCGAAGAAGTTTAGTAAAGTATTAAATTGCAAAAACATGAAATATTTACTTTTTATGGTAATATGGACAACATTTACTATTATGTCTGGATTTGCGGTAAAAATATTAATTTTTATATATGTATTTTTGTTTATACCTACTCACATCGCAATAGACATGTACCTACTGTATATGTAAAAAATCAAAATTTATATATATAAATTAATTAAGTACTTACTCATTAATTCCAAGAGTCTAATGATACTAGTGATAGTCAGAGCTGGAAACAATTGCGAGACCCCTTTAATAAATATTTGTTTAAATTCATTAGTCAAGTGAAAGCGCTGTTAAAGGAGAAGGAAATACCTTTACGAGGGAGGGGGAGGAATTAAGCTGCTAGGGGGGGGAATGAAACTTATGTTCAAGGGGAATTGGGCTTTACTGAAGTTAAAGGGTTGAATTAATGTTTTTTTTATAATTATTATTTTTATTTATTTATTAAATCTGCTTCGACATTTGGTTGGGTATGGGTGGTGCTCCTCAGCGGTTGATCTGAATCTTGGCGTTCCTGGAAGGAAGAATGAGATTTATATGGCTTGTGAAGGAGATGAGGATGTGGATTTTCCTGCTGCTTATTTTTATTAAAAATAACTTCAGATACTGACAGATAAATAGATAGTATAATAAGATGTTTTATTTGCTTAGCAATTACAAGTATCTCGAAGTAATGCAGAGGAAGGAGATGATGGTCTTCACTCTCGGTTTTGCCAACTTGATGGTTTATACAGTCAGCTTGATAAAATCGCTTGAACTGAATGGAATTGGGTGTGGGTTGTTTCTAGTCCGAGGTTGAGTGTGGACTCGAGAAACATGTGTAAATGTAAAGAATCAATAGAAGAGGCACACTGTTGACGCGAGCGGAGTATTTTTATCTGTAGCCGTCTTGGAATGAAGAGTGCTGGCGCCCGTGGGATACCAATATTATGTGCTTTGAAGACCGAATATATATATTTTACTTTGTTTGAAATGAATTACAAGGTGTGCTGCCGCAAGACCATTGCACCTTCGTCGACCATATTAAACTCCGAAGAAGGAGAGAAGATAATGTGAAACGTCAACTTTTTAAAGAGAATGAAAATTACGTAAAAATTAATCATTGTTGTTTTTTTAGATTTTATATCCTTGGGTTTCATTTTCATCCATTCAACATTACTTTAATGATATTATAGAGAGTGTTTAACTCTAGAAATCTATTATTAATTTGGGTGTTTTCAGATCAAACGCATGGCTTTATTTGAATAATGCTATAATTAATATAGCTGAGTCGTTCTCGACGTTATCGTGAAATTATTTTAAATCATTTTCAATTTTTAGATGAAATCTTTAAGGAAAAAATATGAGTCTAATAATTATTTATGCATTGTAAAGATTATTTTTTCATTTTTTTATATTTAGGGGCATCGATTGGCTATACTTAAAAATATCAGTATAAACAAAATAGACAAGAGCAAAGTTATATATCATAAATTCGAAGTGACATATGATGATGAAGAAGAAATAAACACATTCAATTGCGAAGGGGAAACTTTTTATGAGATTTCAAACGAGACCATGGTATTATAATTTTTCAATTATCTCTATTTATCTAAATCAATTTGTGTAACTTTCTCATATATTTTTTCCTTTTAACTTATATAATATAATATATATTATGATATTCTACATTGTAATTCATTCTATTTAATTCAATAGAGTGAAAAATAGGGTACACTGGAATGATGAAGGCCCAGTCTTTACACAACCGTTGCATAATTGATGAGAAAAGACACTAGGAAGGTTAAGAGTTTCTTTTTAAGTTCTTCTATTTCCTGGGATTGTCTGACCTCTTTGCACCTTAAAAATCAATGAATTGAAATATGTTTTTTATATTTAAACCAGCAATTTTTTCAAACCTCTTATGACGGTCGTCGCTTATCATTTAAACATTAAGTCCGCTGATGTTCTGACCCAGAATTAAATTGGCCGAAATCATTAGAGTGAAAATAACATTCAGGTTGTGGTCAATTTACTCTAACGTTAGGCGTTGCTCAAATATCTCAAGGTTAGCTGATTTAGCTGAGAGTGATTTAACACACCACGTGACTCTACGATGCAAAATAATAAGAAATTTCTAATTGTAATAATGTAATTAAGTTTACTTCAAAATATCACAAAAACAGTTAAGACAATTTGAATTCAAACCGATTACGTTTTGGTTTTTCTAGTTTCAAAAATTATGTTTTAAAATTTATACAAGACTAATAACTCATGAAACTTGATAAGTACACCAATTAAAAAAAATCGTTAGTGATGTTTTTGACAAAATAAAAAAAAAAAAAAAACGAAATATCTTTCATGTAAATGTCCACGACCTGTTTTCCGATTTTAACCAAAAGCTTGCTGTACAGCTGCTAGCCTATATCTAGCTTAAGTTACAAATTTCGTAGCTTTGAGACTTATAGTTGCGAAACGAGAAGGGGGGTACAACCTTATGTACGTAAATATCAACTACCGGTTCTTCTATTTTAGCTAAAATCTTGGGGTACTTCATGTAGGATCTAAAAAGCTTAAGTTCCAAATTTTAAGGCTTTGCGACTTACTGAAGGCGAGATATAAACGATTAAACTATTTATTTTACTACACTCCTAATTTACACCCTCTTACTTTATTTCAAACCGATTAAAATTTATACACGACTAATAACGATTAATCCCATTTCAACCAAAAGTTTGCTGTACTCCTTCTAGCCTATATTGAGCTCAAGTTTTGAATTTCGTAGTCCAGAGTAGAAATGGCAAATTATTTTAATATATCGATATTAGCTATAACTTATATATCGATACAGAAATATATTTTTATTAATTTGTTAATTAATTAATTTTGTTTGGATGTTTTGGTAAAAAACTTTCTAATTTTAGAGGCATGATTATTCATGTATTTGCCCGTCGACTGCCAGAAACAATAAAGATCGATTATCTATTGGTTTATCTGGTTTTTGGGATTTGCAAGTGAAAGAAAATTTCGTTATATTTTTCGATATATATTACAAGGCATATATCGATATTCGATATAAATCGCAATGAGTATATCGGTACTTATATGGTATATTGATATATTTTTGAAAAATATCGATAAATCGTTGCCATCCCTAGCTCTGAGACTTTATAGTTACGAAACGCATGGGGGTTACATACGTTCATACGCTGTGATCAATGGATTTTTGGTCACTTTTTGGTCTGAAAAAGTTTTCATTTTTTCTTCAATTTCACTTGAATATTCATCAACTTACAGATTATGATCCAGACCTTTATACCTAAATTCAATGGAGATGGTTGGCGGAAATATTTTTTGCCACATAAGCCAACAAGCCTTTGTGATTATGTCGAAAATGATATTTTTCTTATCAAAGATTTCTTAGAAAATATGAATGTCGAAAGAAAATGTCCAATGAAACCTGTAAGGTTCAATCAAATGATCTACAATTTTTTTCTTTGCAAAGATATTTCAATAATGTATACATGTATATATATATTATTACTATTTTCTAGGAAAAGTTTTCTGTGAAAAATTGGATACCGAATGTGAATGAATTTGCACAACTATTTAAACCAAATGAATACCGAGTGGATGGGGAAATTTATATAGACGATAAATCCAAAAATGCTGGGTTAGTGGCCAGTTTCACTGGATACGTCACTATTAAGAATAAAATATGAAATTAATAGCAATATCTAAATACTGTATTATAATGTCTAAACAATTAATATCTTATCAAAAAAAGGTGTTGGAAATAAATAAATAATCTATTATATTAATTCTCACCTTTATCTCCCATTTTTCTGTTCTTCATTCTCCAGAAAAGTTTTTAACAGAAGCAAACAAGACTCTCAGGTTCTCTTTCAATTTTTAGTATGTTTCTCCTACTTGATTACTTCCCCTTTATAGTAAACATCTTAGGGCCAGTTTTATGTCGGTTGGTAAACTATTTGTCAACGTTTAAAAATAGTTTACCAACCGACATACAACTGGCCCTTAGGACCTGTATATTTATATCTCTTCCTTGTTTTTACACTTTAGTATTGAAAGACTTTGAAGAAAAGTAGCTTATAGTAACTTATTAAATGTTGGAAATGACAACTTATGAAATTTGAACAAATTACGATAAGGGAGGCCAGAATTCGTAAACTTTTTCTAATAAAAAATATATTTATTTTAAAAATTGTATATATTTCCAAAATTTGAAAAAATTACTAGCAATGGGACCAGATTGTTGTTAACGATATTTAGTGCAAGGGATCATTTTAATCTTGAAAAATGAATAGTCCCTTCCATTGTCAGCCTTTCTCTTTGTAAAACAAGGAGAAAGGGAAACATATTGTTATATTTGAATGTGAACCAAAAGAATGTCTATATTGGTTCTAAGCTGACCACCAGTGAGGAAAGAACACCAAATTTTCAATATCCATACGATATTGACTCTATGAAAAACAAACATTTATAAATTAAAAAAGACTGATGATGAAGACTAAGTCTTCGAAACTATAGTCTCAAACAAATATATAATATATATACAGATATATCATCTAGATATATTTGCATCAAGCAGAGGACAACCTCTTTGTTTCTCTTTTTAAATGAATAGTCATTGATTTTTTTATTAGTTTACCTACGCGGTATAGAACGAGATCCCACGGAATTTGCACCAATCCAGCAAACAACCTCCGGGATTGGAAACACTGATGGGTGCAATCCCTACATCCAATGTTAGATAATCTAAAATCTAATTAACAAATTGAAATATTTCAATTGAATAAGCTAATTAAGTAATAGATATTTAATTAAATGATTATTATATCAAAATAATTTAGTCATTAAAAAGTTTCATAACTTTAAATTATCGAATAAAAACGAAATAATCTGCAACGGTTCATTGCTAAACTTTAATCAAATTCATTTGAAATATTAATATGTTTATTTCTTTATAATTTCTTTATAATTAATCACTGGCTATATGCAGTCCATGTTGACGTAAATTCAAAAATAGCCATCGATTCTCATCTAAAACTTGAGGAATAACCATTCATGCTACATTGGATTTTTGACGTTTCGTATATTATTGGTAACCATTGCTGAAGACATGAAGGAATCGACTTAAAATAAAAAATAACGATCGATTCTTATCTGATACTAGAGGAATAACCTTATTGCATTCCATTTTTGATGTTTTGACTATTAAAGGTAACATCTACTGACAACGTGGAAGATTCGACTTAAAATTGAAATGACTAAATTCTTTTATGTTAAACAACTCAAGTTACTCCAGGCCTTTAGCAATAGTTACCACTAATAATCAAAACTTCAAATATTCAATGTAGAATGGTTATTCATCAGTATTAGATGAGAATCGAAGGCTATTTTTTATTTTAAATCGATTTCTCTATGTCTTCAGCAATAGTTACCACTAATAATTAAAATTTCAAAAATTCAATGTAGAATGGTTATTCCTCAATATTAGATGAGAATCGATGGCTATTTTTGAATTTAATTCAACATGGACTGCAAATAGCTAGTGATATTTGATTAATAATAAAGGGATAAACTTATTAATATTTAAAATGACTTTGGATAGAGTTTAGCAACGATCCATTGCAGTTTATTTTTAGTTAATTGACTCGATACGTCAAAATTACAATGCGTTAAATGGTTATTTCTCAAGTATTAAATGTGAATCGATCGTTATTTTTGATTTTAAGTCCAAGCCTCCAGCTAATGGACACGACAACAACATAGTTACCATGGTTCCTTATAAAATTTCCTCCCAAATTTAGCATTTCAAAGAGAGAAGCCTATCCATTCTTACAAAGCAAAGTTAAATAAGCTATATATTAATCTATCCAAATAAATATATTTTAGAAAATTTAAAAAAGTATGTACTATCTTACTGTAGAGTTAAGTACCTACTGTAAAATATAATTTTATTATAAACTTTGTATTCAATTTTTTGAGGTCCTTCAGGTATGTAATTAAATAGGATATTAAATTTGTTCAAAGTTGGTTAAGTCAATTTCAAGATATTTAGAAAAAAACTAAAAAAGTACCAATATTTGGGGACCGATATATACCAAAAACTAATCAACGCCTCATTTTCTTAAAGTAATGGTAGGTTTTGAATTTATTTCATTTTAATTGCTTGAATGGTGTAGAAAAAAGGAATCCAGTTTTAGTTCGGATCGATATTTAGATTTAATAAATTTAAGCGTTGAGTACAGTGATCCACGCACATAAGTAGTTCCAAATATTGAGATTAGTCTCTTATTACACTCTTTTGTTAGTGGATATTTTTCTTCTGGGACTTTCTTCCAAAACTCCATGGCCGAAACGCCACTTAGTTTGAATTTTTTTAATTTAATTATTATACTTTTTAAAATCAGTATTATTCAAGAAGGTTTAAGAGCCACACGAGATTGACTGAAGTGCCGCATGCGGCTCGCGAGCCACGTTGTGGCCACCCCTGCTCTAGAGCATAGATTCCTAAATTTAATTGGCATAGTGCTCCTTTTAAGAAAACATTTACTCAGCATGGTAGAGAATAAACTAATTTCATGAATTTTTCAAAATTTTAATTTAAATACTTACTTGAAATTGGGCTGGTCAATCAAGATATTTAAAAATTAGCAATTTGAAGCTCTTTCATATATAGGTATGATTGTTTCGAATATTAGTAGTAAATTTGGCGAAGAGATGAAGGAATCGACTTATGAAAAATAGCCATCGATTCTCAATTAATCCTTGTAGAGTAACCATTCTAGATTGCATTTTTGACTCTTGGATTATCATTGGAAATAATCAACATCTCCTCACTGTTAAATTAGATATTAATCGGAGAAACTAATTTGCCAAATTCTCCTCAGCCCCCCATATATTTCAATTGAAAAAGCTAATTTAATAATAAATATTTATATTAATTGAATGTAATGGAAGGCAGCCCAGGGGTAGTGAGGAAAGACAAAATTAACACATTTTCAAATAAGGTGTAATTTATTGGAATCATTCCTCCTTTCCTTGCAAACCGACGTTGAAAGGAATGGAGGAAGGATTCCAATAAATTACACCTTTATTTGATATGTGTTAATTTTTTCTTTCCTCACTACCCTGGGCTGCCTTCCATTACATTCAATTAAAATTTCTACCAGTCCGTCTCTCTCCAGAGAAAATTTCGCTGCAAAAAAATTATTTGATTGATATTTATCATGAAAATAATTTAGTCATTAAAAAGTTTCATTAATGTAAATGTTCTGATAAAAAAGAAAAATATGTATAGGTATATTCACCACTTTTTCCGGGAAATGATAAAGAAGTGAAAAGGATTTTTTACTAATTAAATTATTATAGGACAGGAAATTGGTATTTTTACTAATTAATTGAACATATTATGTTAAGTTAAAAATAGATATTTATTTATTTAAATATAGAGAGAAACTTATTGAAAGAATTTAATTCATCTCTGAGCTTCGAGAATAATTGTAAATTATAAAAAAATGAAATATTTACTTTCATTGGTAATATGGACACACTTGTTTTTGTCAACATTTGTGCTAAATTTTTTAATTTATATTTACTAATTATTTAGGCCATTATTAAGAGGATAAACGCGTTCGAGATGTGGCTGTATCGAAGAATCCTTAAAATTCCCTGGACAGCACGAATGACTAATGCCGAAGTTCTGCAAAGAATGAAGAGGATCATATGAGGACCATTATATAGAAGAAATGTACGAACAAATTGAAAACCTCATGAAGCGCGTTAAAGGGGATGAAAATTTAATAATTGTGGGGGATTGGAATGCAAGAGTAGGAAAAGGCAAGGAAGGAAAAGTGTTGGGCGAACACGGTCTAGGAAATAGGAATGAAAGGGGTGAAAGATTAATTGAATTTTGCAGTAAGCACAGTCTAGTAGTAGCAAACACACTCCTCCAACACCATCCAAGAAGGATCTACACGTGGAAAATGCCAAAAGACAAGGCAGATTTCAAATAGATTACATATTAGTCAAACAAAGATTCAGAAATCAAGTAAAGGACTGCAAAAGCTATCCTGGGACTGATATATATATCTAGTGATCACAATCTAATTGCGATGAAATGCCAACTAAAATTTATAAAACTAATAAAAAGGGGGGGGGGGGGTCGCGAAAAAACTGGGATATATATAAATTAAAAAATAAGGAAACCCAAAAAATTCTTCGAAAACGTAATGAATAAGAAACTGGAAGAAAAAACACCCACAAATAATAAATAAGAAGAGATCGAACAAGAATGGAATGATATGAAATCAAGCCTGGCCGATACAGCCAACGAAGTCCTTCAATCAAAGAAAAAACGAAATTAAAAAGCCATGAGTAACAGAGGAAATACTGCAACTGATTGACGAACGAAGAAAATTTAAGAACAGAAAAGACGAAGAAGGGAAACAAACATATAAAATATTAAGATGGAAAGTTATAAGAGAATGTAGAAAAGCAATAGAAAAAATGATTCAAGAAAAATGTAAAGAAGTCAACGAAAATCTAGTATTGGGAAAAGTTGATGTAGCCTATAGGGCAATAAAAAGAAATTTTCAAGAAGACAAGCCAAAAAGCAAGAACATAAGAGATGAAGGAGGCCACATTATTCTAAACGAAAACGAACAGGCAAATAGATGGAAGGAATACCTAGAAGAACTCTATGGAGAAGAAAAAACAATGAACCCAATAGAAGAAGAAGAATCTGTGGACGAAAACGAATTAGGAGACCCCATACTCAGGTCAGAATTCGAGACAGCTCTGAAGGAACTAAAAAATAATAGAGCACCCGGAATAGACAATATACAAGCTGAAATCCTAAAGAACTCTGGAGAAAAGGCACGTGACAAACTTTTTGAACTAATTAGCAAAATCTATAAATTGGGAATCATCCCAAAAGATTTCCAAAAAACAAAATAGTCACACTTCCCAAAAAGACAGGCGCGGATAAATGTGAAAATTTCAGGACCATTAGCCTAACCTCACATGCCTCCAAAATCCTAACCAAAATAATCCAAAGAAGAATAGAACAAAGAGTTGAAGAAAATCTGGGGGAAGACCAGTTCGGCTTTAGAAGAAACAGAGGCACCCGAGAAGCAATTCTCTCTCTTAGACTAATAATAGAAAGGGCTTTTATCAGGGAAGAATCTGTCTACATCGGATTCATAGACCTAGAAAAAGCATTCGATAACGTCAATTGGGAAATTATGTTTAAAATATTAAAACAGGCGGGAATAAAATTCAGGGAGAGAAGACTAATCTACAATCTATATCAAAACCAGACGGCAATTATAAATATTGGAGATGAGCAAAGAGAAGCCAAAATAAAAAAAGGTGTAAGACAAGGATGTGTGCTGTCACCCATGATTTTCAACTTATACATAGAAGAAGCGATTAAAGAATTCAAAGACAAAATTGATACAGGTATCGAAATCCAAGGTCAAAAGATCGCTATGTTAAGATTTGCCGATGACATTGCCCTTCTAGGAAGCAATAAAAAAGAATTAGAGGACGCCCTGAATGGAATTAACCAAATCCTAATAGAAGAAATCAAAATGAAAATAAACAAGAATAAAACCAAGGTCCTAGTATGTACAAAAAAAGAACAAACGAGACAGGAATGCATCAAAATTAACCAAGAAAACCTAGAAGGAGTTAAGGAATTCCGCTACCTAGGAAGTAAAATAACATGGGATGGGAGGAGCGAAAACGAAATTAAATCAAGAATTGCCCAAGCAAAAATGGGGTTTAATTCAAAACAAAAACTACATATGCGTCCTCCTCAATCAGCTTAGAAAACAGGAAGTTGCTATTGAAGACATATGTATGGAGCATACCCATGTACGGGTGTGAAACCTGGACAATTAGAAAAGCGGAGAGAAAGAGATTAGAGGCTTTCGAAATGTGGTGCTACAGAAGAATGATGAATATCAAATGGATGGATAAAATTACAAATGAAGAAGTTCTTGGAAGAATCGGAGAAAGAAGAACCTTGTGGAAGAGTCTGAAGAAGAGAAGAGGTCAGATGATGGGGCACACATTGAGACATGGGGGACTGCTTAGGGATATCTTGGAGGGGAGGTGGGAAAGAAAAGTGGAAGGGGAAGACCCAGATTAGAATATTTCAACCAAATAATCGGGGATATGGAATGCCAGACATTAAGAGAGGTCAAACAGCTGGCGGGGGACAGAGCCGAGTGGAGACAGATTGTTGCATCAAACCAGTCTTAGGACTGTATACTCAATGATGATGATTATTTTATGTGTTGCATTTAATTTTTTACTTTATTTGAAGTCGGTTTTATTTTTTTTTTTTATCAGAATTTTAATTTAAATACTTACTTGAAATTGGACTGGTCAATCAAGTCATTTAAAAATTAGAAATTTGAAGCTCTCTCATATATAGGTATGATTGTTTCGAATATTAGTACTAAACAATGGCGAAGAGATGAAGGAATCAACTTAAAATGATAAATAGCCATCGATTCTCATCTAATACCTGAGGAATACTCATTCTTTATTGCATTTTCGATTATTATTGGTAAACATTGCTGAAGGTGTGGAGGAATCGACTTAATATAAAAAATAACGATAGATTCTCAATTAATCCATGTAGAATAACCAGTCTAGATTTCATTTTTGACTTTTGGATTATCATTGGAAATATTCAACATCTCCTCACTGTTAAATTAGATACTAATCGGACAAACGAATTTGCCAAATTCTCCTCAGCCCCCCATATATTTCATTTGAAAAAGTTAATTTAGTAATAAATATTTAATTGAATGATTTTTATCATCAAAATAATTTAGTCATTAAAAAGTTTCATTACTGTAAATTTTCGGATAAAAGAGAAAAATATGTTTATATTCAGCATTTTTTCCGGGAAATGATAAAGAAGAGATAAGGATTTTTTACCAATTAATTTATTATAGGACAGGAAATTGATATTATTACTAATTAATTGAACATATTATGTTAAATTAAAAATAGATATTTATTTATTTAAATATAGAGAGAAACTTGATGGAAGAATTTAATTCATCTCTGAGCTTCGAAGAATAATTGTAAATTAGAAAAAATGAAATATTTACTTTCATTGGTAATATGGACATACTTGTTTTTGTCAACATTTGCGGTAAATTTTTTAATTTACTAATTATTTATTATTAAATACTAACGGTGTAATAATTTATTCAGAGAGTTTTCGATGACAAAGAATGCACTAACATGAGCAAAATTAATATTTTTTATTTTTATATTTTATTATAATTTTGTAAAATTACAATTTAACCCTCCGACAGTCGCAACTATGCCAAAAACGCACAAGGGGTACTTTTCATATCCCCCCCACCCGCGCCTTGGGGAGCCAGCCAGCAGTCATTTTTATTACCTTCCTGAATTAATGGGACTATCACGACCCCCCACTTCATTTGTCTCTCGAACATCCGTGTGAATGGTTGTAGCACAAGTGTGCTCAAAAAGCACATTGCGTCCTAGCTCGTTGCACTTTTCAAGGTATCTATTTTCAAATTTTTCTTCGTGCATTTACCTAAATTAATTATATTTCATAAGTTTATGACGTTATTTTGTCGGATTTATAATTGTTGAGTCCGTTTTTTACGAAAAAGTAAGATTGGATCACGAGGTGGGCGTCGATCGCAAATTGAGACCGAACTCGTTTAGACGCAACTAAGTAGTTTATATTTCAGTCAAATATGTCCAAGAAGAGGTATTATTTGAGTAATCCGAGCTATTTGGAGAAGATAATGAATCTTTTGATAGCGGATGATGAGATTGTTCTAGCGGAAAACGAGGAGTTGGGGGCTGTGCTTTCAACTTTTTCTGGGGGGTCTTCACCGAACGAATCTGAGGTGGACTAACTTCACACACACCTATTTGAAGTATCTTTGTGTTTATGTCATTTTATTTTTTTACATTTAATAGAAATTTCAGGCCACATTATCAAAAGACTATGGGGACGGAACAAAAAGGGATTTTGAATTTGATTTGGATTTTGAGTAATAAAACATTTTTTTTTCATTTTTATTTTTACCCTTTAGGTATATCCTAAAGAAGGGAAGTGAAAATATACGTCTCTCAGATTCGAGGCGGGCGGAAGTTATGGTAATTTAAAATTATGGGGTTTTTTGGCACATTGCGACCGACAGAGGGCTTAACCGCGCTGAAGATTTTAGATTAACTATCTGCAGTAATTTGGTATACTGGTAGAGTTTGGGCTACAATTAAAGGAAATACAATACTTCACCATACCTTGTATGGTAAAGTAAAAATCGAAAAAGTGAAATTTTCCATTTTTTAGGGCCTAAAATGAAGGGGTGGAAATTTATTATAGGCTTAATTAACAAATAGTAGAAATACAATCAATCTAGATTTCTGAAATTTGGCATACTGATAGATCATTAATAAAGGGTGAAATCGAAAAACCGCTTTCGCTTCTTTAGGACATAAAATGAAGAAATGAAATTTCACTGATAAATATTAAATACATTTTCATATATTAAAGAGAATTTTTATTTAGATAAGTAAAAAGGATAAAACTTTTCAATAATTAATTAAATCTAACTAAAAATATAAAAACATTTCTCCGAAGGATCCATATCTCAACCACTGCTATAGCTGATGAGTGCAAGCTCGGCCTCCTATTTAGGAATAGACGTTATTTTACTCCCAGTCAAGTTCTTACACTGTATAAGGCTCAAATTTGTCCCTGTCTCGAATATGGCTCTCGTCTGTGAAGAGGGGCCTCCAAGCATTCTCTTGCCACACTGGATACAATTCAGAAGCGAGCAATTAAACTAATAGGAGTTCCGGCCCTAACTAACTCACTCGACTCCGTGGCTCACTGAAGAATCCGTTTCTGCCCTTTCCCTATGCTACAGGTACTATATTATGGTGTCTGTTCAGTCGAGTTGAAACCAATTATCCCCCCTAAAGCCCTCTTTACAAGAAACAGGCTGTTTTTGAACGCTCAGCACCCCTTCGCTGTCAAATTGGATAAAATAGGGGGTTCAGGTGATGGTCCAGAGGCGTAGTGTGGTGCTACGGCGGTGGGGGTTCGAGGTGGGTGGGGCGCGGGGTGTAGTGTTGGGGTGGTGATGTGACGTGGGGGTTTGGCACGGGTGCATGATGCGGGGGTGGGTTTCGGAGGGGAGTCGTGGGTCTGTGGGTCCAGGGAGCGTGCTCCCTAGCTAGCAAGAGGTCCGCCGAAGGCAGCTAGTATATATATATAGAATATATCTTGAAAATAGAAAAAATATTTTTATTCTGTTGATTCTAGAAATGATAAAGAATCCGGATTTTTAAATAATTAATTTTTTATAGGGCAAGAAATAATTGTATTATCATATGTGAAATGTGTTAGGCTTTGAATAAATATAGGGTGAAAGTTTAGTAAAGTATTAAATTGCAAAAAGATGAAATATTTAATTTTTATGGTAATATGGACAACATTTACTACTATGTCTGGATTTGCGGTAAAATATTAATTTTTATATATGTATTTTTGTTCTATACCTACTCACCTTGCAATATACATGTAAGTACTGTATATGTAATAAAATAAAAATTTTCATGTACAACAATATGTAAATTAATTAAGTACTTACTTATTACTTAATTCCATAAGTCTAATGATACTAGTGATAGTCTGGGCTTGAAACGATTGCGAGACCCCTTTATTAAATATTTGTTTAAATTGATTAGTTAATTGAAATCACTGTTAAAGGAGAAGAAAATACTTTCGTCGACCATATTAAACTCAAAGAAGGAGAGAAGATCATGTGAAACGTCAACTTTTTAAATAGAATGAAAATTACGTTAAAATTAATCATTGTTTTTTTTTTAGATTGTTTATCCTTTTGTTTCATTTTCATCCATTCGTCATTTCTTTAATGATATTATAGAGAGTGTTTAAAACGAGAAGTCTATTATTGATTTGTGTGTTTTCAGATCAAACGGATGGCTTTATTTGAATTATGCTATCTATATTTAATATAGCTGTGTCGTTCTCGACGTTATCGTGAAATTATTTTAAATCATTTTCAATTTTTAGATGAAATCTTTATGGAAAAATATGACTCTAATTATTATTTATGAATTGTAAAGATTATTTTTTCATTTTTTTTTATTTAGGGGAAATCGATTGGCTATAGTTAAAAATATAAGTATAGCCAAAATAGACACGAGGCAAAATTATATTTCACTCAATTCGATGTCACATATGATGATGAAGAAGAAATAAATACGGTCAATTGCGAAGGAAACTTTTTATGAGATTTCAAACGAGACCATGGTATTATCATTTTTCAATTATTTCTATTTATCTAAATCAATTTTCGTAACTTTCTCATATATTTTTTCTTTTAACATATAAATATAATATAATATATATATTATCATATTCTACATTGTATTTCATTCTATTTAATTCAGTAGGGTGAAAAATAGGGTACACTGAAATGATGAATGTCCCAGTCTTTACACAACAGTTGCATAATTGAGAAAAGACACTAGGAAGGTTAAGAGTTTCTTTTTTAAGTTCTTGTATTTCCTGGGATTGCTGACCTCTCTGCACCTTAAAAATCAATGAATTGAAATATGTTTTTTATATTTGAACCAGCAATTTTTTCAAACCACTTATGTCAGTTGTCGCTTATCATTTAAACATTAAGTCCGCTGATGTTCTGACCCAGAATTATATTCGCCGTAATCATTAGAATGAAAATAACATTCAGATTGTGGTCAATATACTCGAAAAGTGAGTTAAGTGGTTGCTTAAATATCTCACGGTTAACTGATTTAGCTGAGAGTGATTTAACATACCACGTGACTCTACGACGCACAACAATAAGAAATGTCTAATTGTAATAATGTAATTAAGTTTACTTCAAAATATCACAAAAACAGTTAAGACAATTTGGATTCAAAAAATTAAACAAAACTAAGTACCTATGACTTAAGTTGAATGAAAAAACATTTAAGAGAGATTATCAACGTTTTTCCATCAATATTTTGTATCTAGAGGGGAGAAATTTGGCAAAGGCAAAGCCATGTATAGTATTAATGAGAAACATTTTTTTGAAAAGATTCAGTTCTTTTAAAATGTCTTAAGGGATAAGAAAATCATTTCAAGCAGTAATTTTCTCTTCTCTGTCTCTTTATCTGAATTATAAACCGCATGTTAAGACAGTAATGGAATAAAAGCCCCTTCATTCTTTTAAAATGTTTGTATTTGCACAATAATGAACCGATTACGTTTTGGTTTTTCTAGTTTCAGAATTTCGGATTTAAAATTTATACAAGACTAATAACTCATGAAACTTGATATGTAGACGAATTAAAAAAAAGTCGTTAGTGCTGTTTTTGAGAAAAAAAAAATCTTTCATGTAAATGTCAACATTCGGTGTTCCGATTTGAACCAAAAGCTTTCTGTACTACTGCTAGCCTAAATAGAGCTTAAGTTACGATTTTCGTAGCTCTGAGACTTTTGGTTGCGAAACGAGAGGGTGGTACATTCTTATGTACATAAATATCAACTTCCGATATTTTGATTTTAGCTAAAATCTTGTGGTACATCTTGTATCATCTAAAAGCTTAAGTTTCAAATTTCAGGGCTCTGCGAAATACCGAAGACGAGATATAAAAGATTAAAATATTTATTTTACGACACTCCTAATTTACACACCTTTGCTTTATTTCAATCCGATTAAAATTTATACACAATTAATAACAACTAATATGATTTAAACCAAAAGTTTGCTGTACTCCTTCTAGCCTATATTGATCTCAGTTTCGAATCTCGTTGTCCTAAGTACGGATGGCAAATTATTTTAATATATCGATATTAGCTATAAGTTATATATCGATACAGATATATATCTCAGCACATATATCGATATATCGTAGAGTCACGGGTGTCTTAAATCATTGTAAGCTAAATCAGCCAACCGTGAAATATTTGAGCAACAACATAATGTTATAGTAAATTGACCACAATATAAAAGTTATTTTCACTCTAATGCTTTCGGTCAATATAATTCTGATTCAGAACATCCGCGGACTTAATGTTTAAATACTGATAATGTTTGATAAGCGACGACCATCATAAGATCACCAAATGGAAAGAGGTTTGAAAATTGCTTTTTAAATATAAAAAAAATAATCCACTTCATTGATTTTTAAGGTGTAGAGAGGTCATTCAATTCCAGGAAATACAGGAACTAAAAAAAGAAACTCTTAATCTTCCTAGTGTCTCTTAACTTCAGTTATGCAACGGCCTGTATAGAATAGGATCTTCATCATTCAAATTGACCCTATTTTTAATCATTTGAATTAAATAGAATGAAATACAAATATAGAACATCATCTCATTATATTATATTATATTATATTATAGATATAAATAAATGTATAAGAAATCAACTGGTGTGTACAGCACACAACTTTCACATTTTCTCTTATTTGAAATCATCTTGATACTCCTAATTTACACCTCCTTCCTTTTTTGCAATCGGATTTAAATTTATACACGATAATAACTCGTGACACTTGATAAATACACTAATTTTTATAAAAATCTATACATAAACATCAACTTCTGGTCCTTCTATTTTAGCTAAAATCTTCGGGTACTTCTTGTAGCATCTAAAAAGCTTAAGTTTTAAATTTCAAGGCTCTGCGACTTACCGAAGATGAGATATAAATAATTAAAATATTTATTTATTTAAATATTTATTTTACTCCTAATTTACACCTCCTTCCTTTATTTCATTCCGATTATAATTTATACACGACTAATAACGATTAATCCAATTTCAACCAAAGGTTTGCAGTACTCGTTCCAGCCTATATTGAGCTCAAGTTTCGAATTTCGTAGTCCAGAGCAGAAATGGCAAATTATTTTATTATCGAAATTAGCTATAACTTATATAACGATATATTTTTATTAATTTGTTAATTAATTAATTTTGTTTGGATGTTTTGGTAATAAACTTCATAATTTTAGAGCCATGATTATACATGTATTTGAACCGCACAAATGCGAGAAACAATAAAGTTCTATTATCTATTGGTTTAACTGTTTTTTTGTTATTTGCAAGTGAAAAAAAAATTTCGATATATTTTTCGATATATATTACAAGGCATATATCGATGTCCGCCTACCTGGTGTAATGGTCAGCATAACTGGCTGGCAACCCGGAGGTCTCGGGTTCGATTCCCGGCTATACCCAGACATTTTTCTGTAAGTATAGGGTCTGGTAATAAAAATTAAGTGGGAGATAAATTTAACCTAATTTATCGCGCGGAGAATTTACCACTGCTCGAAGCCCCTAAAAACTTAGTAAATTGGACTATATCTATCTTTCTGAGATTTGGCACGTGATCCCGGCTTCTTTTCCTTCTACTCTGTTGTTTTCACGATGGAGGGGCCAGCCCATAGAGGCCTTTAGGGGATGGACCTTCTGGTGTATCTCCTTCTCACATCAATATCATTATTAAAAAAAATTAAAAAAAATGCAATGAGTATATCGATGTTCATATATTGATATATTTTTGAAATATATCGATATAAAAAATAATCGATTTATCGTTACCATCCCTAAGTCTGAGACTTTATAGTTACGAAATGCATGGTGGTTACATACGTACATACGCTCTGACCAATGGATTTTTGGTCACTTTTTGACCCCTGGGGAACACAATATCCGGTTGTGTGTCCTAAATCCGGTTTCAAACTATTAAGGGCATAGATTCATCCACCTAGATGTGATAAAATGAAACTTTTTTCATCTCGGAGATACAAGCTATCAAAGAGCCAGGACCCAGGCAAGCGATCGCAATACTTCACATTATATTCTATAGAATATAAATGTGAAAGTAACAAATCAGTATCTAATGAGCTAATATGTGACACACAATATGTAATAAGTTTCCCTACTCTGAATCACTTTTCAGTTTTTTTTAGCTCAAACTGCCTGACGATAATTTATTGCCAAATGATCCAAATTTACTAAGAATGAATTTAAGAGTGAAATTTTTTTCATTTTTTCTTCATATTCATCAACTTACAGGTTATGATCCAGACCTTTGTGCCTAAATTCTTTGGAGAAGGTTGGCAGAAAACTATTATACCACATAAGCCAGCAAGATTTTGTGATTATGTCGAAAATGATGATTATCTTATCAAAGATTTCTTAGAAAAAATGAATGTCGAAAGAAAATGTCCAATGAAACCTGTAAGGTTCAATCAAATGATCTACAATTTTTTTCTTTGCAAAGATATTTCAATAAAATATATATATATTATTACTATTATTCTAGCAAAAATTTTCTGTGAAAAATTGGTTACCGGATGTGAATGAATTATCTCTAATATTTCCACCAAATGAATACCGACTGTATGGGGAAATTTATATAGACGGTAAATCCAAAAATGCTGGGTTAGTGGCCAGTTTCATTGGATACGTGACTGTTAAGAATAAAATATGAAATATTATTAGCAATATCTAAATACTGTATTAGAATGTCTAAGCATTAATATCTTATCGAAAAACAGGTGTTGGAAATAAATAAATAATCTCTTATATTAATTCTCAACTTTATCTCCCATTTTTCCGTCCTTCATTCTCCAGAAACGTTTTTAATTGAAGCAAACAAGACTCTCAGGCTCAACATATCGCATGGTGTTTTTGTCATCCCACTTCATTACCATTACTTTTTACTTTATCCATAGCGTAGCATGGGTAAAGTATTGTAATCGGTCTCGCGGCAAGCGTGACTTCAAAGGGTTCTCATGTAAAGACTACGGAACCCATGGCCTCAACCTAAGTCACAAATTGTAGTATTCATTTAGGTTGAATTTTAGCACGTGAGGGTTTCTCCAAAAAGTACATGGGGTCTCGTCCAGAGGCCAAAAAGTGCGATTTTTACTTTATCCAATGCAAAGCATGGGTAAAGTATTGTAATCGCTCTCGGGGCAAGCGTGGCTTCAAAGGGTCCTCAGGTAAAGACTACGGAACCCATGGACTCAATTAAAGTCACAAATTGTAGTATTCAATTAGGTTGAATTTCAGCACGTGACGGTTTTGCCAAAAATTACAAGGGGTCTCGTCGAGAGGCCAAAAAGTGCGATTTTTTCATTTAGTGCGTGCGGATGTATGGATGGATGTATGTATGTTATCGTTTTTTGGCCCACGATTTTTCCACACCTTTGCACCAATTGAAATGAAATTGAAAACCTACCATTAGTTTAATAAAATGAAGAGCTGATTAGTTTTTGGTACATATCGGCCCACAAACATTAGTACTTTATTTCAGTACTTTTTTAGTTTTTTCTAAATATCTTGAAAATGACTTAACCAATTTTGATTAAATTTAATATCCTAATTAAGTACCTTGGGGACCACAAAAAGGTTAAATAAAGTTTTTAGTAAAATTATATTTTAAAGTACTTTACTCTGGAGTAAGATAGTACTTTTTTAATTTTTTAAATTCTTTAAAATTTATTCATTTGAACGTTTTAATATAGCTCATTTAGCCTTGCTTAATTAAGAATGGATAGGCTTCTCTCTGTGAAATGCTAAAAATTTGGGAGGAAATTTTATAAGTATCCATAGCAACTGCGTTGTTTTCTTATCCCTTACCTTTGCTGAAGACATAGAGGAATCGACTTTAAACCAAAAATAGAGATTGATTCTCATCTAATACTTGAAGAATAACCATTCTATATTGGATTTTTGACGTTTCGGTTTTTATTGGTGACCATTTCTGAAGACATAGAGGAATCGAGTTAAAATCAAAAGTAGCGATTGATTCTCATCTGATACTTGAGGAATAACCATTCTATATTGAATTTTTGACATTTCGGTTTTTATTGGTAACCATTGCTGAAGACATAGAGGAATCGACTTAAAATCAAAAATAGCGATTGATTCTCATCTACTTGAGTTGTTTGCCATAAAAGAATTTAGTCTTAATGATTTTAAGTCTATTCTTCCACGTTTTCAGAAGAGGTTGCCATTAATAGTCAAAACATCAAAAATGGAATGCAATAAGTTTATTCCTCTAGTATTAGATGAGAATCGATCGTTATTTTTGATTTGAAGTCGATTCCTCCATGTCTTCAGCAATGGTTACCAATAATAACCGAAATGTCAAAAATCCAATGTAGAATGGTTATTCCTCGACTATTAAATGAGAATTATTTTTGAATTAATGTCAATATGAACTACAAATTGCAAGTGATATCTGATGAGAAACAAACATATTAATATTTCAAATGAATTTGGATAAAGTTTAGCAACGATCCGTTGCAGTTTATTTGATTTAGTGCGTGCGGATATATGTATGTATGTATGTATGGATGGATGGATGGATGGATGGATGGATAGATGGATGTTATCGTTTTATTGGCCCACGACTTTTTCCACACCGTTGCACCAATTGAAATGAAATTGAAAACCTACCATTATTTTAACAAAATGAAGCGCTGATTAGTTTTTGGTACATATCGGATGACAAAGTTAAGTACTTTATTTCAGTACTTTTTTAGTTTTTTCTAAATATCTTGAAAATGACTTAACCAATTTTGATGAAATTTAATATCTTAATTAAGTACCTTGTGGACCACAAAAAGGTTAAATAAAGTTTTTAGTAAAATTATATTTTAAAGTACTTTACTCTGGAGTAAGATAGTAGTTTTTAAATTTTTTATTTTAAATTCTTCAAAATTTATTCATTTGATCGTTTTAATATAGGTCTTTTAACCTTGCTTAAGTAAGAATGGAGAGGCTTCTCTCTGTGAAATGGTAAAAATTTGGGAGGAAATTTTATAAGTAACCATAGCAACTGCGTTGTTTTCTTATCCGTTACCTTTGCTGAAGACATAGAGGAATCGAGTAAAAATCAAAAATAGGTATTGATTCTCATCTAGTACTTAAGGAATAACCATTCTACTATTGAATTTTTGACGTTTCGGATTTTATTGGTAGCCATTGCTGAAGACATAGAGGAATCGAGTTAAAATCAAAAACAGCGATTGATTCTCATCTAGTACTTGAAGAATAACCATTCTATATTGAATTTTTGACATTTCGGTTATTATTAATAACTATTGCTGAAGAGATGGAGGAATCGACTTAAAATCAAAATAGCAATCGATTGTCATCTAATACTTGAGGAATAACAATTCTACATTAGGTTTTTGACGTTTCGATTATTATTGGTAACCATTGCTGAAGATTCACAAAGAGAAACAAAGAGGTTATCCTCTGCTTGATGCAAATAAACATACACACATATATATGTACATACATATATATGTTAAATAAAAATTGAAAAATTAACACTGGAATCAGTATATTCACAAAAGAATGAAAAAGAAAAAGAAAATCCTAGAATAGTTCTCCCATATTATGGACAAATTTCGGAATAATTAAAACAAAAAAATGAAAAAATTAGGGTTCAAAACAGTATTCAAAACTCCAATTACTCTAGGAAAAGATTTAGGTTCAAATAAAAAAGACAAATTACCAAATATAGAAAAAGAAGGGGTTTATAGTTTGAAATGCAAAGATTGCGAAGCAATATATGTAGGGAAGACAGAGAGAAATCTGAAAATTCGATTAAATGAACATATAAGGGATTTTAAAAATAAAAAGTGCGAAAATTCTTTCGCGGATCATTTAAATTCAAACAATCACTCCTTCCCAGAAGGAACCGGTATTAGATTAATAAAAGGAGAAAAGAACCCAAAATTAATTAGCGCAATCGAATCTTTAGAAATTTTGAAATCATTCAATAGAAATTCAAAACTCTGTTTGAACAATCAAATAGAGTTATCCAATAGTAATCTGCTTAAGATGTTTGCTAACAAAAGATAAAAGAAAAAAGAAAAACCCTTCTTTTGTCAGCCTTTCTAAGGAGAAAGGAGAAAGGGAAACATATTCTTATATTTGAATGTGAACCGGATAGAATGTCTTTATTAGTTCCTAGCCAGCAGTGACGAAGGAACACCAAGTTTTCAATATCCATATGATATTGACTCCATGAAAAACATTTATAATTGAAGAAATACTGATGATGAAGACCAAGTCTTCGAAACTATAGTCTCAATCAAATAAATAATATATATACAGATATATCATCTCGTATATATATATATGTGTGTATGTTTATTTGCATCAAGCAGAGGACAACCTCTTTGTTTCTCTTTGTGAATCGACAACTCTGCTACTCTCGGCAAAACAAAAACTTCATTAAAACAAAAACTTTTCAATTAAAACAAAAACTTTTCAATTGCTGAAGATATTGAGGAATCGGCTTAAAATCAAAAATAACGATCGATTCTTATCTAATACTAGAGGAATAACCTTATTGCATTCCATTTTTGATGTTTCGGTTTTTATTGGTAACCATTGCTGAAAACATGGAGGATTCGACTTAAAATCAAAAAGACTAAATTCTTTTTTGGTAAACAACTCAAGCTTGAGATGTTTCCCATAAAAGAATTTAGTCTTTTTGATTTTAAGTCGATTCTTCCAAGTTTTCAGTAGAGGTTGCCATTAATATTCAAAACATCAAAAATGGAATGCAATAAGGTTATTCCTCAAGTATTAGATAAGAATCGATCGTTATTTTTGATTTTAAGTCGATTGCTTCATGTCTTCAGCAGGTTACCAATAATAACCGAAATGTCAAAAATCCAATGTAGAATGATTATTCCTCGACTATTAATTGAGAATCGATCATTATTTTTTAATTAAAGTCTACATGAACTGCAAATTGCAAGTGATATCTGATTAATAATAAAGGAATAAACATATTAATATTTCAAATGAATTTGGATAAAGTTTAGCAACGATCCGTTGCAGTTTATTTTCTTTTGAAATGCCAATGATTCTCCTTTTATAATTTTTTTAGTTCTGAATTTCCTAAGTTTTTGATCGCAGACTACCGTGAATTTCAGTTTTTTAGTTATAAGAATATCGGCTAATTGTGTGGACGTATAAAAAATTATCAGTGTTTAAACAATAACTTTACCTAGTCGCGGGGGCCTTTTTACAATTAAAATTTTTCCAATATGTACACATATCTTGGGAATTAATATTTTTTATTGTTAAAGGATAAATAAATTGAATTGCTTCTTTCCGGTAATTTATTTTATTATTCAAATGGTTAATCCAAATATTTCGAGAGCGCTCTCGGCATCTCTTCCTCAGTGGAAACTGTGGGAACACACAATAGGCAAGTCAGTGAGTAATTATTAATTACAGATGTCAAATACTTATATACTTAATAATATTATCTATTCCGGGTGCTCTATTATTTTTTAGTTCCTTCAAAGCTGTCTCGAATTCTGACCTGAGTATGGGGTCTCCTAATTCGTTTTCGTCCACAGATTCTTCTTCTTCTTCTATTAGGTTCATTGTTTTTTCTTCTCCATAGAGTTTTTCTAGGTATTCCTTCCATTTATTTGCCTGTTCGTTTTCGTTTAGAATAATGTGGCCTCCTTCATCTCTTATGTTCTTGCTTTTTGGCTTGTCATCTTGAAAATTTCTTTTTATTACCCTATAGGCTACATCAACTTTTCCCAATACTAGATTTTCGTTGATTTCTTTACATTTTTCTTGAATCATTTTTTCTTTTTCTTTTCTACATTCTCTTATAACTTTCCATCTTAATTTTTTATATGTTTCTTTCCCTTCTTCGTCTTTTCTGTTCTTAAATTTTCTTCCTTCGTCAATCAGTTGCAGTATTTCGTCTGTTACTCATGGCTTTTTAATTTCGTTTTTCTTTGATTGAAGGGCTTCGTTGGCTGTATCGGCCAGGCTTGATTTCATATCATTCCATTCTTGTTCGATTTCTTCTTCTTTATTATTTGGGGTTGTTTTGTCTTCCAGTTTCTTATTCGTTATGTTTTCGAAGAGTTTTTGAGTTTCCTTGTTTTGGACATGGAGGAATCGACTTAAAATCCAAAATAACGATCAATTCTTATCTAATACTAAAGGAATAACCTTATTGCATTCCATTTTTAATGTTTTGACTATTAATGGCAACCTCTACTGAAAACATGGAAGAATCGACTTAAAATCAAAAAGACTGAATTCTTTTTTGGTAAACAGCTCAAGCTTAAAATGGAAGTAGGTGTACACGATTTTAAGTCGCGGCTCACTCCTCGGTTCCACAGTAATCGCCGTCGCTCGGAATCGATTATTAGGAGCTTGAAGAAAAAGAAATATAATATAATCTGCTAAAGATTTACGCTTACCTTTTTTAAGCAGTAAATTATCCATCGATGTACATCTACTTTTTATAAGCAGATTTAATAGAGACCCAGTCCTTACATTTTTCTTCTATTATTCGTGATTATATGTTATTAATTTTTATTTTATCCTACCGACAATTCTAATTATGTGTGTTATCCTTCGTCAAAAAAAACTTATATAAGTCATAATTCGTGCAAAACAAGGGATGGCTAAAATTATTTGAATATGAAAAAAAAATCTATTTATACCTGTAAAATTATATACAAAAGTTACATCCTTTGATAAATAATTTTCAAATTTTCAAAATGTAATATCAAGCTTGAGTTGTTACTAAAAATGAATTTAGTATTTTTGATTTTAAGTCGATTCTTCCACGTTTTCATTAGAGATTGCCATTAATAGTCCAAACATCAAAAATGAAATGCAATAAGGTTATACTTCTAGTATTAGATAAGAATCGATCGCTATTTTTTATTTTAAGTCGATTTCTCCATGTCTTCAGCAATTGTTGCCAATAATAACCGAAACGTCCAAAAATCCAATGTAGATAGGTTGTTCCTCAAGTGATTGATGAGAATCAATCTCTATTTTTGATTTTAAGTAGATTCCTCTATGTCTTCAGCAAAGGTAACGCAGTTGCTATGGTTATTTATAAAATTTCCTCCCAAAGTTTTAACATTTCACAGAGAGAAGCCTATCCATTCTTACTTAAGATAGGTTAAATTAGCTATATTAAACAGTTCAAATGAATAAATTTTAAAGAATTTAAAATAAATAAAAAAGTACTATCTTATTTTAGAGTAAAGTACATTAAAATATAATTTTAATAAGAACTTTATTTAACCTGTTTTGTGGTCCCCAAAGTACTTGATTAGTATATTAAATTTCATCAAAATTGGTTAAGTCATTTTCATGATATTTAGAAAAAACTAAAAAAGTACTGAAATAAAGTACTAATGTTTGCTTGCCGATATGTACCAAAAACTAATCAGCTCTTCGCTTTGTTTAAGTAATGGTAGGTTTTCAATTTCATTTCAATCGGTGAAACGGTGTGGAAAAAATAGTGGACGAAAAAAACGATAACTTCCATCCATACATCCATACACTTCCTGTAAAAATCGCACTTTTTGGCCTCTCGACGTGACCTCGTGTAATTTTTGGCAAAACCGTCACGTGCTAAAATTCAACCTAATTGAATACTACAATTTGTGACTTTAATTGAGTCCATGGGTTTCGTAGTCTTTTCCTGAGGACCCTTTGAATTCGCGCTTGCCACGAGATTGAATACAATACTTTCCCCATGCTTCGCATTGTATAAAATAAAAATACTTATGGAACGAATCATTCTTGCAAATCAAGGGATGAATATACATGATTTGATTATGACAACAAATTTAAACATTAAATTTAATTATACCTGTATAAATGTACATAAAAGTTACATCCTTTGATATATAATTCTAACTATATATATATATATATATATATTTTAATTTATTTATTTATATAATGTATAATGATAAAATCTACACTTATTAAACTTATTAACTATAATGATAATACAAATTATAGATATAATAATTACATATCTTAATTGAATAATTATTATTATTAACATTAGTAAGTTTAATAAGAGTAGATTTTATCATGAAAACCGAAAAAATATTTTTATGTTCACCTCTTGATTCTAGAAATGATAAAGCATGCGACGAAATAATAAATAGAAATAATTTTCATTAATTAATTTATTATCGTGCAGGATGTAATTGTAATATCATAAGCTAACGGTGTTAGGCTATGAATATATATATAGGGAGAATTATTTCGGAGAAGTTTAGTAAAGTACTAAATTTCAAAAACATGAAATATTTACTTTTTATGGTAATATGGTCAACATCTATTATATCTGCATTTGGGGTAAAAATTTTAATTTTTATATGTATATTTTTGTTTATATACCTATTCACAATGCAAAAGACATTTAGTACTAATGTAAAAAATAAAAATTTGTATGTACACCTACATATAGATCATTTAGTTACTCATTAATAACTTTAGGGCTTGCGAGCGCTTATGCGGGCATCGGGTCTGGGTCCGTAATAAATATTTGTTTAAATTTTGCAGACTCCTTGGTCTGAACTTGGGCCCATTTGGGCCTCGGGCTACGTCTCCCATGACTCTCTCGGCGTCAATGAATGCCTATAATGATCAACAGTTTAATGTTTTAGTTGATTTGAAAACAACAAATTCTGAATAAAACAATTAGAAAATCTTTTTCATCATCTTTAAAAAAGTAACAATTATGAGTATTTTTACTTCTTCTTCAGGACCTAAAAGGTTTAGCGAAGAAATCTCCTTCCCCTTTAACAGTTGTTTTAGTTACGTAGTTGGAAAGTTGTTTTCCATTAGCATCAACCATTTGTCAGCTGAGAGCACTGTTAAAGGAGAAAGAAATACCTTCGCCGACCATTTTAAACCCCGAAGAAGGAGATCCCCCGAAACGTCGACTTCTTAAAGAAAATAAAAATGATTTTAAAATTAAAAGTTGTTGCTTTTTTTTAGATTTGTGTTTTCCATTATCTACTAGGCTACCTTTCAATCTATCTAGATACACGGCAGTGTGTTAGCCATGTTCGGAAAAACGGGCCACGCACCGGCCATGTGTAACATATATTTACACGAACCATTTCGAGCTACATTCGATCCCCTATAACTCCAAACTTAATAGTCCAATACACTTGAAATATTGAATGTCTAATGAGGCCCACTGGACCACCTAGAATTCGAAATTCCATGAATAAACCTATCATTGTTCTTGAGTGATTAAGCTCTGAAAAGTGTCATTTTTAATATTGGTTGACTGACTCACTCACTCACTCACTTATTAACGTATCAAAAACCTAAAGCAGTACATTGATCCTAGAATACTGAAATTTGGCATACTTGTAGAGTTTGGGCCACAATTAAAGGAAATACAATACTTCACTATACCTTGTATGGTAAAGTAAAAATCGAAAATGTGAAACTTTCTCTTTTTCAGGGCCTAAAATGAAGGGGTGAAATTTATTATAGGCTTAATTAACAAATAGTGAAAATACAATCAATCTAGAATTCTGAAATTTGCCATACTGATAGTACATAATACATTAATAAAGGGTGAAATCGAAAAACCGAAGATTTCCCTTCTTTAGGACATAAAATGAAGAGGTGAAATTTAAGTGCTATGTATTAAATATATTTTCATAAATAAATTTTATTTATGGTAGATAAGTAATAGGATAAAACTTTCCAATAATTAATGATATCTGACCGAAAACATAATTTTTTTTTTGGAATGACCATATCACAACCATTGCTAAAGCTGCTGAGTGCAAGCTCGGCATCCTATTTAGGACTAGACGTTATTTTACTCCCAGTCAACTTCTTACAGTGTATAAGGCTCAAATTCGTCCCTGTCTCGAATATGGCTCTGTGAAGAGGGACCCCCAAGCATTCTTTTGTCACACTGGATGCACTTCAGAAGCGAGCAATTAAACTAATAGGAGATCCGGCCCTAACTCACTCGACTCCCTGGCTCACTGAAGAACCGTTTCTGCCCTTTCCCTGTACTACAGGTACTATATTATGGTGTCTGTTCAGTCGAGCTGAAATCAATTATCCCCCCTAAAGCCCTCTTTACAAGAAACAGGCTGTTTTCGAACGCTCAGCACCCCTTCGCTGTCAAATTGGATAAAAATTGAACAAGCGCTTTCGCCAACTCTTTTATACCTATGACCTCCAGAGACTGGAACTCGCTCCCAGCCACCGTCTTCCCCTCGACTTATAACCTTCAGCTGTTTAAGACCCGTATCCACAGTTACCTTCGACCCTTACCCAGCCCATAACCCCTCTCTTCTTCTTTTCACGATCGAGGGGCCAACCCAGGCATTTAGAGGATGCATCTTTTTGGTGTAACACCTTCTCTCATCATTTTCATTATAAAAAAAAATGAAAAAAGGATCAAGTTCGTATACAAACGTCGTTCGAGGTTGTTGGCTTCTTCGATAAAAGAGTTAAGATCTAAACGGGTACCAAGCTCCATAGCAGTTGCTTAAATCATAGCTATAGGAATGTACAACGTTCTTCAATTGATTTAAAAGAAAATTTGCTCACTTTCTTTGATATTGAATTTTTTTATCCAACCAAATTGTTTCTAGTTTAAAATTGAACAACTGGCAAAGCTAAATTTTAAGCTTGAATCTATTAAATATCATCACGTTAAACGTAGTTTATTGACTATTATAACTTGCAGAGTTATATATATATATATTTTTTGACGTGACAACGTCTTATAAATCGATGAAGCCGGCTGCACTCTCGAAAAAACATGACTCATCTGAGGCGTTCCATTTAAGGCTTGAAGTGCAAGCGAGAGCGCGGAACGAGCAAGGGGCTAAGGAGGAACAGATAGGCTAGAAAAGCAGGAGTGGGGGTGTCTCCAGCCAAGACAGGCATTTCCCCTCCAGCCGCCATCGTGTGAAGACATTTCTTTTTATTATTAACAGTGATAAAAAACAAGTTTGATTTTCTTTATATATTTTTTGTTTTTTATTAAAAGTGTGTGTAGGAAAGGCGAATCAATTATTAGAGAGGCGTTAAATGACAGTGGAGGAAAATTTATGAAATATATTTGACTAATTCTTTAATGATGGACTTTAATGAATCACACTCGAATATTTTCTCTTCATTAAATAACCATATTTTAAATAATCTCCCAATGGAAAACCATATAGTATTACTAATTAAAAGTATTTCAAAATATTATTTTAAAATAAGATTACACTATATAACAAAAAGAGTTATGTAGACAAAAGTAAATCGAAAAGAATATTTTTTAACAAGTTAACCCATTTTCAAGGATATTAAATATAATTAATCGTTTCAACTTTTTCTTACAATCGTACCTGATTTAAAAACTATATTTTTGGTATTTCTATAATATATATTTAAATTTTTTTATTTGTTTTATAACTTAATTAATTCTTAATCTTTGAATTGTGTAAAAAACATTGGTTTAATAAATAAATAAAAAATCGGTTGTCTGTAAAGTCGATTTACTGACGATAGTTGAACGTGACAACGTCATAAGAAAATACCATTCCATCAGTATTTTCTTATGACGTTGTCACGTTCAACTATCGTCAGTGTACCGACTTTACAGACAACCGATTTTTATTTATTTATTGGCATCGGGTAAAAACCCATTTTGCCAACCAATATATAGTTATAATTTCATAATCCAAAATCTTAACAAATTTTCTTTTAAATTAATTGAAGAACGTTGTACATTCATATAGATATGATTAAAGCCACTGCTTTCCTACCCGTTTAGATCTCAACTCTTTTGTCGGTGAAGGCAACACTTCGAACGACGTTTCCACTGAACTTGGCCTCTTTTTCACATTCATTTTTTAAGTCATTATACATCACTTTAATGATTTTAGAGGGTGTTAACGTCAACAATCTAATATTGATTTGGGTGTTTTCAGGTCAAGCGCATGGTTTTATTTGAAGGATGCTATGATAAATAGCTGTTACCTTTCTCGACATTATCGTGAAATTATTTTCAATTTTTAGATTCAAACTTTAGTGGAAAATGACCCTGATTAATTCTTAAAGCTCACCTTAAAGCTTATTTATTTATTTATTTATTTTATTTAGGGACGTCAATTGTGCCTATTTAAAAATATCACAATAAACAAAATTGACGAGAGCAAAATTAAATTTGAGAAATTCGAAGTGGCATATGATGAAGAAGAAGAAATAAACGCGTTCTCTGTTCAAGGGGAATCTTTGGCTGACATCTTATACGATTACACGGTATGATAATTATTCAATTAATTAATTACCTACATCTATTTATCTAAATCAGTTTTATGCTATTTTCTCACATATTTTTTCCTTTACTTTTATTTATATCTATTAATATATAATGTAAAATATTCTATATTATAAGTATTTTATTTTTTTTAATTCAAATGAATGCAAAATAGGGTACACTGAAATGATGAAGACCCCAGTCTTTACAGGCCGTTGAATAACTGAAGAGTAGAGAGTGAGTGATCAGGAATGACCCGAAGTTGTGTGAGCTCCTGGGTCATGAGATGAGAAATAGAAGGTAGTAAGAGTTGGGAAATAAGAAAGTAGTACGAGATTTAAAGTTCCTAGAATTTATGGGAAGAACGTTGTGGCGAATGAATTAGTTCGGCAGTTCTCCAATTTAACCTCGAACGATGATTAATGAACAAAAACAAAAATTAAACAAATGAAATATTCTTTGGTCTATCATTCTCGCTCTAGGAGATGTCTTCCAGGCATTAAGTTATCTTAGGGCCAGTTTCATAAAACTAAGATGACCCTATGCTAGGGAAGACCCTGGGATTAGCTCTCGAAATATGTTTCATAAAAAAAAACATAGGGTGATCGCAGACTTAACCCCTCTATCTTTAACTCTCCGAACTTGATGGGTTAAGCTTCATCCTGGGGATAACTCTGTGTTTATTCATTGACTTTAGAAACACATTTTATAGGTTAGAGTTTATAATCAAAATATTATAAACGTATCGTGAATTTCAACTTATTATAATAATTCATATACAAGTAATTTTAAATATTTTAAGTTAATATATTTTTTTTAAATAAAGAAAAAAATAATTATTTCATTTTCCCATAGGTTAAAAATAGAAAATTTTACTGACGATGAAGACTTTATGGAATTAGTACAAATTGTCGCATTTGATAGACGAAAACGCCGAGTTTTTCGTCCTCGAATATGTCATTTCAATATGTGGTCCGGCATTGAATTTTCCAATAGATTTAGATCAGTGGTTCCCAACCTTTTGTGGCCCATTGACCCTTTCTGGAGGTTGACTAACACCGTAAATAAATATCTAAGAGTTTTATAAAAAAAGTGGTCCAAGTATCCGTTCAAGTAAATAAAATTTCCTAAAAAATGAGAGAGAAATCAAGTTTCTAGGATGAGTGTTTTTTTTTTTTTAGGAAGGAAAAACTGAAATTTTTTGAAACAATGGATCATATCCTGTCATGGAAAATGATAGATATCTATAAATCTAAGACTTTTAACAAAAAAGTAGTTCAAGTAAACGTTCAAGTAACAAAATTTCCTAGACAATGAGATAAGAATCAAGTTTCTAGGATGAGTGGTTTTCATTTTATGAAGGAAAAACTGCGATTTTTTGCAAAAAATTGCATTTTTTTTAAAACTTCAACCATATTGCGGCACGGGCTACCATTATCCAATTAAGATGAAACTTTGTTTCAATTGCAGCAAATTTAATCTAGTTTAAACATGTATAGAGTGGTATTTATCGAAAATGTGCTCCTTCAATGGTCAAAATGGGAAAAATCGAAAAAAGTGATGGTTTTTGGGATATTCAAAAGTGATCCCAGGTCAGTTTTTTGGATCCCCATTAAAAATCGAACTACTGGACCAATTTTGGATATTTTTTTTAATCGACGCGAAATTTTGGCCTCTTTAATTCACTATAGGACGGTTATTTGGAAAATATGAACTGTTTTCGAGTTATAAGCGGGAAACTGGAAAAAGTCCGAAAATTTCTAAGTTTTTAGGCCACCAAAAGTTGTCCCGCGCATTTTCGAGGTCGGAAACTTAGATTTCGCATACCCACACCATACCTAAAAAAATCTTTTCCCGCAATTAATATAAGCTGAAACCCTTCTATTTATTGGGCTAAGTTAAAGTTTGAAAAAATAAATGAAAGTTTGAAAACTTTGTTATTGTTTTATTTTTAAATTAGCATCAGAATCTGATCGTTTAGATTCCAACACATCTTTATATTTATTTACGAGGAAAACTAAACGTTTCTCCTCTTCTATAGTGAAATTTGGGGTTCTTTTATTTTTAATTGAAGATTGGTCCAAATTCTATCTAAAATTTAATATTCAATTATTCAATACATTTCATATTTTAAAAATTACATGATTTGTCTCAGTTTTGTTGTATCTATATACTTACTTTTTTACCACTTTATTTTTATATGATTAAATAGAAAAAAAATTTTGATTGTTTTTAAATAATAAAAGAATACAATTTATTTAATGAATACAAAACAAACAAAAATTTTAATATAATTTTTTTTTCTTTTCTAAAAATAACTAAAATCTAGGGAATTTGGCCGTTGCCAACCTATTTTCCTACCCTTGACTCTAAACTGCAACGGATCGTTGCTAAACTTTATCCAAATTCATTTGAAATATTAATATGTTTGTTCCTTTATTATTAATCAGATATCACTTGCAATTTGTAGTTCATATTGACATTAATTCAAAAATAATTCTCATTTAATAGTTGAGGAATAACCATTCTAAATTTGATTTTTGACATTTCGGTTTTTATTGGTAACCATTGCTGAAGACATAGAGGTATCGACTTTAAACCAAAAATAGCGATTGATTCTCATCTAGTACTTGAGGAATAACCATTCTATATTGGATTTTTGACGTTTCGGTTTTTATTGATAACCATTGCTGAAGACATGGAGGAATCGACTTAAAATCAAAAATAGCCATCGATTCTCATCTAATACTTGAGGAATAACAATTCTACATTAGGTTTTTGACGTTTCGATTATTATTGGTAACCATTGCTGAAGGCATGGAGGAATCGACTTAAAATCAAAAATAACGATCGATTCTCATCTAATACTAGAGGAATAACCTTATTGCATTCCATTTTTGATGTTTTGACTATTAATGGCAACCTCTACTGAAAACGTGGAAGAATAGACTTAAAATCAAAAAGACTAAAATCTTTTTTGGTAAACAACTCAAGCTTGATTTTAAGTCTATTCTTCCACGTTTTCAGTAGATGTTGCCATTAATAGTCAAAACATCAAAAATGGAATGCAATAAGGTTATTCCTCTAGTATTAGATAAGAATCGATCGTTATTTTTGATTTTAAGTCGATTCCTCCATGTCTACAGCAATGGTTACCAATAATAATCGAAACGTCAAAAACCTAATGTAGAATTGTTATTCCTCAAGTATTAGATGAGAATCGATGGCTATTTTTGATTTTAAGTCGATTCCTCCATGTCTTCAGCAATGGTTACCAATAAAAACCGAAACGTCAAAAATCCAATATAGAATGGTTATTCCTCAAGTACTAGATGAGAATCAATCGCTATTTTTGGTTTAAAGTCGATACCTCTATGTCTTCAGCAATGGTTACCAATAAAAACCGAAACGTCAAAAATCCAATATAGAATGGTTATTCCTCAAGTATTTGATGAGACTCAATCGCTATTTTTGGTTTAAAGTCGATTCCTCTATGTCTTCAGAAATGGTGACCAATAAAAACCGAAACGTCAAAAATCCAATATAGAATGGTTATTCCTCAAGTACTAGATGAGAATCAATCGCTATTTTTGGTTTAAAGTCGATTCCTCTATGTCTTCTGCAAAGGTAAGGGATAAGAAAACAACGCAGTTGCTATGGTTACTTACAAAATTTCCTCCCAAATTTTTAGCATTTCACAGAGAGAAGCCTATCCATTCTTATTTAAGCAAGGCTAAATGAGCTATATTAAAAGGTTCAAATGAATAAATTTTAAAGAATTTAAAAAATTAAAAAAGTACTCTCTTACTCTAGAGTAAAGTACTTTAAAATATAATTTTACTAAAAACTTTATTTATCCTTTTTTGTGGTCCCCAAGGTACTTAATTAGGATATTAAATTTCATCAAAATTGGTTAAGTCATTTTCAAGATATTTAGAAAAAACTAAAAAAGTACTGAAATAAAGTACTAATGTTTGTTGGTCGATATGTACCAAAAACTAATCAGCGCTTCATTTTGTTCAAAGAATGCTAGGTTTTCAATTTCATTTCAATCGGTGCAACGGTGTGGAAAAAATCGTGGGCCAAAAAGCGATAACATACATCCATCCATACATACATACATACATCCGCACGCACTAAATGAAAAAATGGCACTTTTTGGCCTCTCGACGAGACCCCATGTAATTTTTGGCAAAACCGTCACGTGCTAAAATTCAACCTAATTGAATACTACAATTTGTGACTTTAATTGAGTCCATGGGTTCCGTAGTCTTTACCTGAGGACCCTTTGAAGCCACGCTTGCCCCGAGAGCGATTGCAATACTTTACCCATGCTTTGCATTGGATAAAGTAAAAATTTTGATTGTTTTTAAATAATAAAAGAATACAATTTATTTAATGAATACAAAACAAACAAAAATTTTAATATAATTTTTTTTCTTTTCTAAAAATAACTAAAATCTAGGGAATTTGGCCGTTGCAAACCTATTTTCCTACCCTTGACTCAGGGTGAGCTAACTCGACCCTATTTTGTTTTATGAAATTCATATTGTTTGGAACTCCAGGCTCACTCTCAACCTAGGGTTGAGTAAGCCGAGGATTATTTTTTTTTATGAAACTGGCCCTTAGAGACTTAAGGCCAGTTGTATGTCGGTTGGTTAACTCTTTTTAAACGTTGACAAAGAGTTTACCAACCGACATACAACTGGCCCTTAGAGAGAATAAGAGCTGAACTTCTGTTTTAAAATTCTAGATCATCACCAGCTATTGAGATAATTTATGACACACAATATGTATTAACGAGGGGTGAACCGCGACCTAAAATTGTGTACACCTACATGGACTTCCACTTTCATTTCCAAGACAATAGATTATCTAATGAATTCCAAAGTAATTCCAAATAATTCCAAAGACAGTGTACACCTAATTCCAATCGCGGTTCACCCCTCGTGTATTAATATGTTTTGCCTCTTGTGTCACGTTTCAGCTTGCTGACAAAAAATTCCGGCCAAATCACCAAAATTTACGAAGAATGAATTTGATTGTGAAAAAGTTTTCACTTTTTTCTCCAATTTTACTTGAATTCATCATGTTACAGATTAAAATAAGGAGCTATATACCTAAATTCATTGGAGATGGTTGGCAGACAACTATGATACCACATAAGACAACAAGCGCATGTGAAGCTATCGAAATGGATATTCATCTTATTAAAGATATCTTAGAAAAAATGCATATCGATAGAAAATGTCCAGTCAAACCTGTAAGGTCCAAATGAACTCCATTTTTTTCTATGCAAAAATATTTGATTAATATATATATATTATTACTATTATTCTAGCAAAAATTTTCTTTGGAAAATTGGGTACCGGATTTGAATAAAATTCCACAAGGAATTCCACAAAATGATTACCGAGTGGATTTCGAAGTTTATTCAGATAAATCGAAAAATGCTGAGCTGCTGTTCGGCTTCAGTGCATATGTCACTGTTAAGAATAAAATATAAAATTAATAGCAATGTCTAAATTCTGCATTAGAATGTCTAAGTAATTAAACATATTATATATAAAACACGTGTGTTGCAAATAAATAAATAATCTATTATATTAATTCTTACCTTTATCTCGCCGTCTTTCGTTCTTCAATCTCTAGAAACGCTAATAACCAAAACAAACAAGAATTACAGGCTCTTTTAAAATTGTTACTATGTATATAAAGTACTATTAATTACTTGCCCTTTGTATTTAACCTCTTAGCCCATCGGCCAGATATATTTATGCTCTTTTCTAATTCTTACTATGCATATACTACTTGACTAAGGGCCGGTTGTATGTCGCAAAGTAAATGCTTTTTATCACTAACAAACGGTAGATGGTAAATGTAGGGACTGAGATGGCCAATCAGATGACAGGCACTGAAAGTGGCCGGTTTGCTCATCTCCGGCCAAATTGTTTCAATTACAGTGAAAACATCTGATATGTGTAAACACCTATAGAGCAAAAAATAGCCTGAGACAACCATTTCAGTTAAATTGAACTTCATCCAACATAATGACATAATAATGTAAGATTATACTAGTATTGGAATCCAACCAATTAAGAAAAAAGGCGATTCTTCCAACATAAAAAACTATCGACCCATAGCAATCACTTCTGTCTTATCCAAAATTATGGAAAAGGCCATCAACGAGCAAGTTCTACCACACTTAGAGTCAAATAAATCTATCCACGATAGGCAATACGGCTTCAGGCAATCCCGGTCGACAGGTGACATCCTAGCATATGTAACTCATATCTGGAACAAAACCTTGGAGGCCGGAAAACAGACCCTCGCGGTAGCTTTAGACATTTCAAACGCCTACGAGTCTTGGTACCGGCACAAAAATCTACTCGCCAAGTGTGACCTCCGTCGGCCTTGCACCAGAAACTACTAGTGTCGCTCGAAAGTTTTCTTTCAGACCGTAGTATTGCGTGTTGGCATCGATGGAATATCATCTTCCCTTCCACACGGCAACGCTGGGGTTCCTCGAGGATCGGTTATCTCCCTACGCTTTTTCTTATCTATATCAACGACCTTCTAAATTGCCCTCCAATCCGGTACATTGTTACGCAGATGACAGCACCCTACATAACGCACCTGCATCGCATAAAAAGCGCAGACATTGCCTCTTCAATTAATTTAGACTTATTGTAAGAGTTCGTGGCTGTGATGAAACTATACTAGATGAAGGAGGAGGTATCAGCCAAAGATGGAATCACTGGGTTCAATAAAACACCTTTAATGAGACGTTTCGGCCTAAATTTTATTTGGCCATCTTCAGTCAATTCGGAGTTATACACAAAATGCGGTACACATATGTGATCGAACCAAGCCTTGTCAAAAATAAAAATTTCTTTTAGCTTCATGCGAATTTTTAACGTGCCTGGACCCAAAAGTTTCAGAATGACTTTCATTCAAGTTGCTCGAAAGTTTTCTTTCAGACCGTAGTATTAAGGTTGTCATCGATGGAATATCATCTTCCCCCTTCCACACCAACGTACGCTGGTGTTCCTCAGCTTATTGATTTATCAAGAATAAATTGAATTAAAAATCTGAAAGGAAAACAAAATAAATAATTAAATGACTACAATAAAACAACGAATGTAATTTAACGGTGGCTGCTTGAGAGGGTAATTGAATTCTAACCACCAATTTAAGTTTCAATCATGGTGATGAACAAATTGTGTTCATTCCAGATATTATAAGACAATTGAAAAAAAATTAAAATTAAACACTAAAAAATCTATTTAAAAAATATGTTATTTGAATACATTTACTTACACACTTAGGTAGGTACAGGGACAAAATTTCGATTTACCATGTTCCATAGGTTAGTAATAAAAATTTTTAAATAAATAAAGTAGGTAAATAAAATTATCAAGAATGTTGGAGAGCTATTTATTTAAAAAAAACTGCGCTTAGTACTTGTCTTCAGTAACTCACTTAATTTATCATAAAATATTTTCATTTCACTAGCCATATTAGCCCACAGATGTTCACACTCAGAAATGGCATTCAAGAATAAACACAAACTCGACGGGTGTTTGCAAGGCTCCCGTTGGCTAGTTACAACCTGTCCATCGTATCGTGGTTGGATCAGCTTAACCTTCAGAACTCGTTGTGGTCTTTTCTTAATAACTACAACTCGTAGTGGTAAAATGTCACGAGAGCCACAACCTTATTGAGTTAGCCACAGCGCGTTCTGGCTATTTTTATAAGTGTCATAACACGAATAACATGTTGTGGACGTTTTTTTTGCTCAATGTGCGTTTTTGTTCTTTAAGCCTAACTTATATAAAGATTGCAATAGAAAATAAAAACAAAAAAATAAATAAAAAATTTTATGTTCCAAAATAAAAGAAAAAAAAAAATTTATATGTTAATTTAAAACAGTAAAAGAATGAGAAGTGAAAAAAAGAAGTTCTGAAAATATTAAATTTAAGTATAGATTTTTGACAAATTAAGATTTTTTTAATTTTTCTGAAATAATTAAGTATAGGCATTGATCTGTTTTTTTTTTATACATAAAGTATAAGGAGAGTCGCAAAATAAATATTATAATCATTCATATCTCTTATACGGTAAGTCGCAGAAATATGGGATTTGAAATTTGAGCTATCTAGAGGCTAGAATAAGTCTCTTAAGATTTTGGTTAAAGTGTCAGGAAATTTATTTCAACTAAAATTTGGAATCAATAAACATGGATGTACGTTTGTTTTAATTCAAGTCTCGTGAAGTCACCAAAAGATTCGCTTCTCATCGAAAAAGTTCTCCCCAGCCCTCCTCCCGAAAATAAAAGAAGAGCGGGTTACAGATAAATTTAAGACATATCTAGACACACGGCAGTGTGTCAGCCAAGTTCGGAAAAACGGGCGACGCACCGGCCATGTGTATATTTACACGAACCATTTCAAGCTACTTTCGACCCCCTCCCCATAACTCAAAAACTATTAGACGTACACACTTGAAATTTTGCATGCCTAATAAGATCCACCTAGAATCCCAAATTTCATGAATAAATCTAGAGTTATTGAGTTATTAAGCTCTGTAAAGTGCCATTTTTAACAATGACTCTCTCACTGACATATCAAAAACCTAAAGTATTTCAGCTGATCCTAGAATGCTAAAATTTGGCATACTGGTAGAGTTTGGGCTACAATTAAAGGAAAAATCGTAAAAGTGAAACTTTCCCTTTTTCGGGACCTAAAATCAAAGGGTGAAATTTATTATAGGTTTAATTAACATATAGTGAAAATACAATCAAGCTAGAATTCTGAAATTTGGCATACTGGTAAAGCTTGGAACATTTATAAAGGAGAAAATTGAAAAACCGAAACATTTCCTTCTTCGAAGGGGTGAAATTTATGAAAAACCGACCGGGTTTTTAACAGATATTTTATGAGAAATATTTAATCATTATTAATATAAATGTTTAAATGTAATTATTTAGATAAATTAAAGGATAAAACTTTTCAAAAATTAATATCTGACCACAAACATAAATGTGAAAAAGGGGCGAAGTTCGGTACAAACGGCTTCGCCGACAAAAGGTTTGGGTTCTAAACGGGGTACCAAGTTCCATAGCAGCTGCTTAAATCATAGCTATAGGTATGTACAACGTTCTTCAAATAATTTAAAAGAAATTTGTTACGTACTTTGATATTCAATTTATAACTTGGCAAGTTTTATATCCAACTAAATTATTTGTAGTATACAGTAATAATAGAAAAATAAGAATTTTAAGCTTGTATTTAAATATCATCACATTAAACGTAATTTATTGACTATTATAACTTGCCAAGTTATAAATTCAATATCAAAGGATGTAACAAATTTTCTTTAAATCAATTGAAGAACGTTGTACATCACTATAGCTATAGTTTAAAGCAACTGCTATGGAACTTGGTATCAATGACGAAATAACGTAAATCTCCAATTCCTATGACCAAATAATCGAAATTATAATAAATAAAATCTTTTATAAAAAAATATATATTAAGTCACTATTAGTAAAATCACTAAAAAGAGAAAAATAAAAATAATTTTTAAGTAAAAAATAAAACCCACTTCAAAAAAATTAAATGCAACAAATAAAATACACTAAAGGTATAAAATAATTATTATCTTATTTAGTTACAACTAAACGACGAAATATTAACATGAAATTACTTTTTGAAGTCGGTGCCAAAACAAACTATACCTATAAGCGAGCGTACCCGCCAAAAGTACTAAGTAAGATCCTTCGAGTGGGATTCATAAAATGTATATGTTTGGCACCGACTTCAAAAAGTAATTTCATTTTAATATTTCGTCGTTTAGTTGTAACTAAATAAGATAATAATTATTTTATACCTTTTAGTGTTATTTATTTGTTGCATTTAATTTTTTTGAAGTCGGTTTTATTTTTTCTTAAAAATTATTCACAATTATGTTTTTGGTCAGATTTAATATCTTCAAAACTGATACTAACTTTTTATATTTTTGTATATGATTAAAAAAGCAAACAAGCTTCCTTTCTAAAATTATATATATAATTGCCTACAAATGTTACATCCAATACTAGATAATCTACGATCTAATTAAAAAATTGAAATACTTTAATTGAATAAGCTAATTAAGTAATGGATATTTAATAAAATGATTATTATCATCACATTTTGATCTTGGAACTGATAAAAAAGAAAAAAGTAATTTTTATCAATTAACTTATTATAGGGCAGGAAATCGATATACATAATTAATAATTAATTGAACATATTATTATGAGCTAAAAAAGATATTCATTTATTTATATGTAGAGAAAAACTTAGTGGAAGAATTTTATTGTATCTCTGAGCTTGGAATAATATAATTGTGAAATTACAAAAATATGAAATATTTACTTTCTTTGGTAATATGGACACAATTGATTTTGACAACATTTGCGTTAAAATTTTTAATTTATATAATATATATGTAGGTACTATTTATTTATGATTTATTCTTTCATTTCGACCGTTAAGGAAGGAGCGAGCAAAATTAAAAAAAAAAAATAGCTACATATTATTTTTCCAATCAATGACAAAAGAATTGAACTAACAAGAGCAAAATGAACATTTTTTTTATTTTTTATAGTCCAAGAGCTGGTGACACATTTTGACTACGGATTTGACCCAACTAGAAATAATGCTTAATAGTACCGTCTATGATAGTTGTACAAGGAATGGCCAGTCTGGCTGGCTGCAGCGGGTGGACCAGGTACTGCGTATGGTGTGAGTGCGGTAAAAAATACATATGTGTTAAAAAATATTTTTGACCCACAATGAAATTATAAAAATTATAATTTATAGTCAATTATAAACATAATATATTCACCCCAGACCATTTGAGTGGTGGGACGTGGAACCAGACCACCCAAAGTGTATTTTTACAACATGAAAAAAATAGCATCAAATATTTTTTCATGTTGTAAAAATACACTTTGGGGTGGTCTGGTTCCACGTTCCACCACTCAAATGGTCTGCAGTGAATATATTATGTTTATAATTGAATATAAATTATAATTTTTATAATTTCATTGTGGGTCAAAAATATTTTTTAACACATATGTATTTTTTACCGCACTCACACCATGCGCAGTACCTGGTCCACCTGCTACAGCCAGCCAGACTGGCCATTCCCTGTACAACTATCATAGACGGTACTATTACGCATTATTTCTAGTTGGGTCAAATCCGTAGTCAAAATGTGTCACCAGCTCTTGGACTATTATATTATATTATAATTTCTGTAAATTTACCATTTATTTGGTTTTTAAGGAATTTGGTGAAACATTTTTTAAAATTATTGGGTAATAAATACTTGGTAGGTTTCACATTAAGATATAAAAATTAAACGAATTTATTTTTGGAGAGTCTTTAATCTCGATATATATCTATATTTCGGATGACTAACCCATCTTCAGGAGCAACAGAAAGTAACTCTAAATAAAATTATTGGATAAAAAGTTACTTTCTGTTGCTCCTGAAATATATATATCGAGATTAAAGACTCTCCAAAAATAAATTCGTTTAATTTTTATATCTTAATGTGAAACCTACCAAGTATTTTTTATCCAATAATTTTACCATTTATTTAGTGTACCTAAGGTATGCGATTTCGGAGAATGCCCTTTGTCCTTCTGAGTATGTACTTGATATAGAAGTAATATTACAAATAATAAGATTGAAGTGATTTTTGGAGACGGACTGATAAGTGAATTGAGTAGATATTGATGAGGCAGTCCAAAATTCAATTTAAACTATCTTTTTATTCATAAACCGATGTTTTGGAGGCGTCCTCTGTCAGTTAATTGTCAAGGATTTACTTCACTGACTTTTCAAAACCCTGAAGAAGGAGGGAATAACCCTCCGAAATGTCGGTTTATGAATAAAAAGATAGTTTAAATTATCTTCTTTTCTTGAATTTCAAACTGCCTCATCAATATTCACTCAATTAAAAATAATATTTTAAAATGGGTTCACCCCAAAATCCGACAGCCAAAATCCCGACAGCCCAAAATTTGTATTATTTTTGTTCCACGTTAAAAAAAGCAGAGTCGGGGACGAATCCTGAAAGAAAAATAAGAAGATACCCAAATCTTTTTACCCGGAAATCGGTGATTAATGTTCACCTTAAAATTAGTCCTTTATAAGGAAAGCTTAGAGCTCTTCCTTTTGAACCACCATGCATATTTTGCTTGCCATGCACTTTTTAACTTACATTTTAATTATGCGTTATGGATTTTTATGGGCACGTCAAGTCTTTCTATCAACTATATTAATGAAAGTGCAATTAAATTTGAAAAGTATGAAGTGATATTTGATGAAGAAGAGGAATTAAATGTGTTTAATTTTAAGCCAGAAACTTTCAGTCCCGCCACAGAGAAAATTATGGTATAATAATAATAATAATGTTAATCTGAACCACACTTTTACGTTTTTTTTGTTTTGTTTTTTCTGCGTGTATCTAGATTCTATTTGTTCTATGTTGTCTATTGGCGAAAATCATCACTAGAAAGGAAATGCTGTATGATAAATTCTCTAAATTCCATTAAATGTATTTATTAATTCTAAATAGTGCGAATAGATGTCACCTCGTATGGTAATTTCCCCCAATAATTTCAACTTTTGTCATGATTTCTGTGTCAGTGAAAAAAAATTTACGTAAAACGAAAAAGTCAAAATTTTATCTTATTTTTTTTTGTTAGATTTCAATTGATATTCATTTTCAGATTGAGTTTAAAACGTTTCACCAGAGACTGTTCTTTGGCGGTTGGATGAAGTCTGTAATACCATATCTGACCAAAAACATAAATATGAAAAAGTGTCCAATTTCGGTACCAACAAAAGAGTTGAGATCTAAACGGGTACCAAGTTCTATAGCAGTTGCTTAAATCATAGCTATAGGGTTGTGCAAAGTTCTTCAATTGACTTAAAAGAAAATTTGTTACGTTCTTTGATATTAAATCTATAACTCTGCAAGTTATAATAATCAATAAATTACGTTTAATGTGATGATATTTATTATAAGCTTAAAATGTATCTAGTTCTTATTTTATACAACAAACAATTTAATTGGATATAAAACTTGCCAAGTTATATAATTAATATCAAAGAACGTAACAAATTTTCTTTTAAATCAATTGAAGATCCTTGTTCATCCGTATAGCTATGATTTAAGCAACTGCTATGGAACTTGGTACCCGTTTAGATCTCAACTCTTTTGTTGGCGAAGCCGTTGGTACCGAACTTGGCCCCTATTTTCACATTTATCTTTTTGGTCAGATATCATTAATTTTTGAAAAGTTTTATCCTTTAATTTATCTAAATAATTACATTTAAACATTTATATTAATAATAATTAAATATTTCACATAAAATATCTGTTAAAAAACCGGTTGGTTTTTCATAAATTTCACCCCTAAATTTCGGGCCCCGAAGAAGGGAAAGTTTCTGGTTTTTCAATTCCCTCCTTTATTAATGTTCTAAACTTCACCAGTATGCCAAATTTCAGAATTCTAGCTTGATTTTTTTGTCACTATATGTTAATTAAGCCTATAATCAATTTCATCCCTTCATTTTTAGGTCCTAAAAAAGAGAAAGTTTCGCTTTTTCGATTTTCCTTTAATTGTAGCCCCAACTCTATCAGTATGCCAAATTTCAGCATTCTAGGATCAGCGGAAGTACTTTAGGTTTTTGATATGTCAGTCAGTCAGTGAGTGAGTGAGGAGTGAGTGAGTCAGTCAGTCAGTCAGTCAGTGTTAAAAATGGCACTTTTCAGAGCTTAATAACTCAAGAACAATATTAGATTTATTCATGAAATTTGGGATTCTAGGTGTTCTAGTGGGTCTTATTAGGCATGCAAAATTTCAAGTATCTAAGTCTAATAGTTTTTGAGTTAAGCGGGGTGGGGGTCGAAAGTAGCTTGAAATGATTCCTGTAAATATACACATTAGACGCCCGTTTTCATTAAGGGAATTAGCTTTTGATCTTGTTAACACCAGTAATAACCAGATGAAGGGTTTCCATTCAGTTTTTTCGCAGCTAAGTGTTAACGGTGAATGACCCAGTGAATAGTGATGACCTCTGGAACTTCTTTCTTAAGTGATAGAGATTTTCTCTTTAGGAGACGGACTGGTATAAATATGCAATTGGATGTTGATGAAAGCAGTCCACGGTGGTTGTAAAAAATAAGACTATAGAGGTTTTATTATTTTACATTTATTTATTAAAACCGACGTTTCGGAGATTTATTCTCTCCTTCTTCAGGGTAACAAAAAGTCAATGAAAGTAGTTCAAAACATAATTACTTTCAAAAGGAGACAGAAAGTAATTATGTTTTGAACTACTTTCATTGACTTTTTGTTACCCTGAAGAAGGAGAGAATAAATCTCCGAAACGTCGGTTTTAACAAATAAATGTAAAATAATAAAACCTCTATAGTCTTATTTTTTTACAACCACCGTGGACTGCTTTCATCAACATCCAATTGCATTCTTTCTTAAGGTTCTACTGTACAGTACTATTTTAATTTTCCCCACTTTGAATACGCATCTCCCCCCACTTATTTATTGCCCCCCTGATAACCCAAATCTCCCCAGGTTGGGAACCACTGTTCTAGACTATGTTCTTAGTAGTCTTAAATAAAAATAATTAAGCAAATTATGTTTTTTAAATAAATCCAACGCAATCAAGCACAGATTAACGTATTTAACCTAAAAATATGCATTAAAAAAATCTCAGATGAGATTAGGGGGATGGGAGGGGGCTCGAAAAATCGCCAAAATCGCCTCACGTAATTTAGGGACCCCCCCTTATCTTGAGAACTGCAGAGTCAACTTTCCTCCAGGAGCGCTCACTCACGAATAAATTCTGGTAGAGATTTTGCATTGATCCGGGAAAACAGGAAAATGAACGAGCGGATAGTAAAAGCTCTAAAAACGAGATCCATATATCACGACGAGTCCTGCAGCTGAACGGAAGCTCACATCCTCTGCTCTTCTCTTTCTCTATTACGCATTCTCTCCCTTATTCTTTTTCTTGTGCCCTTTCCTTCCTTCCGTCCTTTATCCTCTATTCTCATCCTTTAGTCCCACATTACCTTTAGAAAACTATCCTCCTTCGTAGTCAGCTGTCTCTCTTATTTTATTTATGTCATATTATTCCATATGCATATAAATTAATAGCTTTTAAAAAATAAAAACAGTAGAGCGTCGATGATCTGGACAGTCGATAATCCGGATTCAATTCCGGGAAAAATAAACTGACACGTTCTGATGTGTCCATCCACTTGACTTTACCATACAACGTGGCCCCTTACTTATATTCAATATAATTATCTATAATCATGTAGGGGGCTGTCTGTAAATACATATTCTACATTACATTTCGTCACCTTCGAGTGTAAATCTGCTAACTCACAACAAGGAAATTTTACAGGGCAGAGAAAAAAACAAACAAAATTTATATTTTTTTTAACTATTTTTGAAAAAAATTTCTACAACTTACAATTACGTAATTTTAAGTAGCAGTTTTACTTGGACGATGTTGCTTCTCTTTTTCTTTCGAACGGTATTAATGTGTCATATATGATAAAAAATGGAGTTAGCAGGTTTACACTTTAAGCCGACTATATGTATGTATTATTCATTAAAATAAATTATAAGTTCATATTAATTAATTATTTATCTGCTCCAATTACACTGCTCGACAAAAATTAAACAACAATTTTCCCCGTAAACCTAACAATGGATTCCATTAAAGTTTTATACCCTGATTATCATGCAATTTCTCGATTTTTTGTCAGAGTTTTGAGATTTTATCGGTCAAAATGACGAAAAAAAATTTTGACCTATTTTAGTGTCCCATTAAATTTTAAACAGCAATATTTGAAATCAAAATATTTTATTGACGTAATAGAAAACAGATTACGCTTTGATTTTCAAATCACCACTTGTTTTTAGCTCAATTCGAACTCGAGTTATAACTAAAAGACTAAGAGCATATGTTTTTATCTATGTTTTTTATCCTTTATAATCACGTAGTTTTAATTTTTTTAGTTATAACTCGAGTTCTAATTGAGCTAAAAACAAGTGGTAATTTGAAAATCAATGAGGAAGGCATTTTGATAATCCGGACAAGTTCCGGTCACAATTGATCTTGATTATCGACGCTCTACTATAAATAAAATTCTTGAGATAGCAAATAAGTGGAGAATTAGTGATTTTTCAGTAACTAGAGTTTAAAATATTTAAGATAACAAAAATATATCTTTTTTGTGGTTGACAAGTGAAGAATGAGTGAATTTGTAGGAATTTTAAAGTAATTTCTAAAGGCTGGCAGGTAGGAAAATCACCTAAACTAATTTAGGACCCATCATTTTAAAGTGAAATATATTAAAACTAGCTGCAAAACAGAACGGTTACTGCTTTATCATAGTATTAGATAGATAAGCCTAATTCTACTTAAACATATATTTATAGTTACTTATACCTCACACTGAATGATATATTTTTTCATATTTTTAATCAAACAAAAATTTTTATCCTCTTCAAAATAATCAGTTGGTTAAAATTTTAAAACAAATTTTTGATTTCTGGTAAATAAATAGTATATAACTTTTAATTTAAAGATTGTATTTTATATAGTTTACGATTCAAATCGCCTGATAGACGAACAGGCAGACAGAAATTGTCGCGACGTTATAGGGTTCCGTTTTACCATAAAAAGGTAAAAATCCCTTGTCCAAGAAATGAATGTACGAATTGAATGAACTTTAGAAGATATTTATTTTAGAAAGGATTAGTAAATATTCTTATGAAAACAGCGTTTCTTAATAGTTCCTCTTATCTTTTGTTTCAGAAATCATTATTATCTTCTCAATATATAAAGATTTTAAATAATTTTTATGATTCAAAAAAGAAAAAAATGCAAATTAACTTTTAATTGAAAAAATAGATATTGGTAACATAGGGTTGGAATTGTGTCCCTTTTGATGAATGCCAGACTGTACACGAACGATTGATTGGATTAGATTTTAAAATTAATTTTTGCATATAAATGAATGGCAATCTTTAGAAAATTGAAACTGCAATTATTAAAAAGAAATTGGATGGATGGATTTTTGTATCTTTTTTTATATTTTTTTTTTTTTATTTTCACCAGAGAAAAGAGATTGGATATTTTTCCTCCACGTGCTGAAAGAAATAAAAAGGGCTGGCAGCCATTCAGGTAAGTGAAGTGGATAAATTGCTCTAATGACAAAACCATCCAGTGACTGATATTGAATCGTGTCGTTGTCGTCGCCGAGAGCAAAAACATTTTATCCGTCGACTAATTTCTCTTCAAGTCTTGATTACAAAATTATATCCAGGTCACTGTTTCGGGTGATTAAACACTAATAAATAAATAAAATTAAAAACCATAAATATAAACAATATAGTAAAAGAAGATATAGACAAATAATAGAAATACAAAATTAACCATTTAAATCATAGGAATTAAAACATTGGTAAACAAATTAAAAAGTAAATAATGAAGGGAAATGGATTATAGAAGAGATTGAATGATTGAGGCAAAAAAGATAAATAATAGGGGAATTCATGATAAAGCAGCCCAAGGACAATAAAAACAACAAATTCTGAATAAAATTATTTATTGGAAGGCATACTCTTACAAACTGACGTTTGGATCTTTCCTCTTCTTCAGGGCTTATAAGCATAAAGGGTCAAGAAAGCTTGTAACTGCCTCTTTCTTCTCTTCTGGTTGGTACAAGTTTCCTAGGTTGGCCTTTTTAAACCCTTAAGTAGAAGGGAAGATCTTCCGAATCGTCATTTTTAAGATGATGGAAATGACGTTCCAATAAATTATTTTATTCTGAATTTGTGGATTTTTTAACGTTAACTTCCTGTCCTTTCAGAATCGAATTCTACCAATTCGTCTCCAAAAGAAAATACTCTAAGATAAATAGATAATAAATTATATACATCTGATACATGACTATTAACTTGACATTCTGTTAATAATAATATTTATATATTATTTGTAAATAATTCACCGCAAAGCCGTAGCATAGCAATCTATTTGCAAATTCCTTTCTGATCAAATTGGAGAAGTGCCGAACAAGTTTATTCATCTACGGGTTTGTCACATGACTTTGACTCTTTCCATACCTCCCACACAGAAACCATGGTCTTTATTATATCGCTTGATCAATCTCTCTTTTTCTTTGTGTGCCTCTTAAAACATATAGGACCTCCATCTTCTTGATGACACTTCTAGAAATTGATTCTACCTATATAAAAAAGTTTTAACTCCACGATGTGTGTATGTGTTTATGTGAGTGTGTGACTTCAATCAATCTCGAATAATGCCATAAGAGTTTGATTAATTTATGCAATTCTTAAATGTTGTCTAATATCTAAGAGCGAAAGTTAAAAAATTTCAAACAAAACGTTTTTTTTTGTAAATTTGATTTGTACTATATCTTTTAAGTAAATAATTTACTTTCACTTATATAAAAAGTTGACACAATGAAAGTAAATATAGACTTGGAGTTAAGGCGGTCTCTTATGTGTCCTTTATCCTACATCCAGCTGTCGAAAAACGTATCCTATGGGCCAAAATTGGTCGATTATGGAATTTTTTCATGATTTTGAGTTAAACCAATTCTAAACGCCACCATCACTTAAAAAACACCAATTTGAGACTCTCTTATCATACCACAATTTTAAAATGAAATTAAGTTTTTTTTATATAAAATTCTAAAATTATATATATAAGGTAATAGTCCAGATTAATTTGTAGCAACGCTCACGTAATGCTGCCGACAGGGAGCGATGATGCCGTCTTTGCGGCAAATTTGAAATATAATTGTAATTGAAACTCGAATTTTGAAATGAAAGAATCCAATTGATTTGAAATTAAGAAACATTAAATATATTGATAATTATTCATCCCCCCCTCTCGCCACTCAAAAATTAAATATTCAATTCGCTTTTCTTTGCGCACAGAAGAAGAAATTAATCACATCTTATTTGATTTATATTTTATATATTATTTGTTTATTTTTTAATAATTTGCCACTTTTTTATAATTTATTAAAAATCTAAATTTTGTTATTCTTATTTTTTGATTTTTACAAAATTAAACGACTTAAGACACGCATGCCCGAGTTTCTCATGGCAATACTGGATGGAGCAGCCTGTCATAGAAACAACACCTGATCTCTTTTAAATATTTGGAGTCTTATATGGATTAACGATCCCAAATTTAAAAAAATGATATAATATAATTCTCCTCCTCACACGATCCCACCTATTTAAATAAATATATTTCCACACAAAAAATATCACAATGCTGTAGAATATAGAAAAAAAATACTTCCAGATTCATATCTAGAGCCTCATTTCTGTAGCTGTGTCAGGACGAAAATGAGGCGAAACTTTTAAAAGACTATGTATTTTCGGGAGTTTACAGGTATACATTTGGAGTGTTGTTTTTTAAGAGGAATAAAATTTTTGGACCGAGACGAGGCCCGCCAGGGCACCAGCCCGGAGGGCTGAGCTTCGAGGGCGTGCCGAAGGCACGCACGAAAAAGCTCGTTCTATATAGGATATATGCTTTAGAACTTATTACTACGAATTTATAAAAGGAATGTAAATTTTAATTTCAAAAATGTGATTAATATAGACATCAGTTGATTAGTGAACGGAGTACTAATTATCATTTAATTACTTTGAAGCTTGATCCCTGATTTATCATTAATTACAAAAACTACTAGCCAAAACGACCATAACGACTGGTATTCATTTAAAACCAAATTGATTGAGTGATTCTGCCCTTAAAAGTATAATACTTTTGATTAAAGCAAAACTTTTCCTATTAATAAAATAATCGGGAAGATTAACTATCCGGTTTAGTTTTAATTCATGGTTCACATATAATTCAAAATCAGTGTTATTCAAAGTATTTAGCTAGTGATTAAACGAAAAGTTGAATATATGTTTTAACGACTAAATTTCAATTTTCCTACTTTGTGAGATTGAAGAAATCTGGCTTAACAAAATTTAAAAATTGATCAAAAATGAAGCGAAATTTTTAAATAATTTTGATTAAATAAAAAAATAAAAATTAAAATATTATTTTTATATAGAATATTCTAATTTAATAAGACATATTCTCATCGAATTGACATGTTTTTTATTCCATCTTCACAGATTTCTATCTGAAGAAGATTGATCTTATTTTGTTCTAAAGATCAACAAGATCCACATTTTGTTAATGAAAACTATAAAATTAACTATCAAAGCTATCATAAACATGGAATTTGATAGAGTAGCTTCCCAGGCAAATGAAAATAACAATGTCCAAATAAAATAAATTATTGTAAAGTAATTTTGAATCTTTTAAAAACCGACGTTTCCACGGATTTTCCTTTCTTATTTAATGTTTAAACGGTACAATGAAATAAAGTTTGATAGTAAAATTTATAATATTGAAATTAGAACATTCAAAAAGATTATTTCCGAAAACGCCATACTAACTCTTTAAATAGAAGAGAGCGTCAAAGACTTTTATCAAAATCTATAAATTTATATTTAATGAATACGATTCTTTCTTTTTGTTTAAAAAGTTAATTAATAGAAATTCAAAGGAACAACTAATATTTAAACACTACTCATTATTTAAATTCGCTTAATTTGATTTTCAATTAATTAAAGAAACAAAATAAAGTAATTTTTGGGAAAGAAGGGCATAATGCTAAAATTATTAAATATTTCTTATACGTTATATTTGAAATAACTCTAAAGTCATTTTTATACATTACTCAATAGATAATATTAATTTTAACTTCAAAATTATACATGTTTAATTTTTGAGAGAAACATTATTTAAGTTATAGAACGAATTAATAAAATACCAGATACTCATTTAAATAATCATTTACGGTACGGGACCTTATCAAATGCGGGCATATCACGCGCTCTGGTGGTTAGCCATTTAATCAAGAGGTTCACGATTTCCCCAAAAGAGCGCGACTCGTTGCTACATGAGATTCAATAAAGTTTTTATTTTACTCTACATGTTTTTAAGTCTAAATATTACATTTGATACTAGTAAATTACATATATTAATTTTTATATAAATCAAACATTGTTCTGGAGATCAATGATTTTAATGGGGAGGTTAATACTTATCCGTGATGCCTTGAGACTTTTATCATCAATCGCTGAATATTAATAATTGGCCAGCTTACCTGAAACACAAAAGAAAAAATCCAAAATTAAAATTATATTTTACAATTTTATTTATTTATTTTTTATTATAATTGTGATTCAATATATACCCTTTTAATTTATTATACTGTACTATACTTTGTAAGAAATAAAATATAGTACAATTTTATTTTATTTATTTTTAGCGTTAATTACAAACTAGGAACCTTTATTGCTTCGCCCTGTCTGTACTGTTCATCAGCCCTTCGTAGCTTTTAAAATTTGCATCCTGGTGAAAATTTTTGGAACTGTATCATTCCACCTCTCGAACACTAAGTAAGATTTATTTTCTTGTTTGATATCGTGATTATCAATTATTTTTTTAATTATAGATTAACAATAAAATAGATTTTATAATTAATTTTTTAATAATTACTTAAAATGGTATAATTTTTGCTGTAGTAGCCTTAATATATATATATAGGTAGAAAGGTACAAACTGATTTCGTGAAAGTCGTAGTGTAGATTTTTTTTGGCTTTTAGGTCTTTCTAACCATAAGCCAATTTACGATACTATTTATTTATTTTTTAAACTTGTACCCCTGGGGTCAGATTTTAGCCGGATGCCTCGAGTCGGATTCGAACCCGGGTCGACTTGTTAGCAGGCTGACACGCTACCACCTAGCCTAACCCGACCCCCCAGTGTAGATTTTTCTTTCTATTAAAATAATATCTACACAATAAGTTAAAAAATTCAAAAACAGCGCCGCCTTGATTTCGATTTACACATTGCCTTTGCTTCAAAGCCAATTGCATAACGTTCAGGAGATAAATTAAAAACTTTTTACTCTGTTGACACTTAAGCTTAATTAATGCCTAAATAAATAAGTATGAAATATATAGTATATATATATATATATATATATATATATATATATATATATATATATATATCGTCGCCTTAGAGAGTAAACCTGCTAACCCACAACAACGAAATTTTACAGGGGAGAGAAAAACAAATAAAATTTAATATTGTTGTTATGAAAAAAATATTTTTCACATTTTTTTTCTATAACTTATGATCGTAATTTTAAGTACCAGTTTTACTTGGACGATGCTGCATCTCTTTTCTTTCGAACGGTATTAATATATCATATATGATAAAAAATGTAGTTAGCAGTTTTACACTCTAAGCCGGCGATATATAGTTAAACATATATAGACCCTGAAGAAAGATACCGTTGAGGATTCGAAACGTCTGCGGAAAGTTAAAAAAATTATATTACACAGAGATATTGACCGCAGTTTTATTTAACATCTAGACGAAAATAATTTAACAGGAACTTCATCTTCACATCTAATATATATTTATTTCCTATAAATTTGAAAATCATTTTAAAATTATAATACGATGAATGTGAACATACTGAACTTTCTATAAATTTATGACCTTGAGCTAATATGGCTAAAGGCCCCAAGAAAGACAAGGAAAAAGCATGCTTGAATATAATTTTTATCAACGTTTTAGACATTTCATCACACGAATAGACAGAAAGATAACTGGTGAAAAATCTTTTCGTTTGAGATGTTTATGTGAAAAATGAGAAAAATCAAAACATTTTAAATAAAAGAGTAATTTCACTTATCCGATTTCATTAACATTTTTTATAAAGATATCACTGCTCAATTTCAGCTTTCGTAGATGCTAGTGTTTTTTGAGATTTAATAATTTTAATTTTTTTTTAATTTTACCCCCCACCCTCGAAATAACTGACAACTTCAAAAAGACTGGGTTTTTTCTAGATTCCCCACTTGAAAATGACTATTCAAAATTTGATTTAAAAAAAAAAAAAAAAGTTCTTATAACTCACAATGTTTGTTTGTTTCATGGATCAAATTTCGTAATCGAAATTTCGACCACGAGTAGTTAGAGCTCTGAAATTTTGCATTATCAAAAATAATTATTAGTTAATATTTTGGAGAAATGAAGGAATCAAGTTAAAATAAAAAATAACAGCTAATTCTCACCTAATACTGGAAGTATAACCATTCTATTTTGCATTTTGATAGATACGATGATTATTGGTAATTATTGGTTCCTGTGGCATATCTAGCTTAAATTTCAAATTTCGTTACACTACGACTTATATTTGCAAAACGCAGAGGATACAGACACACACACTGACGAACAGACCAAAACCAATAGTTATTAATAATCATCGAATCTAGGAAAATGCAAAATAGAATGGTTATTCCTCCAGTATTGGTGAGAATCAGCGGTTATTTTTTATTTTAACTTGATTCCTTCATTTCTTCAAAATATTAACTAATAATTATTTTTGATAGTGTAAATTTTCAGAGCTCTACTCTACTAGTGGTCGAAATTTCGATTACGAAATTTGACGCATGAAACAAACAAACATTGTGAGTTAATAAAAGGGTTTTTTTTTTAATCAAATTTTGAATAGTCATTTTCAAGTGGGGAATTAAAAATAGTTTTGTTATAAAACATATGTATAATATAATCCTTCAGTTTATGACAAAAAAATTTTGTTCAAAAACCTAATTATCTTTATTCTTTAAAAAGAATAACAGTTTTTTGTTGTTTTCCGAAAATTAGTGAAATTTGACTGAAGCCCTTTTTGTATGAAGCGATTCATTTATTCACATTTGAGTGTTTCAATAAAAATGTATAACAAAGAGAAACAAAGAGGTTGTCCTCTGCTTGATGCAAATAAACATACACAAATATATATCCAAATTCATATATTATTTATTTGTTTGAGACCATAGTTTTGAAGACTCGGTCTTCATCGTCAGTCTTTTTTAATTATAAATATTGTTTTTCATGGAGTCAATACCGTTATGGATATTGAAAATTTTTGATCTTTACTTAGCTGGGAGCCAGTTAAAATTAAAATAATCTTTCAGTTCACATTCATATTTAAACACATGTATCCCTTTTCTTTGTGACAAAGAACAGACTGACAATGGAAGTGGTTGGTTTTTCCTTTTTTCACTTCCTTTTTATCAAATCTACAAAATCTACAAAAAACCCAGTCTTTTTGAAGTTGCCAGTTATTTCGAGAGGCGGGGGTAAAATTAAAAAAAATTAAAATGATTAAATCTCAAAAAACACTAGAATCTACGAAAACTGAAATTGACCAGGGATATCTTTATATAAATGAGTGAATGAATAATTAATTTACGGGGGCTTAAAATGAGGAGGTGAATTCATAGAATGAAATATAATACATAGTACCTGCTCGGTAACTTCTTCCTTCAGTTAAAACCTTTATTTTAATATGATTTTTAATTTAAAATTCTGATAAAAAGGTCGATTTTTATTTGAGAGCCGTTATCAAATTAAAAAAAATACAAATATATATAGTATTCTCCCACTGTACCCCCATCCCACCCCCGAAACCTCGCCCTATCCCCGGATCCCCCACCACTGCACCCCACCTCCTGCACCTGTTTTGATTCAACCATATGATTCATTTTTATTCATCCAATTGTTAATAAATAAAACCTATCAAAATGTGTTGTGTTTTCAGAAAAATGAGACCTGCTTATACGAAATATATTTTTAAATAAATTCTTGATTATTTTTTATTCCATTAAATAAATAAAATTCTTTATAAAAACAATTATAAAACGTTTATTAATATTTCTAACGTTTAGGTTGAACAAAATATGTTAAAATCCACAATCACAATACTTCTTCAAGGCCTTTTAGAACAATGAATTAAGGCAACCCATTGTCTGCCTGGGTATAAAAGGAAAAGGGAAACCTTTTTTAAAACCCTAAGAATGGGATTTGTTTACCTGAGAATAATTAATATGATTACGAAAAAACCCATCAAAAACAATTTTGTCGAAGGTGAGACCGTGACAGATCGAATTGTCACCCCGAAAACCCCCTAACCCGTGAATTTCATCAAAATCGGTAGAGTCGTTTTCAAAATAGAACCAAGATACAAATATATAAACAAATAAATATACAATTTTTGCTCGTTTAATAAGAGTAGATAGATATACCTATATCGTATATATATATTTTATGAAAAAGTCGAACTGTAGTTTATTATTAATAGAATAAAAGAATAACGATTCATTTATCATTTTTCAGGGTCTTAAATCATTTATAATACACAAAACTGCCATCAGTAGAATGCACATCCCTCTCTCTCAGTTCCAGCTCCAAATTCATCTCCCTTTCTCTCTATATATGTCTGATATGTATTTTTTCCCTCTTCAATTATCTATAAATTAACTTAGGTCGTAAATTTTCGATGTGAAATGTTCATTCGGAAATTATATTTAAATAGATTTCTAGATTAATTTGTGGAAAATGGGAGAAATAGATGAAGTATAAAAATAAAAATTAACTATCATTTTTAGGTTTTTATTTATAAAAAAAATTGCTCTGAAAGGTACACTCTCTTCAAATTTTCCAAAAGAAAGAGTGAACAAATAGCTGCCGCAGGTAATTAAGAGGTAAATTATTGGATAAAAAATACTTGGTAGGTTTCACATTAATTTCAGATATAACAATAAAACGAATTTATTTAGGTTAATTTCTGTTGCTCCTGAAGATGGGTTAACCTCCGAAATATATATATCGAGATTAAAGTCTCTCCAAAAATAAATTCGTTTCATTTTTATATCTTAATGTGAAACCTACCAAGTATTTTTTATCCAATAATTTAAAAATCTTTCACCAAGTACCAACACCAAATTCCTTAAAAAGTAATTAAGGAGTTGAGTTCTCTAGTAATAAATTTAAGTATATAACAAAATATATAATCTTATTTATCTAATTTGGTGCTATTTTTATAATTCGGTTCAATAATAACACGGGAACCTATTAGTGTCGATACGATGTCATGTTTTTTTTTTAATGAAAATGATGAGATAAGGAGTTACTCCAAAAATGTGCATCTCCTAAAGGCTTTGGTTGGCTCCTCCATCGTGAAAAGAAGAAGAGAGGGTTTTATGGGCTGGGCGGGGGTCGAAGGTATCTGTGGATACGGGTCTTGAACAGCTGAAGGTTATAAGTCGGGGGAAGACGGTGGCTGGGAGCGAGTTCCAGTCTCTGGAACTCATAGGGATAAAAGAGTTGGCGAAAGCGCTTGTTCGATTTTTATCCAATTTGACAGCGAAGGGGTGCTGAGCGTTCGAAAACCGCGTGTTTCTCGTAAAGAGGGCTTTAGGGGGGATAATTGATTTCAGCTCGACTGAACAGACACCATGATAGTATCTGTAGTACAAGGAAAGTGCAGAAACGGTTTTTCGGTGAGGCAGGGCGAGGAGTGAGTTAGTTAGGGCCGGGTCTCCTGTTAGTTTAATTGCTCGCTTCTGAATTGCATCCGGTGTGGCAAGAGAAAAATGTTTGTATGCCTGTCTCTCTGTCAGAGAGTATTATAGCTCGTAAACTAAAAGAAAATACAAACTTTAAATTTATAATTCATATATATTTATTTTACCCGAAATAAAAAATCGTATTAAAATTTTAATTGTAAAATTGTTTTTGGAAGGGTAAAAAAATTAAAAAAAAATTGATAAAGTTTCTAAGAGGCTATTTTTTGATAATTTTTGTACTTGTCGGCGTTCAGAAGTGGCTTAGCTTAAAATTATTAAAAATATCAGAAATTCCCTCATTCTCTCCTTATCAACGGAAAATAAGAAGGCAATTGATAACTCAAGTATTTTGGAAGATACAGAATCGTTGTTATGCGAGCCCGATTCGCACTTGACCGACTTATTACTTTTCCGACTTGCATTTGGCTGTTTGTCCAGATTATCATTCATTAAAAGTTGAAATTTTGTTTAAGTCAGACATAATTTATTATACCTATTTATTGAACACAAACAACATTTCAAATACATTTAACTACGACGTTTCGATCAGCTTATTTTGAGATCGTTCTCACGTCTGAAAATTTGACTAACTGATATTTATTCATTAATGAAATAATTACTTGAAAATGAATTGACCTAATGTTAGACAGATTTTTAATTTTTAATGTATCTATAGGTATTATAAAATATGTATATCTAACATAACCCAATTCGCTTTTGAGTTTTTCTATATAAAATAAATATTAAATTAATTTTTTTATAAAAATTAAATAATAAAAAAATAATAATATGTATGGTATTCCCTCTTTTTCTGCATAACCAATATTTCTTGTCGAATCCCACAAAACATCCTCCACTTTCTTCAACCCTCCTTCAAATCGTTCTATCTCTTTTCATTTATGTAAAGGTTGAATTGATATAATAATAAAAAGCTGAACCTTCCAATAAATATAGAAGTAAACATGTTTTGTGAATATAAATGGCCTCTAAATCGAAATACGTTTTTATTGTTAAAAACTTTACCGTCTAAAAGTTGTAAATATTAAAAAAATAATAATAATAAAATAAATAAACTAAAGAGGTAAAATAACTAAACATAGATAGATAAACTTTTTATTATATTCCGCCCATTCACTCCACTCTCCTTTATCCATAGAAAATAGGCGAAATGGAAAATGTGTAATAAATATATTCTAAATTGAATGGCTTCTTTCTGTTCTGTTTTTTCTTTGAGGAAACGTTTCTGATATAGTAGGATAGTGTTGCTATTATTTTAATTTGAAACAGTTTCTTTCAAGTCCAAGATTTCGAACAACTTAAAAAAACAAAATAATACCAAGTGAAAAGATTTTGTTTTGCCGAGAAATTTGTTGATTCATAAAGAGAAATCAATTAGGTTGTCTTCCCCTTGAAGCAAATATACATACTGTATACAATAAATGTTCTATATCCAATCAGGTAATTAACCCCATTACAAATAACATAAAAAATATTTCTAATTAAAAAAAAATCATGATGAGGTCATACCTTTGAAACTATAGTACTATAGTCTCAAACAAATAAATATGTACAATTCATTACAAAATCTTACTTAAAACAAATAGGTTTTTATAATCAATATTTATCTAATATGTGTATTAATGGCGGCTCCAAACTTTCATTTTTTTTTTGAGGTGGGGGGCTACCTTCCTCTGGAAAATTTTAAAATTATGGGCTTCAAAAGTAGTTTTTAGCGGAGATATAAGAAGAGCGCATGAAGAAAGGGAAAGGGGACAGGGCTACGTATTATATATATCATATATAATATCCTTAGACTATAGTTCAGTAATTGAATTCTTCATATTTATACTAAGTCACTAAGCTTATAATGAAATTAATCATCTATATCATATTACTACAATAAAGCTGGAGAGTTTATATGTACGTATTACTATGTTTGAACGCGCTAATCTCAAGAAATACTAATACGGTTCGAATTTAATTTTACATAATTAAAACTTTTTGAAAACCATGTCCCCCATGACCATATAAGTAATTTATAAACAGTTTATTGACGATGTTAAAAAAATCTCCCAAAATGATCGCAAATATTGATTATTCAAACAAAGTTCTTATAGTAGAAAATAAAATAATATCAAACGAAGTTCTTATGGTACAAAATAAATAATTTCATAAGATCTTCGTTTGAATAATCAATATTTGCGTTCAATTTGGGAGATTTTTTTGAACACCGTCAATAAACAAAGAGAAACAAAGAGGTTGTCTTCTGCTTGATGCAAATAAACATACACACCATTATATATCGAGATGATATATCTGTCATATATATATACAGCGGGGCTGGTATGGGGGTGTAAGATGATATCTATAAAAAGCGACATTTGGTTTTAAAAACTCTTAATGTAGCTAATTCAAAAAAATTTTATATCTCAACATACATGAAGACTGATGAGTAACAGCTTGGCTTAATGCTTGATGCAAATAAACATACACACATATATATCGAGATGATATATCTGTATATATATATATATATGTATACATCTCGATATATATAATGAGACATATACTGTATATATATATATATATATACACAGATATATCCCGATATATATGTGTGTATGTTTATTTGCATCAAGTGAATCAACAACTCTGCTACTCTCGGCAAAACAATTTCAACAATAACTTTATAAGTTTCTTATAAATAGTCAACAAACTGTCATAAGCTTGATATTTCCATGGTTAGTTAAAATTAAATTCATTATAATGTAATTTTTCACAAAAAAGCGGCTTTATTAAGAAAACTTGATGTTTTAGGTATAGTGACATGATATATCGTCTTAAAGCATTTTTCTTCGTTTTTCAATTTATTGAGTAATATAAGGGGGTCTCGTTTGAAAAAACGAACTTTTGACTCCTTTTATGAATACCAGAAATAATAGTAATCTTAGCACGCCCTGTATAATATGGAGTTGATTTTTAGGCATAAATTAAATACTTCGGGTGTGTCTAAACTACCACCAAAATATAAACTTTTCATGAATTGAGAGCAGTAATTTATTTTAGTTTAAGAGCCATGTTTTGGACCATATGTAACAGAAATTATTTTTTATCTAAAAAAACGATAGAGATAGGTATAGGACAATATTAACAAAAAAGTATTTTAATAAAAGGGTGGTTCTAAAAACGTGTTAATATACGGGGTGTTCCATTTAAAAAAATAAAGTTGCTACGACTTTTCGATGAAAGCCGAAACGTCGCAATGCTGAAAATATTTTAGATCGATAGAACAGGTAAGAAAATGTAAGGTGTTAAATTTTCAGAAAAATACTGCTTTCCGTTTTCCTTAAAAGTCTAACGTGTCATCGACCGTGAATCACCCTGTATATAGGTATAGGATAATTACCGTATTTGCTGGTACTAATTTCTGAATGGAAATCCAAGATGATCGGGAAGCGAAATACGAAAGTATTTTAGATAAAATGAATACATTTTTTTCTCACTTTTTCATTCATTTCAAACCCCTAGAATTACTCAAAAATTAAGAATTTGGTATTTTCTTGTTTAAATCTTAAATGTGACAATAAATATGATATATGATTAAAAAAAGACACTGGACATTTTTAATAGTTTTATCTCTTTTCAAATCCCCGAAATTTAATCAAAAATTAAGATTTTGGTATTTTATTTTTTTTCCTTTTTAAATGCGCCGATAGTAGATATGATTACAAAAAATAAAAAAATAAATAATAAAAACACACAAAGAGAAGTATTTTTAAAGGCCAAAATAGGGCGAGCCGACTTATATGTCTTTACTGTCATTAATTCTTGCTTTATGAAAAAAATCTGATGTGATAAGCAAAAAATAAATTGATTTCCCATTTCAGCATCTGAAAATCTAGTATAAGAATCACATAAAGTTATTCATACACCTCTTTTTTTATGCAGACCTTGGTTATAAATTGACAAGACAGCTTCTCTAGTCAATAAATCTTTTCAATTTTAAACATGAAATAAAAGTAATGCTTTATTTATACTCCAAAAATAATATTCGCTATTATCTTTTTATGATTGACTATTTCTACCCTTGCTTTGTTGTTGTCTAACCGTGCATTTTCATTCTCTTTTTATCATAAGGCTTTTTGTTCATTTTTTATTGGTAGTTTAGATTATTTTTTACTTGCATTGAAAAAGACAATTAAAAATTATCCAATCGGTAAAAAATATGATAGGCTAATAAAATTTCAAAAAAGAGCCCAGTCCATTATAAAAAGTGAAAGAACAAATAGCGAGTAACTACGAATAAAGACAATTAAGTTAAAAATGGCTAACCTCATCATTTTCGTTCGTTTCGCGAATGAATCTTTTTCATTCATAAAAATTTAATTATTCAGTGTATACATAGTGAGATTACCTGTGTTTAAAAAAAATATGCGGTGAAAAACTTTCGATTTTTGGAAAAATTAATAAATATATAACTTGTAAATTTCAAAAAGATATTAATGAAGTTGTCCTTCGCTGGATGCAATAAACATATACCTACAAACCTATATATATAAATAAATATAAAACTTTTATAAAAATAATCTTCAAATTTTTATTAGAACTCCGAACGTTTCAGGAGAATTTGTTCCTTTGTCAATTGAATTGAAATTCAAAAATAAAAAAAAGTTGCTTTATTTAATTTAAGGTAGTTGTTTCACCATATGGGTTTTCTTACGATTTTTTTGAAATTTAGACAGATTATTATTTAAATATTTCTGCATAGATTGGTGGCAAAGCGAAATTTATGAACAATATATATTAGTTCCTGAGATATTAAATTCCCAAGATAGAGTTTTTCAGACTCTTATACATTGCACTATATGGGATATCAGAAAATTTACATACATATATAATTATAATTAAGAAAATCTTCTTACCATTGTTATAAAAAACTAAACCAACATTAAACAATAACTAATACATTTTTATAAGAAAATTTTCTGAGATAATAATGAATAAATAATGAAAAATGTATAGGAAAAAATTTAGACTAAAAACAACCTGGCAACAACGCATTTATTTAACCTAAAAGTGGGTTAACTTTAGTAATTTTTTGACGTTTTTTCACTTCACCCATTGTCGCAACAGCTTTTAATCGCTTATTAAGAACTTTTAGTTTAATAAATCGACCTTTATAATGTACTTTATCTGAAATTTGTAGGATAAAATATATTCAAGCTCAGACAATGTTGCCAGATTTGTCAAACGAGCACGAGATTGGCTAGTAATGCTATAAACAGGAAAAAGTTTTGGGCTTATGAATTATGAATCCTTATTGTCTGTTCTATATACAATCTAGCATTAACTTTTTACTAGTATTGTCACGAAACAACTACCTTAATATAAAGCAACATTAAACAATTAAATATTTTGAAAAATAGACAATGTCTTGGTGATGAAATTTACCTTGAATATATAGGTATTAAAAAAAATAACTATTTACGAAAAATTATTTTTTTCTAAAAATTTTTGATAAATATTAGTAAAACAGTCCATATTTTGTTAATTAAATTTTTCTTGTTTAAAATTTTCTAAAATTATTTTTTTCTAAATTTTGCTCTTTTATTTAGAATTTCGGGATTAGAAAAATCAAAATTGTGTTCCAAAGATTAGATGAATGGCTAGCTATAGCATGGTACATTGTGATTTTTTTTTTGTTCTAATTGAATATTTAAGTTCATAATAACTGGTTGATTTTAAATTTTAATAACTGGTTTATTTTAAAGAGGTCCATTTTCTTTAAAACTATTGCTCTAAGCTTTCTATGTAGACATGTAGAGTTAAAAAAAGAAATTTCGAGACGCTAAATTTGTACTCCCCCTAATTTTTCAAATTAGCTAACTATTTTTTAATATTTATTTATTATTTATTCATCCACCTATTCCAGCTTCAAATAAATACATAAATAAATTAATAAAAAATTAAAAAATAATCTTTTCAAGATTTAGAAAAGTAATGGAACACATCTCGATCTCGGTTTATAAAAAAGTGTCGGAACAGGGCCCACTACATGACTGTGACCCATATTATTTCGAATACTATAAAAAGAACTTCAAATAATTATGATAAAAAAGAAACTCGTTGGATGATTTGTAAATCTTTTCTGTTTATTTTGTGAATGTGTCGTTAGTAAATGGTAAAGGGTTTTGGGCATCTCCCTTATTGGTAAGGAAGTGGGATGATTTGTTGATACGATCCTCTTTTTTTCCAAACGATTGGATAATCCAATGACGCGGAATGAAAATCGTTCTGCCATTTTAAGATGCCATTCCATTAAAAAAAATGAAATATAATAAGATTATAATATAATGTGAATTCGATTTTCATCAACTGGATTATTTAATACTTTTTTACATGCTTTTATTTAACTTGATTCTTTTCTCTGTATATAACTCTAAAAGTAGATTCTTTTTAATTGAATTTCGGTTAAAGGTATCAAGAAGTAGCTCCACTTACTTTTTATGATAAAAAATGAACTAATCGAGATATTGATATAATTTTTTTTATTAATAAAATTCTTAGGCTGTGATTAGTAGCTAGTACAGGAGATTGTCGGAATATCCATTAAATTTATTATAATTATACATTTATATATTTCAAATATTACTAGAAGATATTTTTAAGAAATTTAATTTTTAAATAGGCACGGGATGATCGTCTTTGCTTAAAAAGTTTAGATAAATTATTCTATTCAATTTTTAAAATTTCTTCTTTCAAATGAATTGATTTATGCGCCTTCCATTCAAGAGAGAAATAAATCAAAGTTCTATGTTTAACTCTAAGGTGGCAGCACATGCTTAAGACGGTGGTAGCTACTCATAATATTTAATATAAATTCAAATAAGCTGACGTGTTCTGATGTGACCATCCATTCGATTATTATTGGTAACCATTGCTGAAGACATGGAGAAATCGGGTTAAAATCAAAAATAACGATCGATTCTTATCAAATACTAGAGGAATAACCTTATTGCATTCCATTTTTGATGTTTTGACTATTAATGGCAACCTCTACTGAAAACGTGGAAGAATCGACTTAAAATCAAAAAGACTAAATTCTTTTTTGGTAAACAACTCAAGATTGCTTCGCATTGGATAAAGTAAAAATTAATTGACGCATTCCTTATCTCCATCATATATGAATTTAGTAATTTTTTAAAAGAAATTTAATTTTGATTTTGAAAGTTTATAATGAGAAATAAGGACAAGTTATTATGTATGTCTTTTTTATTCATCAACCAAATTTCGTCGACTTTGCCGACTTCTTCAGGGTTTCAAATAGTCATTCCACACATTCGTCTAATTTTTCTTTTTATCTTTGTTACCATTGAAAACCATCAGAAACATAAATTTCAAAAAATATTTGGCACATTCACATAAACAATTTTTCCTTCTTTACTTTATATTAACAATTACATTAGGGGGTCGGGTTAGGCTAAGGGTTAGCGTTCCAGCCTGCTAGCCAAATGGACCCGGGTTTGAATCCGACTCGAGGCATCCGGCTAAAATCTGATCCCTGGGTAGAGACAAATTCATAAATAATACAAATAAGTATCGTAAATTGGCTTATGGCTAGAAAGGTCTTAAAAGCCAAAAAAAAAAACAAAAAAAAAACAAAACATAAGTTTGCTGTATTTGATTCGATCGTGAATCGAATGCAGGTGATTTTTATCAAATATTAAGTGAAAATAATATCCGAATTTATATATTTCTAACTTGAAATAATGAAGTTAAATAAATTTATAATTTTCTCATTAATATATTAACGAGAATTGTTAATTAATTAAAAGCAAACACCTAACACCCGTGTTAACAGATCGAGGGCGCTGGACTGAGAGATTGAATATATAACATCTCAGATTTAAAATCCATTTGGTGATCCATATCAATGTTGGATATAAAAAGCGAAATGATGCTGGATTATAGCTAAATGGATCACATCTTTTTCATTCTCTTTTGGTCCAGACATAAGACTCAGCAGACTCCAATAGCCTCAACCAGCAGTAGTTCTCGCGATATATATCTTGTATAAAAAAAGCGCGATCAAAAACAATTCTCGTTAATATGTTAATTATTCTTTGATATATTAATGAGAAAATTATAAATTTATTTTAAAAACAAAACAATTAGATTAGATAAAACATAATAAATAACATAAATAGAATGAGACAACACTGTTTTTAAAACACACATAATAGAATCCTTTTTCTTGAGGGGCTTGGTAATGAAAGGGGGAGGGATGATGATTGGACCAATCGACTTGATTGGGGAATAATGGAATTGAAATAATTATCGGAAAAGAGTTTTTTTATCTAATTAGATTTTTCCTCTTATTAAAAACAAGGACTAAAGATAAATAAGGACACTCGATGGTGGAGAAGTAATCTCCGGAATCGAAGCAAAAATACAATGTATACATTAATTAATGTAAAATAATTGGTTTAATAAAATTTATAAAAAAAAAAAAAAAATCCTTTTTCTTGAGAATTGGTGCGGAGGATTGAGGGATACAGAAACCAATCGACTTGATTGGGGAATAATGGAATTGAAATAATTATCGGAAAAGAGGTTTTTTTATCTAATTAGATTTTTCCTCTTATTAAAAACATGGACTAAAGATGAATAAGGACACTCGATGGTGGAAAAGTAATCTCCGGAATCGAAGCAAAAAATACAATGTATACATTAATTAATGTAAAATAATTGGTTTAATAAATCCTTTTTCTTGAGGGAAGAACAATATGGTATTGGAATAATTATCGGAAAAGAGGTTTTTTTCTTTAATTAGTTTTTTCCTCTTATTAAAAACAAGGACTAAAGATGATCAAGGACACTCGATGGTGGAGAAGTAATCTCCGGAGTCGAAGCTAAAATACAATGTATACATTAACTCATGTAAAATAATTGGTTTAATAATAATAAATCCTTTTTCTTATTGATCTTTATATATAGAAATTTCAAATTTAATTTTGATATCTCCTTTTGCCATTACTGATGAAAGATACAAGTCTGAATAAAACCTCTCTTATAGATTTTGTCTGTTCTTCTTTGACCATCTGATATCACTGATCACATCATTAAATAACAGCTTAATCAATTAGTTAAGCTTGAAATTTGGATCCAGCAGCAGAAGCAGCCAACCCCTCTGAATGATGATATTAGCTGAGAGATCCGGTTAAGGGCGCAATCCCTTTGAACTTGAATATATCCTCATAATCAAATTATCATCGATCGAAAGGCTCTCTAAAGCAACGCATTCCCCATCCTCAGCACCTCATTATTGGTTTGATTCAATTGGATTCAGGTAGTGTGTGAATGGAAATACGCTTAGTACTCCAAACTAATGACTTTGATCCACCCCCGCAACCCTCTCACCTCTACCATCATCCTTGACACCAGCTCCTTTGTTTGGAGAGTGATTAAGATTCAGGTGTGAATAACCAATCTATATATCAATCGAACGAGAAAATTTCTATTATGTCGATGATAATTTCAATTAAGAGAAAAGCAATTTATACACTCGAAGATATATTAATCAAACACGTACCTATAGACCAGAGGTTCCCAAACTGTGGGCCGCGGTCTCTTCATAGGTAATCCGCGAAGCTTCATAATTAACCCTCAAGATATTTGGCCTAACTAGACAAAAAACAAAGTGAGAAGTTGAAATGTATTCATTATTCATTTTTATCTCTTACTTACGATTAGACATAAACCGATAAAATTTAACTTTGACACATTTAAAAAAATCTAAAATATATAGAAAGGGTCCCCCTGTGGTCTGAATTTTTGACATTCATAGCAAAATAATGCCGCCTTAAAGTGTAAACCTGCTAAATCGATTTTTTTTATCATATATGACATATTAATACCTTTCGAAAGAAAAACAGATACAACATAGTTTAAGTAAAACTGCTACTTAAAATTACGATCGTAAGTTGTAGAAAAAAATATTAAAAATAGTTTCTTTCCATAACAATATTAAATTTCGTTTGTTTTTTCTCTGCCGTGTAAAATTTCCTTTTTGTGAGTAAGCAGTTTTACACTCTAAGGCGACGATAAACTATTAATTTCCAAGATATTTTTATCGATTCTAATACAAGAGTATTTAGAAAGACCAAATATGATATTTGCTTTGATATAAAGCGAAAAAATTTAATTTTGACACCCTCAAAAAAATCTGAAATATATACAATTGCTCCCTCCTGTGGTCTGAATTTTTGATATTCATAGGAAAATAAACTATTAATTCCCAAGATATTTTTATCGATTCTAATACAAGAGTATTTAGGAAGACCAAATACGTATTTGTTTTGATATACTCGTATGTACTTTTGTGTTCATTCTTTTTATTTTTTGTAAATATTTTTTAGTTTTTTTATTGTTTTTATCAATTTTGACATAATATGTATAAAATTCTAAAATAATATGCTACTACTGTAAATAAAGAGGAGGAGAGAGAAAGATATAAACCACCACCAATTAAAGACCCAATTTTGTAAATAATTCTAATCTGTTGTAAGAGGAGGCCCCCCTCCTGCCCGGGCAATATAAATAATAATAATAATAATAATAGGGTGCCATGGAAAAATTTTAATTGAAAAAAGGCGCCGTGACTCGGAAAAGTTCTGGAACCTCTGCTATAGACAGTTATAGATTTGGGAGAGTTTGGAAAAGTAACCCCCACCCTCACTCCCCTTCACAATTTTTAATTCGTTCGTTTGTTTGTTTGTTTTTATTCTTGTTTTGATCGAGCTGCACTCTGGCAGTTTGCTACGATGAATATTCAAACGTTTCCCAAAGTAACTTTTTTAATAGAAGCTCTTGAATATTTGTAGTAAATACAAGCAGATTAAACCACAATACTCCATTTTTCCATAAAGAAAAATTATTTAAAAAGTGTTTAAAAAGTAACCAATTTTTTAACAACACTACTTCTTCATTTTTATTTTTGTGGCCCTGTCAACCAGATATGAAATCGAGGTTCGGTGTTCTACTAGTATAGGTAAAGCTCGATTAACTTGGTAGCTAGACAGACCTCCAGCGACTAATTAAAAAAAAATATTAATCGAATAGAAAAAAATATCAAATAAAGGGGTATATACTATATTGACTATGTATACCTATGGTTCCCGTAAAGTGTAATCTAATTGTTTTGTTTTTAAATTTTTGGCATGAGTCGATTGAAAGCGGGTCGTTGCTTCAAACCCTTCAAACTAAACTCTATGATGATGATGTGAAAACATTGTTGCTAGCTTTGAAATAACATAAATTTCCCAAAATTACAAACATACGAGCGCAATGGTATGAAAATAAATTATAGAAGCTGGGAGAGCAGTGGTTCCTAACCTTTTCACTTTCTCTACCCCTGTGACCAAGCATCTGTCTTTACCCCTTGTTAAAAAATATCCATCCTCGCCTCGTCCCGTAGCGGAAAAATGATTAATTATATTAATTAGTCTGATTATCCCCTTTAAGTAGCTATTTTACCCAATTGGGGTAAATACTCCCGAGGTTAGGAACCACTGTCCTAAGGCATTATATTTAATAATAGATGTGTGGCACTCGGGGACTGCCGCGGTATAGCTATTGCATAGCATTTTTTATCAACTTATGCAATTATAATATTTATGCAATATTTTTTTCTTTGATATTACTTCAAGATTTTTCTTTGATATTAATTCAAGTTACACTTTTTGAGCGTGGTGACCGATGAGAAAACAATGTTTTTTCTTTTTCTTTTATTGAATAAATGAGAAGTTAATATTGTTTAAAATATTTTTATTATCTTACAATACATGTAGGTAATTCAGGAATTTTTATCATTGTAACTATAGGTTTATGGTAGCTGAAATAAGAAACATAAGTTTGAGACTTGATATCCTCTAAATATCTGGAAAATACCGCGTCAATGGTGGTCCCATATTTTGTTGTGGATTCTTGTGGATCATTATTCATTTTCAAATTCAATTTTTCCGAAAGAAAAGAGGTCAACCGCTCTGAATTTTTATCAGTGAAGTTGATGTTGAAATCGCAAGCCAAGATAAGTGGAAAGTTATTACCATTTGTACCAAGTATTTTCGACCCTTCTTCAGTGTACTCCAGTAAAGTGCGGTGAATAAAATGCTCTACCTCGTCCAATTTTGGATTCGGAGAAATGTAAATTGCTACCATGACTATGTGTAGGCCATTTCTAAGTTTGCATAAGCACGCACAAATATCTCCAACAAATGGGCGCCTAATATTAACATCGCTAACGTGTGTAATATTTATTTCAATATTCGGAGTCATAATATTAGTAACATTATTATTATTTTGGTAAATAGCTACCCCACCTTTTGGAACAGTATCTCGTTTGAATTGAACAATACAATTGAAATGAGGTATTTCAATCGGATTATCACGCGTCATGCAAGTTTCGGTAAGAAGTAACACATTTGTTTGTCTCGTAACTGAATCTTGTAAATCGTATTTGTGACTATTTAGACTTTGGCAATTGAAAGTCATTATTGAAATGCCATTTCTATTACTAATGAAATCTAAGACACTTTGAGCTATCGTCTGAACACTATTTAAAGACAGTCTTTTGAATTCTTGCAACAAAGATGCAGTCGATGCAGCTTGCCTTCGATTATGATAAAACTTGAATGTAGAATTATCGTTTTTTGTCGTGATATACAATTTTTCAATATTAGTCACCCGAGAGAGCGCAACATAAACGAGTTCCTGAGAATGTGCTTTACTATACTCATATACTATTTCGTCAAAAGTTCCACCTTGCGACTTATGTATAGTTAGAGCAAGAGCTGAAGTTAATGGAAAATGTTTGCGTTTGGCTATACATTTTCTATCCGATGTTAATGAAATATTTGCTGTTCGTAATTCAATAGGAACAGCGAGATTGCCGACTCTATTTTGCACAGCTAGAGTGGCTGCTTTTTGCCTTTTTTTTCTACCCACTTTATCTGAACCACAAAATTCCAGCCAAACTCTAATCAATGTGTTACTTTCATCAAATTCTAGATGTACCAATTTCCCAACAGCACCATTGCATAAACCATCAGTAACGTCGATGTTGGTTGTAATAACATAATGCTTTCCAACAACAAAAGTAATGTGATAAGGCAGTCCTCCAGTGTCAATAACAGATTTTTTATGTAATTTAAGTCTAAAATTAGCTTCTTGCTCAGTATTTTTAGCGCCAATAATGACGTCTACGGACGTTGAAAGAACTTTGTTTTCACATTGGCTCAAAATCAAATTGTTATAGGCGGCAACATCTTCATTTTTGAAAAATAAACGAACTCCATCAGGACATAATGCAGCAACATTGTCTTTTTTGAAAAATCTCGATTCAATAAGTTGAAACTCATGCTCATCTAGTACATCTCCATTACCTATTTTTGTCAAAACTTGTGAAAATGCAACATTAGCTTGTCTCATTACTGTGGTAAGTTGATAAAATATGTATCCAATGACTGCCCTTCCATTCCGCTTACCTCCGCCGCGCGCCGGCCGAGAGCCAGCGGAGCTGCTCGAGTCAAGCAGGAGGGGTGACCCCTCCGCCGGAGCCACCTCTCCTCCGAGACTCGGGATGTTCCGCCGGCCTTCGGCAGGTCCCGGCTGGCCACTTGGAGGGGAGACTCGGCTATCTAAGTAATTGTGCCGGTCGGAGTGGGGGGTGTAAGGTTATTTTCGTTACGGAATTTCTCGATTCGGTCGCCGCGCTCAAAGCCCGCGATAAAAGCTATGCAATAGCTTAATAAAATTATTTGGGGACGAGAAAATTTTAGAGACTGTAAAATTTAAATAATGATTAAAATTTAAAAATCTATTTGGATTAGTTTTCGCTGTGAATTTATTTGATATGTGATTATCATAAAAAATTTATTTATTAATAAGTTGTAGGGAAATAAGGACAATAGCTTATGGAAATAATTTTTATTTTTTTCCAACATTTCGTCAACTTTGTTGACTTCCTCAGGAGCTCAAACAAATTAACTTCTTTGCATATTTGTCATTTTATCAATATTCATTCTTAGCAAACACATAAGGCCAGTCATCGAACAGATTGAAATTTTCATGATGGAATGTTGGCAAAAAATAAAAATTATTTACATAAGCTATTGTCCTTATTTCCCTACAACAACTTATTTATTTAATCGATGGACATAAATAATCAAAATAATTTATTTTTTCTTCAATTTTAAGAAATTTATTATTATATCTAAATTAATAAACATCAAAATAAAATATTTTTAATATTCGAGGGGTGAACCGCGACCTAAAATCGTGTACCCCTACTTCCACTTCCACTTTAATTTCCAGATAGAAGGACAAAAGATGTAGGGGCATTATTTTATGAATTCCAAAATAAATCCAAAAGCTATTTTACCCGCATGGTGGTAAATACTTCTAGGTTAGGAACCACTGTGCTAGAGGATAAAGAGGATGAATTGGCATAGAATCGAGATAAACCAAATTCCGTAGTAATACTTTTGGCAGGCTAAGTACACCTCAATAAAAAGTATTATTGACGTCGAAAGCCTAGATGACAGTGTTTTCGATACATCTTAATGCTCTTATCACTCGAATGCAGACAAATCTGATGATTGACAACCGCATTATTGCATCAATTTTGAAAATGTTCCATTTCATTTTTTTCACAGACAAAGAGGGAGAAAAACAGTTGTCATTGTGAATAATTCGTTTAACTTTTTTATTTAGAACTTTTTCCCCTTTCATTATTAGATATTGCATTAAGCCTTGCTTTTTATGATTTTAAAAAGTTGAATAATATCTAACAAAAAAACAAAAAAATATATATACCCACTAGCACTCAAAAAAATTTTAATTCATTGGTGGGATTAAAATTTGATAGCAGATAATCGCTTTTTATTATTTATGATAAGATAAAAACTTTTCATGAATAAAGTCTGTTTAATTTTTTAAATTTAACCAAAAAATAATAAGTCTTATGTTGTGAAGGATGAGCCCACCCTAGTAGCACACTGTTTCAAACTATATAGTAACTATAGTACTAGTAACTACTAGGACAGCCAAATTTTGGTAATGCTGAAACCGTAGATACTTCATCGACTTTCATCTGAAAGCTATTTATTTAAATTGAGTTTTTGCCGAGAGTAGCAGAATTTTTATATATTGAAGGAGACAATAAAAGAGTGTGTCTTCTGCTGGAATTATAAATTTTATTTATTTATAACGAGACTATAGTTTCGAGGGCCTCTTCATCAATCTATTACAATGGATTCACAGGAATTAATTTATAATTATATAATTATATAATTAACTATAAGTCTCGATATAAATAAATAAAATTTATAATTCCCGCAGAAGACACACTCTTTTATTGTCTCCTTTCGCTGTTTATTTATTTATATTATTAAAAATAAATAATAAATAACCTGAAAGCTTACAAGTCGTAGGTATGTAACAACTAGGATTGCCAAGTGGCGTAACTATAACACAGTTCCATGTGTTCCGTGTAACACAAACCGCGAAGGACTTCTAAAGGGCCATAACAGGTATGTCGATTTTTTTAGGCAGTTTTTCATGAAGACATAAAGTTTAATCTTTGTAAAGTTTTTTCGTGATATAATATGTTAATCAAGTGAAAAAATATTTCTTTTTTATATTTTACTATTTTTAAATTTATTAATAAGAGGCTTTTAAACCTGGCGGGCTTCGATTGCTCATCCCTTTCTTTTTGATTTATTTAATTATTTTTTTTTAATTTTTTTGGCTGCGGGCCTAAGCCATTTAGCCATGCTCAACTATAAAATATAATTTAAAAAAACTAACTAACTATAGTTTATTTTTTTAATTTTAAAGAATTTTAGTATTAAATTAAAAAAAAATATAATACCTTAAACATAAGTTCGAAAAATTAATTTTTGTAGTGGCTTGCTACGTATGTTTCGACATAAAATGCGAATTTTCTATACAATTTATTATACAGTTTAAATTATCTGCTAATTATAACAAATTACTTCTATATCATGAATTAAATAATTAAGTGGCGCGGAAACTCATTTCGTGCATAGAATGGAATTTCTAATTACAAGTAGACTTTATTTATTTGAAGTTTTTTTAATGAAATTAAGGTTATAGCTTAACCATTGTTAATGTGTACTTTTATCTAATTTATTCCTCGGTAAGCCAGAGTGGAGGATTGTTGATAAACCCTTAAATTGTCAAAAATATGTATGTAGGCATTTTTTAGATATTGCTAAAAATATTAAAAATGTTCACAAAATTTTTAATAAAACCTTCTATATGTCTTCCGATAAAGAATTATAAATATGTTGAGCCATTTTGAAAATATCGGTACAAAAGAAAAAAAATCCGCAAAACTTTCATTAAAATCACCTGATCGTTACTTAAGAAGGGTGAAAATACTAGTATATCCAAATTACTTTAATAGTTTGTAATTGATAATAAACCGTTAAATATGCCAAAAATATTTTATTATCTCTTTTTCATAAAAAGACTACGAATTTCCACAAAAACTTCAATAAAACCTTATAATCGTGATCCCACAAGCAAAGAAAATTCACTCTAAAGATTTAATTGTTGATAAAGTCTTAGAATTCCAGAAAAATATACACAGCTGTTTTTGTGATTTTCAAAAAAGCGTTAAAAACTCTCAGTAAAACTTCAATAAAACCTTCTGATGTATAAAAAACATATTCTTATGGGAATAAAAGTTATTCTTGCTGCCAATAGATACCAGGAAAATGAAATTAATTCTATATATCTTGAATGGGTTAATATGGGTTAATATTTGATTGGTGAAAACTTATTTATTGAAAATAAATAATAAAATAAATAAATAAGAAATAAACGTAATAATCAATAAAAACATAATATAAGAATAAGAATTTTAGAATCTTTTGTCAATCCTCTTAGGAGGAAAAAATTAGTATTTTTACAAATTTAATAAAATTTAATTTATTTATTTGTTATTTTGATATTTCAATTATGTACTCTTTATATTTATTAGGATAATCATGTTAAATATATTTTTTTAAATATGTATTAAAAAGATTAATAAAATTTATTTTATTTATTTATTATTTTGATATTTGATATGTACTTTGTGTCTTAATTAGGTTAACATAGTCAAATACATATAGATAGTATATATATTTGTGCAAATATCAAAAAGGTTAATAAAAAATCATAATTAAGCCTGAATTTCACATGCCAGGATTTTGGGTTGTCGGGATTTTGAATTTTCGGGATTTTGGCTACCGGGATTTTGGCTACCGGGATTTTGGGGCGCCGGGATTTTGGGTCCAACCCTCTTGAATAGATGTGAAGCCTATACTGATTTTAACCATTTACCTAATAGTCCGGGTCCTTACCGAAAGCAAATTATCCTTTAAAGACATCACAAATTCTTGATTGATTCGTCGATATTTCATGTTTAATCTTATCATTAAATATTTTATAATAGTGAAGAATGTGATTTTTGTCAAAAAGTTTTTTTTAATAAAGAACTCAATCTCCAGAGCTTAAACAAATTTATTAGATTATTTACTTTACCGTATATCTACTTTCTTCTGTTACCAAGTCAATAATCTTCCAACATCCCATTATTTATCCAATATATCCATATAATTTTCGTTCATATTTAATGTCAGCATTAGATATTTATTGCAAATAAAACTTCTTTACATATTTTTAATTTTATTCATAACGATATACTCAATGTAAGTGGTGAATTTATATATTGTAAATATATATTAATATAATTCGATAAATATAAAAAAAATGAAAATATTTAAATATATATATATGTTTGAATTTGCATGTATAAATATATAATGCCAATCTTGTTGACAAATCATATCTTTTATTTTCAAAATGTTGTGTCAATATAGTTAACAAAACTTTATTTCAATAATCTGATTGATTGTCAAATGATATAAATAGGAAATGGTTGATTTAGAGTTAGGATATGACGATTATATAATTAGGATAAAATTATATAAACTATGGATGACGTTAATTAGAACAATAAAGTGCGCAGCCTAGTTTGATCGTGTCCCCAGAGAGTCTGAGAGGTTTGCTAACTTGATATGATTTATACTTAAAGTATAGATATGTAGGTATTTATTTAAAATTAATAACTAGTGAGCTATATTTTTTTTTACTTATGGAAAGTGGTGTAGGTTTTAGGTGAAACATGATGTTAATTAATAGAGTAAAGGGTGTGTAGTTTCACAGTGAAACTTACACACTTTACTCTATTAATTTACTGAACTACACTCCTTACAACATTATCGCAAGTAGTAAGCGTAACGCTCCAGTATTAATTTGATTGATATTAACGCAAGAAGAAGTTATAACAAGAAGGTGTAAATCCTAAATGCTAGGATTGACCCTGCATCGTGAACAATATAAGTAATTTTAGGAGTTGGGTTAGAATTAAAGGAACCTGTTGATACGGGTCTTGAACTACTGAAGGTGGTAGGCAGCGGGAAAGAAGATCTAGTCCCAAGAGGTCATAAGGAAAAATGAATCATTCGTTTTCACAATGAAGGGGAGTTAATAATTTGAAAATATAGTGTATTTCTCAAGGTCCCCACATACCAGGTCAGTTTATCTGCTAGTTTAACTGAATTCTGATCCGAAGAATAAACGGACGATTAACTGAACTGAGCGTGTATAACCAGAACTCAGTTTTTCGTCCAGTTTCTTCATTGTTTCATTTAGGCCAACCTTTTGGCTTACATGGGCCACATTTGAAAAAAAAATTGTCTCGGACCGCAGATAAAATATTATAGTTCTATTGATATTTATTATTCAAAAAAGATATAATATTGTAGAAATAAAATCTTGATTAATTTTTTAGCTTCTAATTTTACTTTTCGTAAATTTTATAGTTGAAAATAGCTTCTCGTATATGTAAATATGTAACATACCTACATACTTACAAAAAGTGATATCATGTATTAGTATTTGTTTATATTTTTTTCTGGCTAGATAATTAATATAAAATTCTAATAAATAGAAAAAAATTTTCAGATCGGTATCTAATTATTGTTCTAGAACATTCAATCAGAAAGTTTGCAAGCAGAAAATTTATTTTTAATGAAAATAGAATAGAAAATAGACCAAAAAGATGATTATTTTTTCGAAAATCTTGAAATCTAGTACCAGATTCAAAATTTAAAATTAGAACTTTTATTTTTCTACAACTGTGAAGTAGATTTCTGTATTTTAGAGACAAAAGATTATCAGACCAAAGCGTTGTGTTTTTTCCAGTATCTACATATAAATCTCAATCTTTTAAGGAATTTTATTACTTCATATTAGGTCAAAGGCTGGACAGCCCTGGTTTAAATCGAATGGGATTAAAGAATGATATGAGAAATGATAATTTATTTTTTAAAAGGGTCACGGATATAATAATCCATGACTATCCATTATCTATTAACATGTAAGAACGTGGAATGATTTAAAAGACAAGTCCTGACATGTTTTAGTCCAGGAGAGAATTTATCAATTAATTGTGATTGTTCTAGAAAACCCCAATTAGAATAGAATGATAACTATAGACTTGGTTAATGTCGTAGCATATTCTATACTACTGAAGGGCATTTGTGCCCGCATCTGTAACTACCTATGTCCGTCCCCCAACAAAAACAGTTGTCATGGTTATCAATTTAAATGAAATTATCTATATGTGTAAAATTAAGGTTTTGTCTGTACATTGGGGTGGGCGTGCTGGGTGGGTTTCGGAGGGGGTTGGAGTGGGTTCTGAGGGAGGTGTCCAGGGGGCGAGCCTCTTGGTTAGCAAGGGGGCCGCCGAAGGCGAAGCCTTGCAGCTAGTAAATTGCTTAAATAATACATATTTTAGAAAATGAAAATATGAGAAGAAAATTTTCAAATATTTGAAACTTCATAATTTTGTTTATCTTATATAGTTGAGCTTATAATTTTGCTTTTAAAGAATTTTATTCTTGAAAAAAGCTTCACGTATTGTAAAAAAATAGCATTCATATTTTGAAAAAGGGTATAAATATATCTCTACACAAAAATCTCAATGTTTTAAAGAAGTTTTGTTGGGCCGACACATGCGCTCCGTGGCAAAGGTTTGGGCAGCCCTGCTTTAGGTATTTGAGTCAGTTCTCTTGCTACCGCTTTACGATTAGTAGGTATGTGGTTCTATTACTCAATGTATTTAATTAACTAGCATTGAAGATTTACGTTGCTATGGTTATTTATAAAATATCCTTCCAAATTTTTACCATTTCACAGAGAGAAGCCTATCCATTCTTACTTAAGCAAGGTTAAATGGGCTATATGAAACAACCAAATGAGTAAACTTTAAAGAATTTATAAAAAAGTACTATCTTACTCTAGGGTAAAGTATGTACTTTAAAATATAGTTTTACTAAAAACTTTATATAATACATATTTTTCGATTTTTAACAATTTTATTTCCATTTTAATGATTCATCAAGAATATTATGTTCTGTGGTGTCTAAAAAATTCAATAGAAATGGTGTGGCTTTGAGAAAAGTTTGGTAAGCTAATGTCATGAGATCGGGTCGCGAACAAATAGTTGATACGCGGGGGGGGTCGGTAGGCTAGGCGGTAGCGTGACAGCGAGCTAACCCGGGGGACCCGGGTTCCGAACCCGACTCGAGGCAGCCAGCCAAAATCTGACCCCCGGGGGGTAGAGACAGATTTTAAAAATATAGCTGAGTATCGTAATTGGGCTTATGGCTAGAAAGGCCGAAAAGCCAAAAAAAAAAAAAAAAAAAAAAGAGTGATACGCACTAAATAGGGCATGATGTTTTCGATTCATACGCTAGTCGATGATTTTTTTTTATTAAATTCCTCAATTGGTTTAAGGTCATTGGTTTAATCAGATATAATAGGAATTCTTCTCCAGTTTCCTTCTGATAGACAAAAGGCATGATTCAATCTTTCAAACACAAATTCGATAAATTCTTTCAAGTCGAATTCAATTGTTGAATTAGTAAGTTATCAGTGTCCTCGCTTCATTGGAAATTAACAATGAAGTAAAAAAGAAATGCGTTTTATATTTTTGTGATAAAAATTGTCAAAAAAAGAGAAGATGCAGCTCTCTTATCATTATTATTTAGAGGGAAACACTGTGATGGGATTAATTTAAAAAGGAAAAATTGATAGAATCGCTGGGGTTTCACTACTTTATTCTAGAATTAGTAAGTTGAAGAAGAATGAAATTTAAAAAACCAGTGACACAATGGTAAGGTTTTGGCTAAAATTGATATACACCTTGTGTTCCTTTCCTTGAAAGTTGGGAAGGTTTTTTTTCTCAAAAATGATTCTTAAGTTATTATTAAAAATCCTTTTTATTAACAAATACCTATGGGAAGTTCTATAGGGTCCCTTTTTGGCCTATGGGGACCACAATATCGGTTTTATGTCCCTAATCCGGTTTCCAACTATTAAGGGCATGATTCCTTCCACATAGAAGTTACAAAATGAAATTAACTTTTTTTTGAGAATTTAAAAAAAACGAAATTAAGGAAGGGGGTGTAAATTAGTGGTGTTGCGATGATTTCAAATAAATGAAAATGTGAAAGTCGTGTAGTGAACACATCAGTTGATATTTTATCTGGATTAAAACACGTGTGTGTGTGTGAATTAATTTGAAAGAGAAAAATTGTTAGGATGACTTCGAAAAAATCGACGTCGTAAGGGAAAGTCGTGTGGTGAATACACCAGATGCTTTTTTATCAGCCATTTGTCTATTTTATACCATACTATTATTAGACTCTTTTTCATGAATATGTTGGTCATTCATTTTATTCTTGATTGTAGCCAAAATCTAATATCACATTTTATCCTTTAGGCAATTTATCACTATCAAATGAACCGTTACTTTGATTTACACCTGGACATTATTTCAATACCTATATATAATAATATAAAGGAGAAAGAAAAAATACTTTTGTCATAAAAGGATTCATATAGTCCCTCACTTTCAGTGATTGTAGTTTTTATCATTTGTATATTGCACTATGTGTTGTAGATTTGTGCAGTTATAAATGAGCAGTAGTCAATTACAAGGAAGTGAGTTACAGATAACAATCCTGGAATATAGTTTTGTTTTAGGAGGATAAGACAATTGAGGAAATTTTTGGGGGTTTAGGCCTTTAGATATCACATACAAGCAGTGTGCGTGTCTCTAGTTGAACATTTTTTATTTTTTTTTTCTAATGATATTGATACAAGAAGAAGTTGCATCAAGAAGGTACAATCTCTTTATTCCTCGGTGACCCTTATATAGTGAAGATAAGAAGAGATTTAGGGATTGGGTAGGTGTCGAAGGTATCTATGGATGCAGGTCTTGAAAGATTGAAGATTATAAGTTGAAGGAAACACGGTCGGGGGAGAGTTCCAGTCTCTAGATGTCATAGGGATAAATGAATTGGCGATTAGTTTGTTCGATTAGTATCAATTTAAGCGTAGGAGTGCTAGAATCTTAGAAAATCGTGTGTTGAGTGCAAATGAAGCCTTTGGATGGAATATCGATTTTATCTCGTCAAAACAAAAGCCATGGTGATATCTATAAAAAAGAGAAAGGGCGAGACAGATCTACGATGGGCTATGGAGTCGATAGTGTCAGTTAATGCAGGATCTCTATCAGTCTGATAGCCTGCCTCTGAATTACATCTAAGGTATTAAGAGAATGCTTGGAGGCCCCTCTCCACAAATGCGAGCAATATTCAAGACAGGCGTATGTGAGCCTTGTATAATATAAGGAGTTGAGTGGGGGTGAAAAAGCATTTGGTTCGGAAAACAAAGACAAGCTTACATGCTGCAGCTTTTGCTACTGAGATAATACGGTCATTCCAAGAAAGGTTAGAACCTAATGTAATACCTAACATTGAAATTTTATCACGGAATTCCAATTAGCATAATCGCTCGGAAATTTTTTTATAAGACGCTTCATTCTCAACACAAATATTTAAGACATTTAAAAATTTGACTTAAACTCTCCTGCACAACTAAACGATTTAAATAATTTTTGCAAATTCACACTATCGTCACCAATAGTGACGTAGTCAGAAAAGGTTAATCTCGCCATAATCCATAGCAAAATATTTCATGTCACTCTTTTAATTAATATAAATGTTCATTAGGAGATAAATGGTTGAATTTTATAAAGAAAAATTTCAAATTCAGGAAGCTAAAGTAGAAATAGAAACATTCTCTCCTTTAGTCGACGTTTCAATTTATTTTCTAAAATTCTTCAGGATAGCTAAAATTTATCCTGGAATAGAAATATTTAATTTATTTATTTAACAAAGTATACAAACATAGGACCTTAGGTCCCACCTAGGGTTTATACATAATTTAGCAACAATATTTTACAAATTCGGCAAAAGAGTTCACCAATACACAAATTTTATAGGGGAAGAAGAGAAAAAAAAAGTAGAGAAAGATTAGAAGACATAAAGGAAATAAGAGTAAGGAGTACCAGTTATTGGGATCCATAAAGAACGAAGACCTGAGAGTACCAAGATCGGGTTTGCATGAAATTTGGATGGAAGCTCATTCCAAAGCCTTGCACACGCCAATTTGAAGGAATGAAAGAAGTGTTTAGTTTTATAGTGCACCTGCTCTAGCGTTGTCTTCCTGGTGGAGCGACCGACGACAAATAGATTTTCTAAGTAAGACGGACAAATGAATTTTTCAGAATTTAATAGCTTATAAATAATCACACAACACCGCCAAGAGTAAAATTTAAAAAGATCTGTGTTTAAGATGAGTTTTCTATCCTGGTACGAAAGATGGCTACGTGGTTTTTGATTTAAGACATATAAACATTTTGGAACTAGAATGAACCCTTCTACTTCCCTACGGATTATATAATATATTTTAAATATATTTTTAATAATATATTCGCAACACAAAAACATATTCAATGAAAATAAAACTAATGATAAAATAATGAAAATTTATTATAGTCAAGAATTGTAATTATGTAAGGTAAAGTGAAGTTTTTGAAAATATCTTAAAAATAGCTAAAAGAATTTCGATAAAAATAAATTAAACGAAATCATGACCTTATAATTAAAAACAAATTTTATAAAGGACACATCTATAAAACGACATTTTATAAGATATTGATTATTTTGGGTGAGTGACTTAACAAAATTGTGTGCGCTCTAGCTCAAAAATCAATAAGAAATTCAAGACCAAACTTCATATTTAGTTAAAATTTATTGAGATTAAGAGCTGATTAAATTTTCGTTGAAATCAGAAAACATTGTTATTTTTTATGAATAATTAGTATCTAAGTCAGGATGGCCAGATCACATTATTTTCTTTATTACATTATACGTGTCACTACGAGTGTAGTGACACCTACTGTCGCCAAAAGTTTATTTTAGTCAACATATTGGGAACCTTAGTAGGGGTGTGGCTTAATATTTTGGCTAGTTTCAATTTAGACTGCCAGATAGAGCGTATCGGAATTCTCAGTTTCCCAATACATGAACGAATTAAATTGTTCTGTTCTAATGAATCAAAGTTTTGAGGGCAATCAACTAGAAAGATTTGACAAAGATTGATTTAAAAGTCTCTTTATTAACTTGAAAAGTTTTGCATGATAAATAAATAAAAACAAAAAAAAAAACGATAATTTATTAATGAAATATTGATTTTTTTATTTCATCACTTAGTTAAATTATTATATCAATACTTTCACATGTTTGTCCTATTATAATAATTATTTCATTAAAAAATTAATAAAAAAGAAATTAAGTTATTTTCTCATTCTTTTAAACAAATTAGAATGGCTAATGAAATTAATCAATTATTTTTTGTCTTTGTTGTTATTGTTATTTTTTGTTATTCTTAGTTGTATCATGATGGTATCCACAGTTGTTGATGATCGTGATGATATATATGGTTATATTATTTATAGCATTAAACCGGTACTTTATTTTGCAAACGTTTTCGGATTAAATTCTTCTATTATAACAAATAATTCTTTAAAAAAGAATCTATTTCTTCGCTGCTGGATTATTTTAGCTCATCATTATTGTAAGCTTTTACATTCTTTATAGAAAAATACCTGGGAACACCGAGCGTTGCTCCGTAGTTTTTTGCTTTAGTTAGAAGATATATATTAATATTATTTTTAATTATAAAATTTATTTTAAATGGTCGATTTTTATTTGAAGCCAGAATTAAATAAAACAAAATATATTTTTAACCGATTTCAAAAAAGTGGGAGGCTCTCTATTCGACTGATTTTTTTGTGCCTATGTTACCTCATATCTCCGCCAATTGTGAACCGATTAAGAAATTTTTTTTGCATTGGGTCCAGTCTACCTTCCGATTGGTCCCATTTTTTTTTATAGGTATTAGATCTTTTTTGTTTGGTATGTTCAGGACTAACTACTTTGTTTATGAACCGATTTCGATGATTCTTTTTTTATTGGAAAGGAGGTATCTTAGGGATGGTGCCATATTAATTTGGTCAAGTTCTGATGATATGATCACTATTAATAACACCACTAAAAAGAGTAAAATAAATAATTAGTAGAGATTGTGGTGTTGGTGCAAGGTGAAACATCTTTAATAAAGATAAGAGTAAATAAATATTATATTTAATATTGATTTACCATGAGTTAAGGATTCTAGGTCACTTATTTCAGATTAAAATTTTAGTGTGAAATAAGTGACCTAGAATCCTTAACTCATAGTAAATCAAGAGTAAAATAAAAATAATTTTTAACAAAAAAATAAAACCAACTTCAAAAAGTTAAATGCAACAAATAAAATATACTAAAATAATTTTAAGAAAAAAATAAAAACCGAATTCAAAAAATTAAACGCAACAAATAAAATGAACTAAAAGGTATAAAATAATTATTATCTTATTTAGTTACAACTAAACGACGAAATATTAACATGAAATTACTTTTTTGAAGTCGGTGCCAAACAAACTATACCTATAAGCGAGCGTACCCGCCAAACGTACTAAGTAAGATCCGTCGAGTGCGATTCATAAAAGGTATATGTTTGGCACCGACTTCAAAAAGTAATTTCGTGTTAATATTTCGTCGTTTAGTTGTAACTAAATAAGATAATAATTATTTTATACCTTTTAGTGTATTTTATTTGTTGCATTTAATTTTTTGAAGTCGGTTTTTATTTTTTTCTTAAAAAATTTTTATTTTTCTCTTTTTAGTGATGTTATTAATAGTGATCATATCATCAGAACTTGACCAAATTAATATGACACCATCCCTAAGACACCCTCTTTCGGATAAAAAAAGAACCATCGAAATCGGTTCATAAACAAAGAGGTTAGGTCTAAACAAACCTAAACAAACCTAATAAAAGGTCTAATACCTATGAAAAAAAATCGAAAAAAATGGGACCAATCGGAAGCTAGACTGGACCCAATGCAAAAAAAATTTTCAAAATCGGTTGACAATTGGCGGAGATATGAGGTAACATAGGCACAAAAAAAAAAAAAAAAAAAAAAATTCAATCGAATAGAGAACCTCCTCCTTTTGAAGTCGGTTTAAAAAGGTATAGAATAAATATTATCTCCATTTAGTTACAATCTCACCATGAAATACAACGTGAAGTTACTTTTTAAGTCGGTGTCGGGACACACTCATTGAGCCGCGCATATCTCCCACGAAGGGCCACGAGGTTCTCGATTTGCCTGATCTTTCGACTTTTTAACCGACTAAAAGGAGAGTTCTATTAACTGAATTTTTTTTGTGCCTATGTTACCTCTACATCTCCGCCAATTGTCAACCGATTTTTGAAAATTTTTTTTGCATTGGGCCCAGTCTAAGCTTCCGATTGGTCCCATTTTTTTTTCTTCGATTTTTTCATAGGTGATTAGACCTTTTTTATTAGGAATTTTGTTTCCAGACCTAGCTTACTCTTTGTTTATGAACCGATTTCGCTGGTTGCCTTTTTTATCCGAAAGGGGTTGTCGCAGGGATGGTGTCATATTAATGGTGGTCGAGTTCTTGATGATATCATCACTATTAATAACAGACACCTAAAAGAGAAAACCAAAATTTTGGAACTCAAAAATCGACTTCAAAATTAAACTGCAACGGATAAAACGCTAAAAGGCATAAAATAACTATTATCCAGTTATTCATCAAACGGACGAAACATATAATATGCCTGTTTTTGAAGCTGGTGCCAAATATGTGCCTTTGCAATCGTACTCGACGGATCTTACTTAGTACGTTATGGCGGGTACGCTCGCTTCTTAGGTACAGCTTGTTTGGCACCGACTTCAAAAGTAATTTCATGTTAATATTTCGTCGTTTAGTTGTAACTAATCAAGATAATAATTATTTTACACCTTTTAGTGCATTTTATTTGCTAATAGTTTTTCGAAGTGTTGACTTTTATTTATTCAAAATTTTTATTTTAATGAATCGCACTCGACGGATCTTACTAGCACGTTAGGTTGGTACGCTCGCTCTATAGGTATGGTATGTTTTGACGACTTCAAAAGGTAATTTCTATGTTAACCATTGCTGTAGTTTAGTTGTAACTAAATAAGATAATAATTATTTTATACCTTTTAGTGTATTTTATTTGTTGCATTTAATTTTTTGAAGTCGGTTTCATTTTTTTGTTAAAAATTATTTTTATTTTGCAACGTTTTGACCCGCTCCGGCCATCATCTAACCATGGCTATGCCCGAAATTTTAAACTTAATTGCAATTAAAAATAATATTTTATATTTTTTTACTATTCTATTACCTTTTCCAATTTCATTTCATCATAACAGTGTTTAAAAAACAGATTTAAACTATTTTTTAGTAATTTGAAAAAGACACCTATATCCAAAATTTGAACTCAATAACATAAAAAACATCGAAGATAGGAAGCTATAAGATTCTGGTCACAGAATGTGCCGGTTCTGACGTTCTTAACACAAGGTCTTGAGTCATTTAGGCGTTCATATACAAGAAACGCAAGAGTTTTGATAAAAAGAGTCATTCTACACAGATTTAATCTTAATATTTTTCTGGAACTCCTAAATAGGACATTCTTGAACATGAAACTAACTCTTGATCTTACATTTATTTTTTACTAATTTTTTAAAAAGTTTTCCCCGAAAGGACTTTATTATGTAAGAAATTAAAGAAGCACCAACCTATAGAATTCGATTTTTAAAATTTACAATTAAAATGTTAAGAGAAGTGATGAGAAAACTCACCAATCAAAAATCAATTTGACTTGATTAATACAATTTTGTCAAGTGAGGATGGTGTAGGTTCTTGGTGAAACATATTAAATAAAGTAAAGAAAATTTTTGAAAAAATGATTTCAAAAATTTTCTTTATTTTATCTTCAACTCTTATTAAACGAGCAAAAATTGTATTTATATTTATTTATATATTTGTATCTTAGTTCTATTTTGAAATCGGGTCTACGATTTTGATAAAACCAACTCTATTAACAAGTTTTGAGGATGAGAAAACGATCTGGCTAGGTCTGGACCTCCACAAATTTCATCTTAATTGATTTTTTGTTAATTATTTAAAGATGAAAATCTCAATAAAAAAGTTTGTTTACATTTTTTCAATTATCTTTTATTTATTAATTGTTTTTTTAATTTTAAAAACCCACTAATAGGTTATAACAAATATTATTATATTATATTAAAATTAGGAATTTTGTTTGTTTTTAATTAACCGGTGTCTAAATCATAACATTACAGGTAGATTTATAACAAAACAGGTGTGTTTACAAATAAAATGGTTGAAGTGGCATTTTTTATATAATTTGGAAACAAATCTTATTTAATTTTATGTTTTTATTTCAGATCCTATACGATTATTTTTTTATTATTATTTTCCAATTTATTTTTTATAATGTTTATCAATATGAACGAATGTGGGCAAATTGGTGTACGAGTAAACAAATATACACATAAAATGTGGACCACTAAAAAGTTAGAAATGCTAACACTGGGTGCGGGGCGGGGTGCATGTGGAAGGTGCTGGAGGTGGGGTGCAGTTGTGGGGGATCCGGGGGAGCGGTTGTGGGGGATCCGGGGGGAGCGGTTGTGGAGGACGGAGTGGGGGTGCAGTGGTGGGGCCGAGGTGTGTGGTTTCGGGGGTTGGTCATGCATTGCTCGATAGCTCCAGGTACTTTATTAATACAAGTGATATTAATAATAGTATAAATTTGTTGAAAAGTGAAAATAACTCCAAGACTAGGTAAATGTATTAGACATAAGATGTATTTTATGGAAGGTTTTATAATATTTTTAACAATATAGTTATTAATAATTTTATAGTAAATTAATTTTGACCGCCCTGTATAATGTTAATTTTTATATGTAATAATCAAACAAGTAGTTAGAGAAAGAGAAAGTATGTTTTAAGAAACTAGAAAGTAACCATTATGAATATTACTTTACCTTTAGTTGATGAGAAGACGTTGCCTCTTTGCCTGCCTGGCATTAACTGAGTTTAGAATAAAAAAGCCCAGCCAGCTATTTGATAAGAAGGAATTCTCCTGAATTTTGATAAGGAGTTTTTCTGACGAATTTGGAAATAAATATTTCTATATAATTTTTTTTATTAACAAAATGAAATAAAATATATACAGGGAGATGGACCAAATCATTAGGGACGTACCTAACCAGAATTTGATTTTCAGTGGGGAGGCTGCATCGAAATTTATTTTTCAAAAAAACACTAAAGATCTTCCAATGCCCATAATATAATAGAATCATAAAAACGGACAAAACTTTTGAAACAACCTAATTAAGCAAGAACGGAATCGTACAAACTTCATTCTGGTGTCAAAATTTTTCTATTTCCCAATCGAATATCAGATAAGATTTTAGGTTTGCTAGCTCTTGATTTTTTGATTTCAAAAGTGCAGGAAATCTCTCTTTTTGAGAGAGAGAGAGATTTTTACGCTTTTCCATTGGAAAAGTATAAGCCCCGAGGGGTGAAGCGCAACCTAAAATCGTGTACACCTACTTCCACTTCCACTTTCATTTCCAAGTAGAAGACAATAGATGACAATAAATTATCTAATGAATTCCAAATAATTCCAAAGAAGGTGTACACGTAATTCCAATCGCGGTTCACCCCTCGATAAGTTCAATGAACTTAATACACAATACTTTATACCAGCAATATTGGAGATCAATGTTCATCCTATCTAACCATTAAAAACTTGCTTGCTAATTAGAAATATAAAAGAAAATATATGACAAAAGAGAAAAGCTCTGAAATACGATTTAGTAGCAAACCCAAGAAAACATTGATCGAGTATGATTTACGATAATAGACAAAACGTCCCAAAACGCATATCAAGAATTTACGAACGTATTTTTCATATGGAGTCCATGATAAATTGGAAATGTGAAAGCTAACATAAATAAATAAATAAATAAATGGAAACCCAAATGGTCTCATTATTGATCAAAAGTAGTGAGTGTTTCATATTTCCAAGATTTGTTTCTACCTAATTCGCATTTTCGTTCCAATTTAACCCTTTTTTCGAATCTTTTTCGCTTCGCATCTTCCCAGGTAAAGAAAATCTTATTTCCATTCTCATTAAGTCCAATAATTTTCCCCTTTGGTATATTTTCATTGATATTTTATATCTTTGTTTCGGATATTAATATATTTTTCGTTCGACCCTAATTTTAAATATCATTTAAGCCATTAAACCAGAGGCACCAAGTTTGAAAGGCGTCGCGACCGAACACAAACTAATTATAGATAGTTCTCTTTAGTAATAATTATACTACCTGTTGGCAAAGATCATAGATCAAGAGCCCACGACGGCCAGACCTTCGTTATTTTATAAAAGCTGAAAGTTTTTCTGTCCATGTCCCCTATACAGGTAAGAACGACCAGCGACTATAGAGTTTGGGTTGTGGTTACTTTGGCAGATAACAGGTAATAAAGGTGTATAAAATAGTACTTTAAATTCGTTAAAGTATAAAGCTCAATTTTTTTATATTTTCTTCGGGATAACTTTAGAAATCTCGTCATCCATTGCCGGACACTTATGACAGTTGCTATCCCCTGCCAGACACCCCTAAACTTTAATAAATTATAATTATACTTTCGTTATAATATAAAAGATAAATTTTATATATGTTACTTGGCGACCTATAAAAAAATGTTACCTCAATAGGCGGACAGTTTTAATGGTTTTTACATAGATTTTTGACATTTCGGTTATTATTGATAACCATTGGTGAAGACATGGAGGAATCGACTTAAAATCAAAAATAACCATCGATTCTTATCTAATACTAGAGGAATAACCTTATTGCATTCCATTTTTGTTGTTTTGACTATTAATGGCAACCTCTACTGAAAACCTGGAAGAATCGACTTAAAATCAAAAAGACTAAACTCTTTTATGGCAAACCACTCAAGCTTGAGTTTAGGGGTGTCTGGCAGGGGGTAGCAACTGTCATAAGTGTCCGGCAATGGATGACGAGATTTCTAAAGATATCGCGAAGAAAATATAAAAAAAATTGAGCTTTATACTTTAACGAATTTAAAGTACTATTTTATACACCTTTATTTCCTGTTACCTGCCAAAGTAACCACAACCCAAACTCTATAGTCGCTGGTCGTTCTTACCTGTATAGGGGACATGGACAGAAAAACTTTCAGCTTTTATAAAATAACGAAGGTCTGGCCGTCGTGGGCTCTTGGGCTATCAGCAAACGCTAGAGGTACTATTTGAAAGGTGGAAGTATTATTCTTATATGAGAAAATATTTTGGTTTCCCCTATAGCTTTCTACCAAAAGATGTCAGGATAAGTGAATTCACATGAATTCACAATTATATTAATTCTAAACATTTCTAAGAGATGTCACGCCTAAAGTGAATTTCGCCAATAGTTCCCATTATAGTCCATTTCATATTTCTTCAGTGAAAGGGGTGAAAATTACTTAGAAAACATGTAGTCTTTCTAGGCCAAATATATTTCAATACCCCTTAGTATATTATTGCTAACTTTTCAATTATAACTTTGTAGATTATGTTTTTTTCTTCTTATTTAAAACAAACAAAAATGTTTATTTTTTAATGAGAATAAAATAATAAAAAATAATTTTTAAGAAAAAATAAAACCGACTTCAAAAAATTAAATGCAACAAATTAAATACACTAAAAGGTATAAAATAATTATTATCTTATTTAGTTACAACGAAACGACGAAATATTAACATGAAATTACTTTTTGAAGTCGGTGCCAAACATATACCTTTTATGAATCGCACTCGACGGATCTTAATTAGTACGTCAGGAGGGTATGCTCGCTTATAGCTATAGTTTGTTTGGCACCGACTTCAAAAAGTAATTTCATGTTAATATTTCGTCGTTTAGTTGTAACTAAATAAGATAATAATTATTTTATACATTTTAGTGTATTTTATTTGTTGCATTTAATTTTTTGAAGTCGGTTTTATTTTTTTCTTAAAAATTATTTTTATTTTTCTCTTTTTAGTGATGTTATTAAATAGTGATCATATCATCAGAACTTGACCAAATTAATTTGGCACCATCCCTAAGATACCCCCTTTCCAATAAAAAAAGAATTATCGAAATCGGTTCATAAACAAAGAAGTTAGACCTGAACAAACCTAACAAAAAAGGTCTAATACCAATAAAAAAATGGGACCAATCGGAAGCTAGAGTAAACCCAATGCAAAAAAAATTTCAAAATTGGCGGAGATATGAGGCAACATAGACACAAAAAAAAAAAAAAATCAGTCGAATAGAGAACCTCTTCCTTTTTGAAGTCGGTTAAAAATGTATAAATGAACAAATAATCAAGTAGAATAACGGAAAGAACAAATTGGGACTGAAATTAAATTGATTAAATTAAAAAAAAAGAGAGGAATAGGAGTTTAATTCATTTATTGAATCGATTGGAATCTATTGGCTGCTATTCTGTTCTATTTGCCACATGCTCAACCCCGAACCCTTGTTGCCCCACTTATACATTGACAGAGAAGAACCAACCGGAGGTTAAACAAGATAGGTGGCTGCCAGGCCATAACAACAAAACATTCATCGTCGTTAATGAACTATTTCCAATCAATAGAGAAGGACGGAGCAAGAAAATTAATTTGCTTCTCTTCATTTACGAGATATAGATTATTTTATTAAATTTCCATTTACTTGTTTGAGAAAGCTTCATAGCTTGAAAAGCTTATTTAAGTAGCATTTGGTAAGAGATTTTTTATGGTCCAGGTGCCCCGAAAGCTTAGCGGTCGGACTATTAAGTTCATCCAAAAATTTTCAAATTTTTACTTTATTCAATGCTAAGCATGGGTAAAGTATTGGAATCGGTCACGCACCAAGCGCGACTTCAGGTAAAGAATACGGAACCCATGGTCTCAAACAAAGTCACAAATTGTAGTAGAAATGAAATTGAAAACCTACCATTACTTTAAGAAAATTAAGCGCTGATTAATTTTTGGTACATATCGGCTGACAAACATTAGTACTTTATTCCCGTACTTTTATAGTTTTTTCTAAATATCTTGAAAATAAATTTACCTGGTGAAATTTTATATTCTAATTAAGTACCTTGAGGACCACAAAAAAGGTATATTTTAAATTTTACCTTAGAGTAAGATATTACTTTTTTCATTCTTTAAAATTTATTAAATTGATCGGTTTTTGGAACATTGCCCCATTGTATAATAGTAAACAATAGCTGTCAGTGTCCAAGTGATTCGTGCAATCAAATCCAGGTTCAAGATATAAAAGTTTACAAAAGTTGATGATAAGTTCGGGTCGAAACGACTACAGATACACTTACATCTTACCCGAGTTTATTAGAGTACCATAAGCAGTCATATAAGGTCCGGAAATATTTAATCGTGGACTCTTTAGCGACTGGCTGGTCGTATCCGGTTCCTGATTTCAGTAAAGAGGCTGACGCGAGGTGTATATTCATAATGACGAAATAGCTTAACTTTTGCTTCTTTTAACTTGGACAGTATAAACATAGATAATACGAATAAGGTAAATATTTAATATTTTTGAGTAACTTTTTGAGTAAATTAAATATTTCGGCCGCCTGGATAAGTTCACCCATTGGTCAGCGTAGAGAGTAATAATTTTTCATTTCATTTTATCAGCCAATAGTCAATTCTGTTATTTTTTACAATCACGAGTGAAAAATAATTGAATATTGTAGCTTTTGTCCGAAATCGAACTTGAATTTGAATTATTTTTTAATTTAAAGCTTTTTAACTAATTCAATTTTTTTTGCTCGTATAAGAAAAATATTGAATTATAAAATATAAATAAATAACTCTACTAATTAAAATCCTCAAAATAAAGTCTGAATTTGAACTTGATTTGTGACGCTAGTGCGCCTGTATTTAGGCAACCCTATTGCGTGGAGAAGATTGAAAGCTGCGTAAGAGCTAGGCGAGTCCAGTCGATGTATACGAGTATATTAAAAGATAATTTTTACAAAGGCTTTGAATAGGTTGAGAATAGATAGATAGGTAGAGAATAATATAGTATACAATAGTATAGAAAATAGATAGAAAGTTTACCATATAATTTATATTTATAACCATATATTTACCATATAATTTATAACACTATAATTTATATAATAATATAATTTACCATATAATAATTCGAGTTTTCTGGATTTGCTGCCTCAGTTTCATTTTATTAATTAATTGCTTTTTACTTTATCCAAAGTTGAGGCATGGTTAAAGTATTGGAATCGGTCTCGCGCCAAAGGATCCTCACTGAACCCATGGTCTCAATTAAAGTCACAAATTGTAGTATTCAATCAGGTTGAATATTACCACGTGACAGTTTTGCCAAAAATTACATGGGGTCTCGTCTAGAGGTCAAAAAGTTCCATTTTTCAATTAGAGTGTGTTACCCTTTTTTCGTCATTTAATAAACATGTAATATAATAAGGTTATTACTCTAGAATTAGGTAAGAATCGATATTTTTTGGATTCAACATGAACTTCAAATAACCAGTGATATCTGATTACTAATAAAGAATAAACATATTTCAAATGACATCGGATAAAGTATAGCAACGATCCGTTGCAGTTTATTTATAGACGCGAAAGCTTGAGAACAAAAAGTTCATTTCCACAATGCTTTATTCTTATTTTCAAAGCGAAAACCTGGTTCAGAACTTCCAGATGAAAAATGTAGAACATCAGAAAAAAATTGATTGATACTGAGCATGCGCTCTTGATATTTTCGCTAAAAATTTTTAAAGTTCACATGCTCAGTACCCCCGAGTGCAGTGTGAGTGCATTAATTCGAATAGACTTAGAGCCATATGGATTCATTTGTGATCACAGAGCTCCATTATCTTGAGCTTTCGGCCAACCTAATTCTTAAATAATATCTTGTTTTACAAAACTTTAAATATCTTTAAACGTCTAAACCATAGGTTCTCAAACATAACCCCCACTTTCCAGATAAAAAATTACTCACCCCCCCCCCCCGAAAATATATTTTCTTCAAGTGAACATTATTCAACAGAAATATGCAGTAAAAATTTAGCGATATTTTACGAGTATGTATCTACCCTATAATTTCTATGTACGTTATACAGCAATAGTTCTTAAGCTTTTTCGAAATTACAGAAAACTTTTGATTTCAAGTAATGTTAAATACGCTTGTTCTTCATATGCCATTTTAATTGATGAATTGTCATTTTTGAGACATTTTTCAAAAGTTTATCTTTCTTTATTTTTGAAAATTGTTAACAATTTATTCTTATTTTCTAAAATTCGGGCTAGCACATTACCCTTGAGAAGCGATCTTTCTAAAGTACCTACAGGGCCTTTTTCACCTCAAGGAAAAGCTGGACGTTCTCTATGTAGGGATTTATTTTAAGTAGAATTTTGCAAATCAGATTGAACAAAGTGGATAAAATTAAAATTTTCTTTTCTTTCATTTAATTTATTTTTCAATTTTTTTTTCTCCTATTTTTCTTCAACGCTGTCCAATTGCAACTAGGGTCACTACCGCCCAACTGTACTGTTACATCGCCCCCAAGGGGGCAGTATCGTCCACTTTGGGAAACACTGCTTTAGAGCTAAGGCATTGCAATATTCATTGCAAACAAGTCCAGACCTGGTTCACACTATTAAAGATTAATTTCTTAATATCTATTATTTTAAAAACGGCCTTTAAATTCTAGTTTTTTTTTTTTTGCTTTTCGCCCTTCTAGCCATAAGCCAATTTACGATACTACTTATTTTTTACAATTTGTCTCTACCCCCGGGGTCAGATTTTAGCCGGATGCCTCGAGTCAGATTCGAACCCGGGTCCACTTGGTTAGGAGGCTGGCACGCTAACCTCTAGCCTATCTGAGCCCACCTAGATTCTACTTAATAAAATATTAAAACCCAAATGAAGATCAGATTTAGATATGTATTATTAATTCACCGCAACTGCAAACAGTCTTGAAAAAATATCCAATTTAAATTTAAATTGCACATAATTAATTATAGCTATTTATTGAACACAATAACAAAGAGTTATAATTAATTATGTGTGATTTATGGTAAATAAAAATTTAATCTTCAATTTAATATCTTATTTATATATTTTCAGGAGACGTTGATCTTGATAAAAGAAAATCGACAAACCACCTGGGAATTTAAACAATCTAGACAGGGCTTTTATTTCGAAAGTGTCTTCATATTCGCTTTTTATACTATTGCAATATTCACTCAAATATGGATGATGATCACACAGGATTCGCTTCAATCGTATATTGAGATGTTCAATCAATGCAACAAAATGTTCAGATCATTAGGTGAGTATTACCATGTATCTATCAATCACTATTGTATATAACTTAATATAACTTGGCAGAGAGGACCGAAACACTAGTGAGGATGCCCGAAGACATTTTGACATTTATAAAGCCCTCGCAGGGAACAGGTGCTTATAGAGAAATGAAAAAGTTGGATTTGGATAGAATTGTGTGGATCTGGGTGATTGCGTCAAACCATTCTTAAATACTGTAAACTCGATAATAATTATGATATTTTTTCATCTTAGAATCAATTGACTTCATAAAATAATATAAACTTATTAAAGAAAAAAAATTCAATACCAGAGCCCCCATCAATTTCCAGGATAGATTTATTTCTTACTTTTGGTTCCGAATGTGTTGTATGACATTAAGGTTTTAGACCAGGGCTATCCATTGTCCAACCCGTGGCCTGCGGGCCGCATGCGGCCCAGCACTCCAATGATCGTGTCCCAACATAAAATCATAAACTTCCTTAAAATATTGAGATTTATATCTAGAGATATCGTGTTTATTCCATTTTTCGAAATATGGATGTACATTTGTACAATACGTGAAGATTTTTTCAAGAATAAAATTCTCTAAAAGCAAAATTATAAGCTTAACTAAATAAGATAAAAAAAATAATGTAGTTTCGAATATTTAAAAATTCTTCTTTTTCTCATATTTTCATTTTCTAAAATATTTATTATTTCAGTAATTTATATGCTACGACACTAACCAATTATATAGTTATATCATTTTAGTACGTGGAGACAAGAAATTGGGGTTTTCTAGAACAATCACAATTAATTTATAATTTCTCTCCTGGGCTAAAACTTGTCAGGACTTGTCTTTTAGATATTTGCACGTTCTTACATGTCACTAGCATAATAGATGGTCAGGGATTATTATATCCGTGACCCTTTTATAAAATAAATTATCATTCCTCTTATCCTTCTTTAATCACATTCAATTTAAACAAGGGCTGTTCAAACCGTGACCCAATATAAAGAGATAAAATTCCTTAAAACATTGAGATTTATATGTAGATACTGGAAACTAAACAACAAATTGGAATGATTATTTATTTTCTCTAAAATAAGAAATCAGAAAATCTACTGTTAAGTTTTCGAAAAATAAAAGTGCTAATTTTAAATTTTGAATCTGTAACTAGATTTCAAGATTTCCGAAAAAATAATCATCAGTTTGGTCTATTTTCGACTCTATTTTCATTAGAAATAAATTTTCTACTTCCAAACTTTCTGATTGAATGTTCTAGAACAACAATTAGATACGGATCTGAAATAAAAATTGAATATTGTTTCTTTATTATAATAGAATTTTATATTAATTATCTAGCCAGGAAAAAATAATACCTAATATCACTTTCTGTAAGTATGTAGGTATTTACATATTCGAGAAGCGAGAAGCTATTTTCAACTATAAAGTTTATAAAAAGTAAAATTAGAAGCTCACTATAAGCTAAAAAAATAATCAAGTTCTTATTTCTACATTATTAAGGTAGTTCTTTCACAAATGAAAAAATTCAAGAAGTCTTTGAAACTTGGAATATAAGTCATTAAAAGCATAATACACATACTGTTAAAATTTGAAGACGATTTACCACACCAAACATGAAATAATTGTAATTAAAAATGACATTTTTAACATATCGTAGAGTAGATAGGGAAAGGTGTGGGATATGATCATTATTTTATTTTTTTCATTGAAGGACTTTCACTATCTTGATGAAAAACTAATATTTGTTAGAATAATATATTCGTAGTAACTTAAAAAATAATTGAAATTATTTACCATGTAGTTTTGATAAAAAACAAAAAAACATATTTGGACGATTATTTTTAGTGGAAGGGACTTAAGCACAATGGCTTGGAAACGATCCGGCTAGTATGTGTGTATCCATATAGAGATTTCGTAGTGTGAGTGTGAGTGGACAGATACGTTAAAAAAACATAACCTAAAATTTTATTTCCGTTCATATGTATAGAATGGTTACGAGGCTAAAACTTTTTGTGTGGATTGTCGCGAAAGAACCTCCTTAACTATCTTTTTTGAATAACAAATATCAATAGAATTATAATATTTTATCCTCGATCCGAGACAATTTTTTTTACTCAAATGTGCCCGTATAAGCCAAAAGGTTGGACACCCCTGTTTTAGTTCAATGAGCTTTTTTCCTGAGCGCAGTGCTTCCAATTAGCCACGAGAACAAGTAATTGTGGTAGGGGGCAAAATTATTTATTTACCATTTAGTGCCGTGTTATTTTAGTGGTATAACTTGATTATTTAAAATTATTAAACAAATAAAAAAAAATATTTTATAACCACAATGCCAACAAAACATTGTAGATTTGCTGATTGTACTTCGGACAATCGATGTTTGGTGGAGTAAAGGCTGATCGGAGGGAGAAGGGGTTCCGGGTTCGGAGAAAGGATTTGTGTGGTGGAGATGGGGGAGGAGTTGTGGGGTTGATGAGAGAGTCGGTGGGATGGAGAGTGGTTGGCGATGGAGGAGGAGAAATAGTTCAGGAAGCGGGAAAGGCCGTCTTGCAGCTAGATAGTAAATAAAATGAAATTCACACTCTACTCTTTTAAACAGATATAGATTGATAACAAAATGTCTTTTTGTTTTTAGATCTGAAATTGCCATGGAAACAATATCGAAAAGTTGTCTGGTACTATTTGATCTATTTCGTAATTCACTTACTTTCGTATGTATTTTTAAGCAGTTATATTACAAAAATAACGAATGAACAATATTTCAGTCTAATCAAATTATTTTTCACAAGGTAATCAATTATCTCTTCTTATTATAATTTTGTAATTTTATAATCCAATGTCTAATTAAACAGTACATATAGAAAATTCTATATCCCCCAAAAATAGAAAACAAAATAAATTAGCTCTAAAGTGATGGGGAAGGGCGAAGAATTAAAATGATATGCCTTTTTTCTCATGTAAACCACATTTCTAGAATTAGTATTTAAGAACTTGCGGAATTATTGGTGAAATTACTAGCTACCCAAAATGAAGTATGAGGGTGAAATAATTAAAATTTTAACCTTCTCCTTAGATAACCAAATTCATAGTGTTAGTATTTAGGATCTTGCAAAACTATTGGTGCGAAATTCTGCTACCAATCACACTTCTAGGCTTTTCTCTGATATGGAGCATATTATGCAAAATTATACTTTAGAGCAGGGGTCGGTAGACTTTCAAGAGAAAAGAGTTAAGCTGTCAAGGAAACAGGATAACGATGATATCAGAGAGCCATATATATGTATATGTTGAAGTAAAAACTCGGTTTTTACTAAGAACGGGTTCTTACTAGTTAAAGCGCGGTTCACTGAATACCTTTGTGGGAACTAGAATTTACTAATGTTGGGTGAGTTTAGTCCAAATGTCTAGAATCATCATTTTTGATCTTCCGCCTCATTTTGGGTGTTTATTTTCAAAAATTTTTAAACGAATGTTTGAAGTCCCTGCCTAGTTCCTGTATCTTCCATTTCAAGCATGCCAAAGACAAGTCCAGACGAGTTTTAGTCGAATAAAAATTGTTCTCGATGAGAAACTATTAAAATAGAAATAACACAAAAAAGGAATAAATAAAGATGATTCGAGAATCTTTGGACTAATTCATTTCTAAGAACTCACATATACATATAAGATAGGAATTAACGAAGAGTGCTATAGACAAGTCATAGCTTGTTTATAGCAATAGAATTAGGAGAAATTTAAAATTTTCTTATAGGACAGGCTGATTCATTCTGGAAGACTGCCAATTTCCATCTCAGGGTCCTTGTTGTCCCTGTAAGTCACAAGATTTAAGATCTGATTCACTCACACAAATCAGTATCCGTTTGGGGCGAAGGTCACAAAATATATTTTTTTTAAAATCTAATGTTAAATTTGAAAAATAATGAAAATGACGCCGTAGTCGATGAAATTTTCAAAAAAAACAAACAAAAAAAAAAAAAAAAAAAACGAAAACTAAAATAAATTTTCAAAAAATGAGGGGTACTTTTTTGGACAGCGTCCACTGGTTGAAGAGTCCCCAACCGCCACTGATTGGTATCTATATCTAGATGCATTGTAAAATCTTTATTTATATCTGTAACTAAATAAATTTCCACAAAAGCATTTGTATCTAGATATTTTCAAAAAATGTATCTATAACAACACTGTTACTTAATATTAACTTAACTTTTGTTTGCGCTTTCCAGTGGAGTATTACTCTATCCATTCTTAGGTACTTTATTATTCACAACATTAATAAAAATGTTTTATAAAACTCTAAACGAGCTTCTAATTAAGTGGCCAACACCTCTAGATCGGATTCCAATAAAAATATTTCTGAATATACACAATAAATTACATTTGATAACAAAGCAATGCTCTAGTTTCTTCGGGCCCTGTTTGCTTTTAAATTGTGGTATGTATTGGATTTATTTATCAGTGGGGGCTTGTCAAATGATGTGAATGAAGCTTAGCTTCATCATACTTATTCAAAATAAAAAAATAACAAAATATGTATATATTTTCGGTGCTGATATTCTAATGGATTGGATATTTTTAATCGTACTGTTTGTATGTAATACTGAAAATTTTTGTTACTTCTCAGTATTTTTTGCATTTACAAGCCACCACTCATCGTTAACAATATTTATTATAATGATTATTTATTTTTCAATATATTTTATTTCTGAGTTTATAGGTCTTAATTTTGTCGTATGTGCACAAGGCATATTCCGATTTATATATATTTTTATCAAATGGAATCGTTACGGGTTCGAAAATAAACTATTAAATCTTCAAAATGAGAATATAAATAATACGTCTATATTTGACAAAAATAATACACCCAATGATATTATATTTCTGATTATGTTTATCCAAATCACATTAATAACATTTATCCCGATATTTCTTGTGGTTAATTCAAATCATCATCTAATCAAACAGGTAATGTAGAAATATTTTGAATATATTTTTTTTAAACAACAAAAACAAATGAAGGTTTCTATATAAAGTAATGGAAATTTGGTTTTATTGAAAAAATCCGAAGTGGAGATTTTTATTATTAAATGTTTACCTTTCAAGATTCACTGAGTTCTCAAAAGTTTGTTTTGTTTTTATATGAAATCAAATGAACCTGTGAAAAGTGCAGTATTTATAGGTCTTGACAGACCCTTGCATTATTGAAGGAAACAGAATAGAATGATCAATGGAAATGGTGGTAAATTTTTAAAAATATGAAATTAATTAGATATTATAAAACAATTAATTATTAATAATTATTTTCAAGTTTGAACGTAATTGATTAAGTACTTTTTGAGTAAATGATCAAAAAAACGACGTTTGATGAGAAATTTCAATCTTGATAAACAATGAATGAAATGTAACGTTGACTTGTGACATGGTGATGATTTTAAAATTGACGTTTTTTTGACGGTTCAGATGGTTTTTAACCATTTTCTCAAAAAGTATTTAGTCAATTACTTTCAAACTTGAATATAATGATTAATAATTAATTTTATAATATCTAATTAATTTCATATTTTTAAAAATTATTTCAGTTCAGTTATTAGCGTTTTTTCAAATTAGGATTCAAATAAAGTACCCTTTAAAATGAAAATATTTTAATAAAAAGTATGTTCTATAGAAGATAAAAGTAAATAACAGACAGATATGAAATTTCAAAAGATTTGATTAGATATGTTATGAGAAAAAAATAAAACCTTTTTGGCATTTCTAGTTGGTTCGATCTTTTCATAAAATTTCTTTTAAACTACAAAATTCTTAATTAAAATGCTATTTTCTGATATTAAAAAGGTATTCTGAACCACTAGATTGATGAAATCGATGAAATTAGATCAATTTCTTTCTTATTTATAATTGTTTTGGTCGGTTATATCGAGAGAATTTGTCGCTATTCGAGACATTTGTTATTGTTCAAGTCAATTCACTCTACATACATAATAACTTTTTAACTCGTAAACTATTGATTTTAGTCTTTTCACTCATATAAACTTTTCTATTGAAAATCAAATATTCTTTAATAAATGTCCCTATATAAATTTGTGTAACTCAAAGGGTTAATGGTGAATTTTATGTCGAAAGTTAGATGAACACCATTCTATCGCTCTAGATATTCAACTTATAAAATAAGCTCTCAGGAAGTATCATTTTGATAATTTAATATCCTAATACATATAATGGACATAATATATAATTAGGTCAGATCAATATTTTAGGACCAAGAAAGGATTTTCATTTCAATATTCAAGAATTTTTTCTGGTAAAACAAAACATTTTATGAAATTATAATCGGTTTAATATAAAAGGGACTACTGTCCACTATGAAATTTTTTATCCAATTCCAAGTCATCATCCAAAAACATTATTTTGTTATTCAAAAAATTATTTGGACAATTCATTGGGCTTCAAAGGTCAGGCTACTCAATAAATATAGGTCATTGGGCTTCAATTCTTATATGGTACATGTATGAAAAATATTTAAATTCTTATAACTCGAAAACCATTGATTTTAGAGATTACATCCATTTTAGATTTTTGTTGGGAATTTAATGTATTTTAATAAAGGACATTATTAAAATTAAAATCTTAACTTCAAAGACACATTCAGAAAGAGAGAATGTGTTTTACACTCTTTTAAACTCAGAAGATCTTTTATCTCTAAAAATGTTAACTTTGAATTTTTAATAAAAATCAACTTCCAATTTAAAAAATTCATTAATGTATACTTTTTTTAAATATTGTTCTAGTCTAAACGGTTAGCTGTGATTTTACATGATTTAATAAATAAATCGGAAAATGATACTCTTCGATTAAAGGTATGTTTAAATAATTGTAACTCAAATTAAAATTAAAATTATATTTTAAAAACAATATTAGAATTAAATATCATATTATTATAATGTTTTTAGATGTGCCTGTATTCAAAACAATTGTTATATCAAAATAACGGATTAACAGCAATGGATTTTTTTCAATTGGATCGACCATTTATCACTACCGTAATTATTTAATATTTTATGTTATAGAAATCCCTAAAGAGATAGAACAATAATAATATGCTGACGATATATTATTCAAAACTAATAAGATTTTCGAACCTTGAAAAAGTATGGATTTTTCGAAATTCTACTCAAGGCTAGATAAGTTCATTTACTAAATTCAATTTAAAAATAAAATTTATAATGGATATAAAAGATCTTATTAGTAAAATTTGAATGTATGAAAAAAGGGCTGCCAGTCTCGGGAGTCGAACCCAAATGCCAAAAAAGCAATCCAAGCAATTTTAGGACCTATTCCAGGGAAGTTTAAAACTTTTTGGGTGGTGATATCCTAATGTTGGGCAGAGTAGATCGAAACGTTGACAAACAAAATTAATTAACTTTTTTCAATTTTAATTAATCCTGGCTGCAAATATTCCTTTTTAACTGAATTAAAAATTAAAAATAAATTAAATTACCACTTTTAACTGACACCGAAAAAAATTTCCTAGTAACACTTGGTCCTCCAGGTACTACATAGGTATTATAAGTCAAGTATTATATTTCTCTTTCGAGGTCATCAAATTTTAAGGTCCACAAAGTTATAAAAGTAAACGATAATTAATTAATTAGTAGATGGAAATCAAATTTAGAAAAACAACGGATTTTGTGGTCCCGAAGTCCAAAAGAACGCTTTTGGTTGAAATCGGTTTATTTAAGGTAGTTCTTTCACAAATGCAAAAATTCAAGAAGTCTTCGAAACTTGGAATGTAAGCCATTAAACGAATAATATTTGAGGACGATTTACCACAACAAACATGAAATAATTGCAATTAAAAATGAAATTTTTACATATGGTAGATTGGGAAAGGGTGGGAAAAAAATCATTATTTTATTTTTTTCATTGAAGGACTTTCACTATCTTGTTGAAAAACTAATTTTTGCTAGAAATATATTCGGAGTAACTTAAAAAAAAATTGAAGTTATTTACCTCGTAGTTTTGATAAAAAATAAAAAAAATATTTGGGCGATTATTTTTAATGGAGGGGATATAAGATCAATGGCTTGGAAACGATCCATTCATAAAGAGGATATAGTAGTGTGAGAAGTACAGTCACGTTAAAAAACACATTTTTTTATATCTTAATGTGAAACCTACCAAGTATTTTTATCCAATAATTTTAAAAAATGTTTCACCAAGTACCAACACCAAATTCCTTAAAAACTATTAAAAAACATAACCTAAAATTTTAGCACCGTTTCAATGTATAGAGTGGTTATGAGGCTAAAACTTTTTGTGTGGATTTTCATGAAAAGAACTATCTTAAATTGAATTTAGTCTGTAAGCTTTTTTAGCCTTAAGTAGAATATAAGAAAAAGCTAATTATGAGTGGAAATACTGAAACAGAGGGTGAATAGTACGATTTTGAAGATTTCTTAAAAATGGGGGCTAAATTACCTACATATTTCCTTGCTTATTATTTTAAAAATATAAATTAAATATATATATATATATATATATATATTTATTTATCAGGAAAAAATAGATTGAGATCTAAAATTACCACCTTCTTCTTGAACAAACCTTGAATAGAATTAATATTAAATTTTTATTTTTAATTAATCCATATATTATTTCTCAGTTTGTTGCAGGACTTTCTATATTACTAGTAATTATGTTGCAATTTGATATAATGGAAAAAGAGGCTGATATTCCTCAAGAACATCCTTGAATGTATTCATTTTTTTCAATATTGTTTTAATTTTACAAATACATACCTTTGTTCAATTTTTTTTCTTAAATTAAATGAAAAGTTTTGAAAATTTTAGATAACAAGTTATTTTTTTTCTACTTTTCCCTCTCATGATTAAATAATAGGATTATCCTTTTTAGTAATTGAATTGCCTAGTTTTTCCCCTTTGCTTTTATTTTATATAAAATTGCTTGTGAAAAGCATAAAAGCTATTTATAAAATTACAATTTATTATTATGAGTATTATTATCATAAATTCCATGTCAGTTGGCACGAAGGTACATTGGAAAAAAAACAACAGAAAATAGAAAAAAAATAGAATACACGAAAATGTTATTTTTTAAATCTTTTTTCTATAGTGATACGAGAAAATTCAATTTAATATTTTTTATGGTCACCATTTTGGATAAATGCTTAAAGACTAAGCTCAAGAAAATTGCTTGGCTCTTAGGAAACCTAATATAGCGTATTATGCACTTATTCTAGATATCTAATATACCTACAGATAATCATAAAAAATAAAGCAAAATGAAATTTTCATACTAAATTCCTTTATTAGAATTTTTTGAATTAAATTATATTATGCACTGTTTAATATATTTATTGATAACCCCTAACAAATATACGTAAACATAAATACATAAATTATTGATTTCTGTTCCATGTTGTGAATTTAATTACATTTATTATCGAATCAGAAACACAATTTTTTAAAAGACTTATAAAAAGTTCATTTATCACAACGATTCGCCTCAGAGGCTTCCTCAAGCTCTAAAAACTTTGTATAAATATTTATAAAAATAGTGTTTCGTATTTCCAAAAACTAATATTTAAATAAATACATAAGTACTTATTAACTGTTCAACCATAAAAGCTTTAATTTTGTAATTACTTAATTCTCTTGATTTATTAACAACAACAAAAATTCATTGACTTTTTGAATCCTGAAGAAGAGAAGATCCTCCGAAAAGTCGCTTTAAAAACTGTAAAAAAAACCTTGCAATAAATACCTACTGTTTTATTTGAAATAATCTTTTATTTATTTCTGGTTTGTCTTCCATTTATTAAATCCTTAGTTAAAAATGCATCAAACATGCATCCGAAACAAAATGTTTCCAATTTCATTGCATCCAAGGTCATTGCATTTTAGCTAAATGTGAATTTATCCTACAAGCTTCACTCCTTTATTTTAGGGTTTGAAAGAAAAAGTCAGGTTTTTTTTTTACTTTTATAAGTGTGCAAAAATCTAGCACCAATTAAGCAGGACCATTGCATTTTTTACAAAATGTGAATTTACAATATAAAATTCACTTATATAATTTTCAATGAATATATAAAATACCCCTCAAATAAAATCTTTTGTAAAAATACAATTCGAAAGCCACCCGTCAAGTTAAAGCGAGGCAAACAAACTCTCTAAATCAGATCATTTCTGAAATACATCCAGGGTGATCAAGGGCGGATCCAGGGGGGGCAATCGCCCTCCCCCCATACAGTCCCGTGCCTGGCGGGAGTGCAACACGTGTGTCGCACGCAGAGGCCAAAAAACGGCGGTCAAATCGACAGGGAATTTATAACAATTTTTTTATTTATTTATTTTTTATTTTAATGAACTTAAAATATGAGATATGAAATTTGTAAAAAAAATTTGTAAAAAAACAATTATTTTTTAAAAATTTTAAAATTGAAAATAAAGTCCTATGTGTGTGGGGGGGGGGGCGGCATCTCTGCCCTCCCGCTTGCTAAATTTAGAAGCCCTATTTGATCTAAATACCCGAACAAACTAATTTAATTATAAATTATTATTATTAGTTTCTTAATAATTTATTTTAATGAACTTTTTAATCTTAAATGTTGTAAATATTATATATTAATTATTGTTATCATATCCGTCTATAATGTGTATTAATTTGAAAGTTTATAATGGGAAATAAGGATAAGTTTTTGTACGATTTTTTTTTATTCTTCAACCAACGTTTCGTCGACTTTGCCGACTTCTTCAGGGCTTCAAATGTTTTTTGAAATTTGAAATTTCTATATTTAAAGATGAATAAGCAAAATGATTACATTCTGTTGTTTTAAAACTGTGTTGCCTGATTCTATTAAGTATGTTATTAAATAAATATTGTTAGTAAAAAAAAGTAAAGGAAATTTATTTATGGGAATCTGTCAATTTTTTTGAAATTTAAGTTTCTGATGGTCTTCAATGGTAACGGGAATAAATAAAATAATGTACTTTAGACGAATATGTGATCTAACTATTTGAAGCTCCTGAAGAAGTCGGCAAAGTCGACGAAACGTTAGTTGAAGAATAAGAAAAATCACACAAAGAAAACTAGTCGTTATTTTCCATTATAAGCTTTCAAATTATATTTTAATGTATTAAATAATTAATTTTATTTAATTTTAATATAATAGTTATTTTGTTATAAGATTCTTCCAAAACTTAAGTGACTTAATTTTTTATATTATTTTTAAATCGAAAAGATTTTTTTAGTCACAAACTAATAAAAGACAACAATTTCAATCAATTATTATTATTTATTTTATTGATTCACCAAAATAATAATAAATTACTGAAATTATTTTCTTTTATTAGTTTGTGACTAAAAAAACTATCAATTTAAAAATAATATAATAGTTATATATATTATCGTTCTTATTTTAATTCAAAGATGAGAATTATTATACTTTAATAAAACGCTTAGTTACTTACGTTACGAAACGTTGCTTATACATTAAATAAGCGTTTCTAGATTAATTCAAGAGAGTTGGTCAACTAATAAATCCAAAAACTTATGGATAATTTATATTATGTCAGAAGAGTTGTGTTCAAGCCTTCGGGAATCGAACCCTAATTCCAAAATCCAAACCAAGTGCCCAGACTATATTTTAGTCATCTGGATTCAATTCCCAATGGAAGGAACATAACCTTTCTGATATAATAAACATTCTTGAAATTAGTAGCTTACCTCTTTCTTGATTTTCTATAGATTTTCTATAGAAATTTTAACTCTGCGTCTATCAGCAATTTGTAGTTTTATTTATATTCAATAAGTCCAAAAATTTACATCTTTAATGTAAAAATAAATAATTTGTATATATAATTATTGCAAATTATCATCCTTAAATTTTATTATGTAAATTTTCGGAAAGAAAGACCCTATTTAATTAATTAAGCATCGTTTCGTTCTTTTATTTAGGACTTCTCAGTCAGGCTTCCATCACTTGTATTGGGTATTCAGTTATTTTACAGTATAAACACACAGGTCCGGATTTAGATGTTTGCCGCCGATGTGCAAAATTAACTGCCCTCCCCCCCTCCCCCGGCCATTCATCCACACCAGCCCGCCACCAACCAACACCCTAATCATTAGGCCCTAATGCTTAAGTTTTTGACAACGATGTAAGGTAGGCCTGTGGTTTTCATACGTAGGAAATAGTAAAGAAAAGAAATCACAAAACATAGTTTACGTTAACAGATACAATATTTTATTATTGTACATTGTACTTATAAAAAAACATACATTGTCAACTTTCCGAACAAAGACGCCGCCTATTTATTTTCACACATAGCATAGCAATATCTAAATATCACCACTGGTTGTATCTTCAAGTTTTTTTTTTAAATTTGCCGCCCCCCTAAATTTGCCGCCCTGTGCAGCTGCACATATTGCACATGCCTAAATCTGGCCTTGTAAACACAGAGTCGCTTTTATTATTAAAATAAGTGAGTTTTAAAGACAGCATGCGCGGATCCAGGGGGGGCGATGGGGGCGACCGCCCCCCCCCCCCCCAAAGCATTGGAGATCAACATTTTTTATATGTTTATTTAATTCTTTTTTTTAACATTAAATTTTAAAATTGACGAAAATAAAGTTCTATGCGGGGGCGGCGTCTCTGACCCCCCCCCCCCCCCCGCTTGCACAATTCGATCGCGACACACTTCCGAGATCAAAAGTAGATCCTATATACCGGCGACCGCCCCCCCCCCCCAAAAAAAAAACAAAAAAAAAACAGAGGTCTGGATCCGCGCCTGAAAGACAGTTTTAACTATTAATTAGTAGCTCTAAAATAATTATGATTTTAATAATATGATCATATTCTCAAACTATAATGTATACACATATTTAAAATTTATCTCTTTTGTAAAGCAATTTGTTAAAACAAAATTAAAACTGTTCACTTCTATTCTCTTCTATAATTAGTTCATTGTTTGTTCATTATTTAATTAAATTGTCCATATTTCTTATGAATACATGATCTCAGCAGTATCTATACTTTATATTAAAGGTGCCTCACAAAATTTGCTTAAATTAAGGTTCTATGTATACCTACTGTATATTGGTTGTATAAAATGTTACTGTAGAATACAAACAAATGTTTTAATAATAAATTCCAAATCTAAATTCTAAAATATATAAAATATCTGCCCTGTTAAACTTTTCGCTGTCCAAGACTACCTCTGCTTTTGCTTTCTTGCCTCTACTGTGCCAAGTTAGGCTTTGTTTTTGATAAAGAATTCGATAAAAAAGCTGCGTTACTTCTTAGAGCGAGAAGAAAAATTCGTATCTTGATATGATACTTGATATATGAGACTTATGGTTTCCTTCCTCCAACGAGCTTTTAATTTTTTCTCTTTCTAGATGATTGACCAAAATAAAAAATTAAAGATAAACGGAGATAACTCCACGTTTATATAAAATGTCCTGGAATATAGCGTTTTCTGTTGAACTAACAACGGGGAGAGCTGAAATTAGCCTGGATTAAGGTTATATTTGTATAGATTTCTAACTTATATAACCAGTGGTGGATCCAGGAATTGTTTTTGGGAGTATACAGAGATTTGGAAGGATTTTTAGACGAGCATGCATCTCTGTATACTCCCAAAAACAATTCCTGGATCCACCACTGATTATATAAGTTAGAAATCTATGTAAATATAACCTTAATCCAGGCCAATTTCAGTCCTCCCTGTTGTTAGTTCAACAGAAAACGCTATATTCCAGGCATTTTATATAAACGTGGAGTTATCTCCATTTATCTTTAATTTTTTATTGTCGAATTTGGAGGGAGACTTTGGAGAACAATAAGAATAATAAGAATCGATTCTCGACTGGTACTAGTGTCTACCTACATTTTTTCTTTATTTTTCTAATTTGCTTTTATAAAATTCTCTTTATTTTACTTTGTTGTTACAATTAAAAGGCTTGGAGTAAGAATTATTTTCCAAGCTTGGATTTTATCCTTCATTATTAAGAAACTAAAAACAGATTCATGGCTTTTAATACAATTACAAATATTAATTCATTACAATAGTTTAATCTCAGATTAATTAAGAAATTGTTATTTTGTTCTAACAGCATAGGTTTTATTTAAAATCTTAAAATGGATAAATTAAGGAATAGATTAATCTAAATGTTTTTGAAAAATAGATGGTTAGCTAGGTTTATTTCAAGAGGTGAACCGCGATTGGAATTAGGTGTACACCGTCTTTGGAATTATTTGAGATTACTTTGGAATTCATCTATTGTTCTCTATTTTCTTCTACTTGGAAATGAAAGTGAAAGTGGAAGTAGGTGTAGACGATTTTAGGGCGCGGTTCACCCCTCGGTTTATTTATTTATTAAGGAATACTTTCCAAATTAGACAATTTATAATAAATAAACAAAATTAAGAAAATTCAAGTTCAATAATATAACGCATGAGAATAAGCTATATTTAAGATCTCTCATCCATATAACAGAAATCAGAGCCGCATGGGTTCGCTGGGCTAGATAGCCAGGGCGCCGCAATCCATGGGAACCCCTGTCCTTGCTACAGCAGATGATTCATTTTTAAACTCAGTGAAAGATCCAATTACTATTATTACAATCTAGTTTAGTCTTAGCTGTCTGTGACAAGTTGTTTTACTTCTTTATTTACCAATAATACTTTAACGCTAACATTAAACTGTAGTTAATTAGATAATTTTTATATCGTACTGTGTTAAACGGAGCGCGGCAGATCTATGTAAATTGACCCGCATATCGAGATTTTCATTTGCGACAATCAAAATGATTCTAGAAAGTAGATTTATAAATGTTATTTTATTATTGGATAAAAATGTTTCACCAAGTACCAACACCAAATTCTTTAAAAACTATGTTATGTTATGTTTGTAAATTTACAAATATAAAAATAACAAAAAATACTAACTAAAATGTTGTTCATTTCTCTTAATACCGATTTTAAATTTCTCTTAAAGAAGCCCCATATATACTAATGTGCAATGAACGCTTGACTTAAGACGGCTCTGAAGATGGTTTACTATCGAACGCTAATTCAAAAATTTATCTAAGGCTCTTTCCGTATTTTCAGGCTTGTAATTTCGGAAATTTCCTTTTATTGGTTGCATGATCTAGGAATTTTTTTTTAAATTTTAGTAGTTGAACACACCGCGAGTCAATAGTTGGCCATATGGTCATCTATTGGAAAACAAGAAGTTAACGGCAAATAAAAAATAAATCCATAAACAGTACAATGATTCAATTAAGAAAGAAGTCATCTAACGTAAAGCAATTGGAACTACGTTGTTTAAAAATTTACCACCCCCGGACAATTTCTAAAAAAACAAGTGATTTGTGTTTCAGAGGCTGACCACCCCCTTGGCTATTATATGATTCTTGATCACATACTGGAAAAATTTCTAATTGATTAAAATTCTTTGTAGTATCAACTCCGGCCAGGCCACCATGGTTTAAAACACGTACAAACTTGCGACTTTTTGCAGTCTAAAGTGACACCGAGCATCCCTTAGTGCTCGCCGAAAAAACCGGCTCCAGCCGGCTCAAACTGCGTTCAGAACCCCGGCACTTGCAATGTGAGCGGCTCATGAGCCGCTCAGCTCGCAATAGTCTATACGCGGCTTAATAAAAATCAAAACAAACCAACAATATTATTACAATTGCCCATTTAATCCATATCAAAACCACTTATCGCCCTGATTTTAATTTTTTTCCTTTTTCCTTAGACAATTTTTTTTATTTCATTTTTTTACCTCCGTATTTTCCTTTCTTGATAATATTTACAATCGTAATATGTAATGTCTCTCTCTCTTTCATAGTTTATGATAGCAAATCTGAATTGCTGAAAGCGAAATTCCAATGATTTTATTCTATTTTTGAATTGGCATATAGAAGAAAAAGGAAAAGAGAAACGATTGAATGAATGGATTAGATCCATGGAGGACAGGACCTGGGTGAGTTAGGGGTGAGGTACGGGTAAGCTAGGGGTGGGCTAGTCGTTGAATGGGGGTGCCGAGGCAGTGGTGGTTGCGAAACACTCCACTTCGTTGCCTTTTTTTATTTTTATTTTTTTCTACTTTGCACTTTTATTGCAATCGTTGATCTATTTATTTATTTCTTCTTTCTTTTACACTTTCTTTCTTTATATCTAATCATTTGTCGTCTAAGTAGAAAAAGGAAAGAACGAAATAAAAAAAAGGTACTTTTATTAGTGATGTAATAAATGTCACCCCTTTTTATAGGATACAAAAGTGCAATCTAAATTCAGATTTAGACCATTTCCTTATACTATTTTTTTTAATAAAATACAAATTACACTACGATTTTACGTTTAGTTAAATTCCCATAGAAATAGAAAAAAAGATCCTATATATACTCATAGTTATTAAATATTTTTCTTTCCGGAAATTGGATGAATTTCTTTCACTTACCTGAAACAAAAATAAAGATTATTATAGGTTGTTGTTGTTTATTTATTTATTGGTCATTTTTCTTATACAATATATTAATTAAGGGAATATGTATATAATGAAGACATATCGTCGCCTTAGAGTGTAAACCTGCTAAATCCATTTTTTATGATATATGACATATTAAATACCATTTGAAAGAAAAAAGAGATTCAGCATCGTCCAAGTAAAACTGCTACTTAAAATTACGATCTTAAGTTGTAGAAAAAAATGTGAAAAATTGTTTCTTTCCATAACAACAATATTAAATTTTGTTTGTTTTTTCTTTGCTCTATGAAATTACCTTGTTGTGAGTTAGCAGGTTTACACTCTAAGGCGATGATATATAACTTTCAGTCCTTTTAAGGCCTCTAACAGTAAGCACGGTTTTAAAGTTTATAATTTAACTATACCCCAAAACAATATTGAATCTTCAGATAAATGATCAAATAGTGGGAGAAATAGAGATGTGTAAAAATAAAATGATCAAACTTATCAAAAGATTTGAGACAATAAATTATAAAAAATTATTATCTATATTCAAACATCTCCAATTCTAACCAGCTATGTATATAAAGATATAAACTATAAAGATCAAGTCTCAGTTTTGAAACCAGGGTTCAAAAAGCTTTTTATCTATCTCTTGTTTATTTCTCTTGGATATAAACAATTACATAATCTTCGGAAACAAAGCCCATTATTTCAGATTCAATTTGAATTTATTTTTTATTTGCAAATATTTATATATTGGTAAATTGGTTTAGTTACGCTCAATTTTTACAAAACCATCGCTCAGACATTACCTGTTCGATTAACTTTGATTTAAGCAGACTTAGAAATTGGAGTTCGTAAAACTTGGTGAACTTTAACGGCAGTAAGGCATAATGATAGTAACAAACCATTCGCCAATTCATTTATCTCTATGACTTCTAGAGACTGGAACTTCCCCTGTTCGTCTTTCCAGCTACATATAACCTTCAGTCTTCTAAGGCCCGCATCCATAGATACCTTCAACTCCGGCCCAATCCCTGAAATCTCTTTTTATTTTCAAGATACAAGGGTCCTCGGCGGACTATAGAGGTTGTACCTTTGATGTAACTTCTTGTATAAATATCATTATAAAAAACAAAACAAAAAACAAGGAAATCGAGTCAGTTAAATAATTTCAGATCATATATTTGTTTAATTTACTCACTTCTGAATTGCATCTAGGATGGCAAGAAAATACTTAGAGGACTTCTCTTCACAGATGCGAGTCATATTTCAGATTGGATAATCAGTTAAGTAGGCTTAAAATAGAGCTATGACCTGAATAGAAAGCCAAGCTTGCATGCAGCAGCTTTTACTGTAGAAATAATTTGTTTATTTTAAAGAATCTCAGATACTAGAGTCACATCTAACAGTGATATTTTATCACGAAATTTCGAGTTCGAATCAATAAAAATATCTGCAAGCATTGAGTATTGCATAAATATCATCTGCTTCCAAGGCTATAATTAATTCTGGGAAAATTGTTCACAGGTGTGAAACCACTTTCCTCTTGCCTTCCCTAGATTTGATTTTTTTTCTCTTGCATTTTTTACAGAAATCAAAATTGTTCTGACTAATTAAACTCGATTCTAAGTTGAACATTTTAGCCACTACCGAAACATGAATAATAAAAACAAATTAAGAGTGTTTCTTCTTACAAATTTTTAACTACTGAAATCTAAGTTGATTCCTAGCAGGAAATTGCTAAGTAATAGACTTAGAGTACTCACCCAATAGTTTACTTTGTCTTAACATCAAACAAATTAAACATCTAATTGGCAAGTAGACAAGTATCGATTTAGTCTGTTTGTGAAATTTAAGTGCAATCACAGTGATTATTTAAACACCCGACTTGGTAAAAGAATAAGTCAGGCAGCCGCCCAAAGCATCAAGGAAAAGGAGAGACAGAGTCATTACTAAAGGACAAAGCCTTTAAAGCCTTCTATTCTCTCGTTCAAAGGTCTTTTGTTTGTTTCTTTCTCTCTGATCCTAAACATCTCAGCTCGAATCCTATATAAAGAGGAAGTAAAATTTATTTCATATATATCTATATATTCGTACATATATATCTAGGGATTTCGACCCTTTCCCTTAATTGGCTAAAGTATCAGTCTTCACTCAGCAGAGTAATGAATATAACGTGCATTATGTGAACATTAGCATTAGTTGAACGGAGGTATTTATTAGGTTTCTATTTCTGTACATTTTATCTGTGCTCAAACACGCTAACATGTAAATATATACTTGTAAATGAAAGTGATTCGCAATAAAACAGAATGTCAAACTAGTTAAATTATAATGAAATATTTCAATTAGTTTAAAATGAATCAGAGAAAAAAGTGTTGTGCCCGTCGATAATTTTGTCGCGGACAGGAAATGCTTTTGTAAATTGTTTGAATTCTTAAAGGAATTCTCTTTTTTTAATTAAGGTCACTGCCACCAGATGTAGAGGGCGATTGAGGTCCTCTCTGTACGCATCCGGACCCGAATGCTTTTAGCACCCCCCGACCAGCACCCCCTATATATCTCCTTTCCGCTCTTTTTCGCCGACCCCTGGAGGTCTTCGTCAAAATTATACGATGATAGGAAATAAGTCATATACCAGAGTTGACAGTTAATTATAAATCTACTTGCTCTTATATATTTGTATAAAAAATGATCTTTCAAAAAAGAGTTTCTAACGGAATATTCCCAAAAAAAGGTCACGTGGTTTTCGAAGTCCTCCCTTAAAAATGGGAGTGCTCGATGATTTAAAAATACGCCTTCTCATTAAGGACTTAACCAATCAAGATGTCTTTTCTTGGAAACTCCCAGAGATGACAGACAGTGAGAGTTTTGGTCAGTCAGAGAGTTGGAGTCGAAGCTGAAACCCCACTTGCGGTGGTTCAGTTGCTCAATCTAGCCATCAGCTATGGAGAAATGTGTACTTACAATTAACCAATAAAAAAACAATATTAAATAATCTCTTCTTTTAAATACGTCCTCCTCTCTCTCAATCAGCATCAGGGGTTAAACAGGTCGAATCGCTTGGACACGTTACCAGACCATTCTGCGGGGAGCTATCTTCGAGATAAAATCGACAAATCGTCAACCTTTCTCTGGTCAAGAAGGGTTGCAACCAAAAACTTAAAGTGTTGTCGTAACAAAAATTAAAGCATTTTCAAGATTCTGTACGTTGTTAATATCTTAATGAGAGTTTTCTTGAAACTTTTTTTTAACTTGATTTTGAGGGCCCCGAAATTTTTACCTCTTAGGCCCCCACTTGACTTGATTCGTCTCATTGAGGTAGGGAATGGGAAGAGTTAGATTTGGCTTGATTTCTTATTAGTTTAATTGTTCTTAGCTTCTAAAAATTGCATCCAGCGAGACAAGATAATGCTTTCAACATTCGATACAGTGCCGTAGACTAAATCGAAAGATAGAAATACTTTTAGTACAAAATCCTGAATAAAAAATTAAATATTAAATATAATAATATTATATTTAAAAATAACATAACATAAATATATATTTAAAACAACTCCAAAAAAATAATTAAAATTTTATTTAAAAATTTTTTTAAGTTACATAGATATGTCTCTTTTGAGTGTGATTTTTTAAGAGGAATTAACTTTTTAGCCGTTATATCTATATTTAACACATAAAAAAAAATTAACATAAAAAATTAAAAGTTATATAGATGTTTTATCAAATTTTTACTTGTAGATGTATGGTGTAATCGGCTAGAGTCTCAGCTGAACAAGTTTCACTTCCAACGACGTGAAACGTGAGCTTATCCTGATGAGGCTCGGGACTTTTTTATTTCTGGTTTGGCCGAATTTGATTAACTCTAATATTTTTAAAATAACGTAAGGAACTTCGTTCCTGACGGGGGTCCCCCGACCGCACACTTTTTTTTTTGCAATGAAGGGGCTTTATGGTTTTTTGATTACTTAATTATTATACAAGTATGTATTATGTGCCTAAGTTCTATGTATATTTTAGATTTATCTCATTATGGTTTCCATGATGGGGTTAGCTGAACCACTCTGATGTGAAGTGGACCGCAGCAGAAAGGGGGACACGGCATCTGAACGGAGCTCACCAAATGAAATCGGAAAGGGTGGTTTCCTGGATGAAAGTTCAAGACACAGTCTGAATTTGATCTTTTTCCGACCATATCTGTCCCGAATTTAAAACTTATAAAAAATAATATTTTTTTACAGTGTAATAAATATTTATATAGAGAAATACTCCTATATTTTTACAAAAATTTAAAAAAGGAGGGGCGACCAGAGTTGTATTTAAGATCTGTGGGCCCCTAGGATAAACCTGTGGCTCGGGCCCTACCGGGAAAACATATCTTTTTAAAGCAACCGCATTTTCAGCAATTATCCAATTAAAAACTTAAAATTTAACATTTAAACATTAAGATCACCAAACCTTTATACTATTTATTTACTAAAACAAAAAATCTGATTTTAAAAATGGAAGTAGATTCATTTTTCACCTCAACATTGGTACAGTGGCGCGGAAGTCCGTGGAACCTTTTGTGGTGCGATCCCATATGGTGCCTTTGCTTAAATCCGGCCCTGTGGGGGCGACCTCCCAGGAGACACTCGGAGTCTGAAATTCACGAAGTGATAGGCCATTCAGCTAGTATAATATATAACTATAAATTAGTTACTGAATCGTCGGTATGGTAGTCCAGTTTCTTCTTTTTCTACTTCTTTTTATCCTCTACAGTCTACACCCATACTAGACAATAATTTGCAGAGGGCAAACCGCGTATTCGTATTTAATTTTTATCTTCAATGTAATATTTGAAAAGAATCCATTACACAACAAAGTTTGAAAAGAGATAAATTATTATTATTCCAATAAAAATGATCATATCCACTGTATTTTTTCCTTTTTTGTTCGAGAGTGATAGATAGCTAGCTAAAAAAAGGTTGTTCGGCGGTTGATTTTAAAGTAAAAATAGTTCAGCCAATACATAAAGAGAATAAAAAAAAAATTATAAAGTCGATAAATTGACATGTAAATTTACTATCTACCGTGTTGCGGTATTAAATATTCCAAGAGGTAAAATTTTTTGTAGCCTAATAAAAAAATTGAATTGAATTTAAATAAAATTGAATTATTCATCGGCAGTAGTTAATATGTTTAGTTACTCTCAAGAGGATCAATATATATAGTAGGTATAAGCTATAAGACAATAATCGACACGGAAATATTTTTTTTGCTTCGTATGTCATTTATTTCTTTATATTATGCCACAAGAGTTCTTCTAACATATATTATAATACAATATAAATGTAAGTATATTAATTATTGTTTAAAACATTTTCGAACTTTCAGAGATTCGGAGACCTAGAAGTAGTAGAACATTTTTATTTTTTGTTTTTGTAATGATATTGATACAAGAAGAAGTTACACCAAAAAGGTACATCCTCTATAGTCCGCGGTAGACCCTTGTAGCGAGAAAAGAAGAGATTTTAGGGATTGGGCCGGAGTTTAAGGTATCTGTGGAAGCGGGTCTTGAGACACTGAAGCTTATACTATAAGTAACCAGGAAGACGGACGGGGAAGCGAGTTCCAGTCTCTGGAAGTTATAAGGATAAACGAATTGGCGAATGCGTTTGTTCGGTTAGTTAGGTTGCAAGCCTGATTTTTTTTGCCTGTAACCGATTTCCTGATTATTTAAGAAGGGAAGGTTGTAAAAAGTTTGTGTTTCCAAAATTAAGAACTGAGTGAATAGTTAAAATTGTGCCAATTTTCAACTTGCTAGCTCATGTCATTGGCTGATAAAAAAATTCCAAATCTCCAAAATTTGCAGAAATTGAATTGAACCTCCGATCAAACTAACCTTTTTCCTGAATTTTTTTGAATAAAATCTGGCAATAAACTTTTTAATGAATTTTTCGTAAAAACTTGTATTATTTTATTTAATATGCAATTTTTTTGTTTAACTTTATGTACACACTGATTTTCTTATTCTTTTATTCCAGTGGTTCCCAACCTTTTGTGGCCCATCGCCCCTTTCTGGAGGTTGACTAACACCTATCGCCCCCTTTTCATTTTCATTGTATGCCTAATTTTAATTTGAAGTAAAGTGTAAATAATAAAGCAGTTTTATTATTTAAACAATTTTATTACCGTATATAAAAACAACCAAAGCAGTTTTATCCGGTCACTCTTAAATAAAATAGAAAAAAGAATTAAAATGTACATTTTTCACAGATTTTTTTTTAAGAACAAAGAAGTGAAGTAATTGACTAAGAGGATTGACGTACATTTAAAAAACAGGAGTACATGTTTTCATTTTTAAAATTGAAATCTGGAAAAATTAAGAAAGTTGACAGTTAAAATTTGAAAAAATGAATGAAAGTTTGAAAACTTTGTTATTATTTTATTTTTACCTTTTCAATGGCTGCCTTGTACTTGGTGGATTTTAGTTAAAGCTTCAATATCCGGCTTTATGTTCGTGTAAGTTCAGGCCCAAGTCTCCTTTGAGGCAAATGTCCAACTTATTTCTTTGTTTTGTGAGGAGCTGGACAACAGAACTAAATTTCTCCCTTTGAATACAAATCGCCCCCCACTTATTTATTGCCCCTCTGATAACCCAAATCGCCCAGGGCATCGCCAGGTTAGGAACCACTGTTATTCGGTCTATAAAATTAAAAAAATTGTTGTATTTTCGAAAAAAAAAATATTGATTAGACATGTTTAATTTTAGTTAAGAATGATTTATTGCCAATCTAAATTTTATATCCACCATTTACAACTTCTTCTTCTTATTATTATGTAGGCTAAAAGACTATTTATTCTAGAGCGTCTTCCATTGTTTTCTTCTTTCTGTTTACAACAAATTTTCTAAATAGTATTTGTAATCTTGTATAGATTTTTCAAGCTTCCCTAATTCCAAATAAGCCAGCCAAATGAAAGTCAAACACACATACCAAGGGTTCATTACTTTATATTTTACAAAATACTTGAGTTATCAAATACCACTTTAGTTGTCGTTGAGAAGTAGAGATGAGATTTTTGGAATTTTTTTATAATTTTAAGTTAAACCCCTTTTTTGAACGTCGACAGGGTTCGTGAATATATTTTGTCATAAATCAATTTTTAATTAAGTATTAATTCAATAATGTCAATGGTAGAATGGCCAATCTGACAACGAGGTTTCAAAATAGTGATATTTCAGACTTTTTAACTAATCCTACTACTATTGGATTTGACACTTTTTGAAAGAAAAACAATGAAAAAATATAATTTTTATCTTAATGGATATTTCGAGGATATTAATTAATTCTCTATTCTCTTTATTGATTAATTATAGAATTTTTAATATGAAAAATTTAAGTGAATTATCTTTTTAAAATATGGATGGAAAATTTTTTCAAAAAAAGAACAACTTCTGGGTTTCATGCATATTTTAATTATATGAGAATTTATATAAGGACAATTTTATTATAGATTATTATGTATATATTATATGTCAGAAGGTTTTATCCCCACAGGAGTCGAACCCGACCGCCAACTTGCTATCCAGGCAGTTACCCTAACCATAGAGACAATTTTTTACTTAATCACGTGTAGTTCAATTACCAATAATTAAATAAATAAACCTAATCAAAAAACCTGCATGTTAATTTATTTTTTATATATTTTTATTCTCAAAATTAAAATTAAAATGACTAGATAATTTATGTTGTTCAAATTTCAAGGGTTTTTATCATACATACAATTGGAAATATCTAAATATATTTTTCCCGATAAATTATTTGTGTGAAAACATATAAATAAATAAATATAATTTATCGAGATTATTAAATTTATTTCAATTGTGTGGCCATTGTATTTTGAAGAATATTTCACTTTATTAGAATAAAGAGAAACAAAGAGATTGTCCTCTGCTTGATGCATCAAGCAGAGGACAATCTCTTTGTTTCTCTTTGTGAATCAACAACTCTGCTACTCTCGGCAAAACAAAAACTTTTCTAATTATTAGAATAAATTCAATTAGAATAAAATAATTTGATTGGACTACTGTTTATGATTTGTTTACTGTAAGGATGGTCCCTCATTACATTACTTTAACTATGGTTCTAAAATTAAATTGACCAATAGTGTTAGTAATATTTTGTGCATAATTATCATGGTTCCTGTAAGGCAGGAGGCAAACCGGAGTGAAGCAAGGACGTTAACTAGAGTTTATTACAACAGTTAGTTAGCTCGATGACATTTCCTGTAGAACCAGAAGTTGTTTAACAAAAAATAAATAAATAAACAAATAAAAAGATATTATGATTATTTTAAATTTTATCATTCTTTAATGTCCAACGATAACAAAAGCATTTTACTGCACTGTAAGTGTTGATTAAGTCTTTGTAATTTACACTGTTCAAACTTTAAGGTCATCTTGTATATTTTATTCTAACAATATAATAATAATAAAATAACTTATATGAATAAATTTATATGTCAATTTATTTTATTAAATAGCCAAGTTGTTTAAATTTTGAATCCTTTTTCTGTTTATACTATTATGCTATCAGTCATTTCTTAATTTCCTTCACTTTTAGAGCTTTCTCTGAGTATATATAAGTATGTGAGTGTGTGTTTATATATAAGATTTAACTAAATTAACAGTAAAGTCGAATTGAAGAGAAGTCGTAATTTGCCATCTGGTTTTAATGTAAATTTCCAAGCTCTCTTTTTAAGTTATCAACATTTCCATGTTATTAAGAAAGAAAGAGAGAGATATTGTCTTAAGGAATCTGTTTATATCATCTGTGGTTTCAACTTTTCCTTAGATTTTAAATAATTATTTATCAAATTTTTTGAAGGAGTGACAAATTAATTATATTCTGATATAAAATTGACTTTAAAAAATAATTATATACCATGTGGGTAGACATGGCTTTGAATTGAAAGCAAAGTTCTTAAGTATTTCTGACCTAAAAACAAATAAAGCAGCCAATCTTGAATCAGACTCACATACCTAGAGTTCCGTATCCCATAGCTAACTTTTCATTTCCGTTAATTTTATGTTAGTTAAATTAAAAATGACTACAGAATATCGAACTTCCATACTTGTATAAAAAATCTCTATTTATCGTAGTTTTTCAGGTACCTTGAATTTTCATTAGAAAAACAGTTTCTGTGTACCGAATAAAATTTATATATATCGAACAAAAATTTTGCATAAAATAATTAGGTATGTCTATTAGAAATTAGAGTCAAAAAGCGTCCATGGATTTTGTTCATAAAAAGGAATATAAGTTAAATAAGAAATAACTGTTTCACTGATTTTACTGCAGAAAAAATTCACCAAGGCTGTTTACCAAAAAGCATCTTCATACATTTTTTAATATATTTGTAGCAAATTACATACTTACATATTTTTCAAAATAAATTTAATTGATAATTTTTTTTTAGTGTAACACTAAAAAATGTACTATACCCAATTGTTTTTAGTAAAAAAAATGTTGAAAATTCCAATCTTTCTTATTTCCAAGATACAAAGGTCCACCGCGGACTTCAGAGGTTGAACCTTGTCTGTGCAACTTCTTCTTGTATCAGTATAATTATAAAAAAAAAATATCGAATTTTTTCCAGGAACATTAGGTAAGTTCGATATAGTTCGACTGTACTATAATCTCTCCAATAGTCCTCTCTGCTCCGATAATAAAATTCTTGAGTCTTAAAAAAAAATAATCTATTTTATATATAAGTATATACATGTAGATATATATTTTTTTAATTTACAATGAGAACGATCTTTGTATTTTTATGTTTAATCATTATCAATTCGTTTGAATAAATCGACCAATAAATTGAAAGAAAAGACTATCTCACTCTCTTTTTTCTACTTGTTCTTTCAGTTAAAGGGGGACGAATGTGGGTGGAATAATAATTAGGAAGAGAGATGGAAAAAGTTTGATGGGGGGGGGGGGGGGAGAAAGGAAAAACGGGAGCAAACACTCACAAAAAATACGAAAGAATTACTGTTTTTCACAGTGGATTGAATTGGAATTTGGAAGTCAACCAGAAATTTTAAAAAATGAAAGGAAAAAGATATCAAATGTCAATTTTATTATTATTCTAAGGACATCAGGTGATTATATTTTATCCAACTTTAGAGTATGAAAACTCGTTAAATAAAAAAAGTACACATTTAGTTGAAAATACATTTTTGAAATTTTTTTCTTGACTACTCTCTAAAACGGAATCAGTGGATATTCACTGAATAACATTGACTATTCACTTATCCAAACAGTCACAATCATACCACTGCTAATCAGTGGATAGTCACTGAATGTATTAGTGGATTTTTAAAATTCACTAATTCATTAGTGGCTTTAAGCCGTCAGACAACCTCTGTTTGAATCAGTGAAAATTAAAAACCACTGTTGAATCTGTTAAAATTAATACAAATGATTGATTTTTCAGTGGCGTATATGATCGTTGGAGAAATCAGCTGAAATTCCACTGATTCATTTTAAGAGAGTAGGATACAAATATTTTAAAATATTTTAAAATCAGATTCTTCACGATTATTCAACAAAAAAAAAATATTAATTATTGAATCCAGCTCATTCTGCTTGTTTTTATTTGATTTACTTAAGAATTCCCATATAGGAAATGACGAAGGGCCCAGAACTGAGCCAGAACTGCGCCAACACTTCTCAAGCTTGGCCCCTGCAAGCCCGTACTGGCCCGACACTGGTTTGAATAGGGATGATAACCACGGCCCAGACTGGTAACCTATATTGACTCAATATTGAATTCTAGACTGAGTTGCTAGCCCTAACTATGAAAAGAAAAATACCATTATAACTTGGTTAATGATTAACAGATTTAAGAAAATAAGTTGTCATTTGGTTTATAAATAAATTTATAATAAGAATAGTCCAGATTAATTTGCAGCAACGCTGACCTAATGCTGCCGACAGGGGCGCTGATGCCGTCGGTATATTTGTGTTTTGAGTCGAGATAAGTCGAGGCAAATTTGAAATATAATTGTAATTTTAACTCGAATTTTGAAATGAAAGACTCCAATTGATTTCAAATTAAGAAACATTAAATATATTGATAATTATTCCCCCCCCCCTTCAGCACTCAAAAATTACCGAAGGCACGCACGAAAAGCTCGTTATTAATATTTTATTAATATAAGGTCATTTAATAAAAATAACGATTATTGATAAATAAAGAATTAAAAGTTGATATGGGCGCCATTTTAAAATTTTAAAGACTGTGTTCATTGTAATTTTTCTTTTATTAGCGATAAGTGATAATTATGAAGATTTGTACCAAATGTTTTATTAAAATTACTGAAAAAGATATTGGTATATATGTTTTTAAATAATAATAATAATGGCTATCAGATGAAAAACCAAAGAGAGTTCGACATTTTTTCTTCCAAAATATTTTGTTCATTTTAAAATTTGAAAATAAATTGCAAAGAAATCTTTTTTGTAATATCTTATATAGGTTGCGTCAGAGTTTGAACAGTGTACGTTTTTGTATTTATATAAAAATTTATAGATTAAAAGATAAAATACTTAAATATTAAATATTGAAATAAATTTATGCAAAAAGGGGCGCACCAAGCAGGTTCAACCTCTATAAATCTTGAAAATTCCATTGGATTACTGAAAAGCAGAGGTGTCATGGTGCCAGAACGCCCTGGAACGCCGTTCGGGAACATATATTTCAAAAAATTTCCCCGGATCTTACAGGCCCTCCGGAATTTCAACGTTCCGTCAGTGCTAAATTTGCGATGACATCACTACTGAAATGTGTAAGTGTAATCAAGCCAAATGCTGGAAGGGTAATACTGTATCTACCTACATATTCAGTGCCCTGGATCAAGTAAACTTGCTTTTATTTATTTATTTAATTAATAACGGCCAGCTACACGCTTTTTACAAAAATTAATATATTAAATATAATATTAATAATAAAGCTCGGAAGAGATCTGGCGAAATTTGTTTTGAATAGTTAGCTTAAAAATCATATTTAATTAATATTTTGTTTATTGGGCCTCCGAGAAGCGGGTCGGGCCGCCTCTTACAAAAATAAGACATATTTACAGCAAGCAAATATTTATTTCAACTTCACACTTTCAGCTTTAGAACAAATAACTAAAATTCAGAGCGAGTGGCTGAGAAAGCCAGGATTATAATTTTTCCCCCTGTGCAAATGCGCCACAGTAGCTACATCACTCACTGTGTCTGTGTACAAGAATCTTGAAGGATTCAAAATGATAAGTGTTGGGAAAATGGGAGGCCGAAAGTAGGGATGCAAACAATATATCGATGTTTCGGAAACATCGATGTTTACCATCGATGGATCGATATTTTTGTATAAGATGTTTTTACATCGAAGTTTCAAGATTCCAAAATACCTGGAGCAACAATAACGCAACAAAGAAACCGTTTGACAGGGAAAGCTTTCAAAACTATTATTTTTAAATTCAGTTACTAAATAAATTGCTCTGGTTTTGGAAAAAGTCTATTATGAGAGTCACATGATTATTGTATAACCTTCTAATAAAAAATTAACAACTTAAATCGTATTTTATTTTATATATAAAAAAAAAAAAAAAAACTATCGATGAAACTATACATCGATGTTGCTTAGGGAAAGTGGTGTAGGTTTTAGGTGAAACATAATATTAATTAATAAAGTAAAGGGTGTGTAGTTTCACAGCGAATGAAATAAAACTCAAAGAGGTTTATACAAACTCAATATATTTCGGATTATTAGGTCATCATCAGGAGTTTACAGCTTAAAACTACACACCCTTTACTTTATTAATTTATACATCGCTGTTTTTTTACGATGTTTTCATTCCTAGCCGAGAGAGAGTTGAAGTCCAGAAAGTTATGAGGTAAGGGTCCAATAAGATGAATAATGGATTATAATATTTTGGAAGCACAACTAGTTATAGATGTTACCGAACTGTATTCAAGACAGGGCCGGATTTAGGCTTTGCAAAGTTTGAAGTTTGTTCCAGAGAATCAAAATGTCATCAAATATTAGTCCACTTAGGATTTGATAATTAGTTTTTTTCGCATTCTTGCAATCAAGTTGTCGAAATGGATGCTCTCGTTTTGAATTACCCTGTATTTATAAAATATACGTTATCATAATTAATTTTAAATTTCAACACTGTAATTTTAATAACTTTTAAAAATTAAATATCCAGATATTTCGAAAATTTGAAAGTTTTCTCTGTTAATTAAAACATTATATTTATACCCCATATACATATATAAGTATAATAGAGATTTTTCTAATACCTAAACATTTCATTAATTATAAAACTTAGCCTCTCGTTATCTTAATTAGTAGTAGTAGTAGAGTTGAATCTGGAAATTCTACAAGACTCTTCTCTCTTTATCCTCTACATTATACACATACTTTTTAATATAAATATATGTATTCATGGGAAAGAGAACAACTTGTGCCAAATTACGAACAACCTGGTACTAAGAGTACATAATCCCGAACAGATTTTCTTTATTTAATGACATCACGTTTCATTCTAGATTTTATAATAAAAATTTATCAGTCCATTTTACTAAAAATGTTCTTGAATTAAAATACAAAAGGATCCATAGGTTTTGAAAATGATATATAATTTACTTATTAAGGTGTAATTAACTCACTAAATTTAATCGAAATATTTAAAAAATCAAATCCGTTATAATATGTAATATCTGAACTGCTCTGTAGCTAATATGTTGAAATTAGGGAAAAGTTCCTGAATTTGAATTGTAATTTAATTAAAAAAAATAATTATACAAAATTTATTTATATACTTATGTACACATAATCTGTGGACCCCTAGAAAGCTAAAAATGCAAAAACTGGGTGCGGTGTGGGGATGGATGTGGGGGGTGCAGGGTGTGGGGTGCAGTTGTGTGGGATCCGGGGTGGGGTGGGGCGGACTGGGGGTGGAGATGGCGGTGCAGTGGTGGGGGCGAGGTGCGTGGTTTTGGGGGGGGGGGGGGGGTGTACTATATATATTTGTATTTTTTTTAATTTGGTTACTGTGCATCACTCGGTGGCTCCAGGTACTTTCTATTTAATAATTATATAATACGAGATAGCTGGATGGGAATAGTATAAAATGAAATATATATAGTTATTATAAATGTAGGTGTTATACACCCTGTAAACTTGGGCTTGCTATAATAGTAGTATGTACTAGCAGGAATGCAAAAATTACGTTACTCGCGTTCTTTGGATAGTCAGAGAGAATACACGCGTCTTAGAAAACTCAAAGGTTTGTAAAAGAAATTTTTGTAAAATTCTCACATATGTATCGAATTGATAAAATATTGTACAATAACTTAAACTAATTTTTTTCTAAATTACCAATTGTTATCATTTTTTCGAGAAAAATACGTACTGGAGGAAATAGAACTTTACTTTTTAAAGAGATCACTGCATTTTCTTTTTTTACTTTTCTTATATTCACGTTTATTGGTTCGTTTTAAGGATTTTTTTTAGCTCTTTGATTCATAGGAAAAGAATCGAGAGAAATTCTTTCAAAATAGGACAACTATTGATTGGATCAATTCTTTCGTTTCTCATAAGTTTGATAAACAACCTTCTATAAGATAAATGATTTATAAAAATAGGAAGAAAGAGTGAAAGATGAAAAAATATCTTTGTTATTTTTCTTTAGAATTATATATATATAGAAGAAGAGAGTGAAAGTAGAAAGGGTACCTATATAATATGGAATAAGATTTTATTTATTTATTGATTATCGAACTCCCATAGGGGTTACTATATTTATGGTATTTAGAATTAATTCATTAATAATAAGAGAATTCGTTGCTAATTCACAGGGTGACATCTAATCTCAGACAGTATCGATTATCAACAACTTTTATCCACAAGATAACATGATTGTTATTCATCGTTGGCGAGCCCCTCTAGGGATTGTTGATTATCGTCAATAAACACACAATTTACTTTCAAAAACAATTTTTGATTACACTTTGAAAAAATATATAGTAAGATTTATTATTTATTGAGTTAATGTAAATATAAAATTCCAATAAAATTTTTTTCGATCGAGAATGTTTTTATTTTTTTAAGGATATTGAATGCGACCAAGAAGACGCAACCCCTAAATATTGAAATGAAGAAGAGCGAAGACGCTTCCTGGGCTGGATCGGAGTTCAAGGTATCTGTGGATGCCGATCTTGAACAGCTGAAGCGTATATGTGTAGGTTAAAGGATGATCCAAAAATACTTACCGTATTGTCTTCATTCACTTTCATTTTTTGACCCCTCCCCCATTTTGAGTAATTAGTTTTTGCATTTCTAGCCTTCTAGTGACCCACAGATTATGTATACAAAATTTGGTTGAGTTTGGTCCAAGAGCAAGAATTTTCATATTTTGACCCTCCCCCCCTTTTTGGGTGGTTTTTTGGTGGAATTTTTTTAAACAAAAGTTGTCAAAAATCAGATCCCCTACAACTTTGCTCATTATAAAATTTGCCGTAGAGTTAATAGTTTAGGAGTTATTTGATAATTTTCATTCGTCGGCCCCCCAAACCCCCTTTTAGAGTCAAAATATCAAAACGTTATATAGCTAAAAATGTAAGTTAGAAGACATCTGATGCAAATCTGAAATTTCATAATAATCCCTTCAGCCGTTTTTACGTGAATCGTGAGCAACTTTTCGCGGAAACCACGGAAACATACAGACATACAGAAATTTTGTTGAGGGTGTTTTCGTTCATAACTTTGCTTGAAACGTGTGCAACCAAATTTTGGCGTGATTTGGAGCAATGTACAGACAAAACCTTAATTTTATATATATATAGATACTAGCAGAAATGTGATTTCGCCATCTCTTGACATTACCATACACCTGTCTTCTTACCCCCTCTGCCATTTTAGGAATCCAATTTTTCCATTGGTAGTTTCATAACGAGTTAAATGGTTAAGACGCACAATTTGATCCAAATCGGAAAAAGTGTTCAAATTTTTATAAACCCTCTATCCTCCCTCCCACTTATTTTAAGCCCAATTTCAACCAAAATTTTCGTTTTGATACTTCCATTAGTTTTTGAGCTAGACCGCAAACAAAATTTGGTGACACACACACCCACACCAACATACATTTTACAAAATATTTGATATCCCTTAAAATATAAATTTTTCGACTTTGACTATTAATGTTTGTTTTTTTTTATTGTAGACCGAAACGCCATGAATTCGCTCAATTTTTTTTATCTAAATAATTTTAGACGTTTTTAGATATTTTAAAAATACAAAGTAAAAAAAAAACACTTTCTCATGGACGATTACAATTCTTCACCTAACTTCTTAAGGTAAAGTAAAAAACTCTTAAACACTATAATATAAAATGATATTAGTATAATCTTTCTCAGAAGCCAGAATAGTTCTCTAAGGAACTGCCATTGAGGCCCATCAATTTGCCTTAATAAAGGAAGAGCTGCCATATTACTAGAAGTAAAACATAGCTCGAAAATTATATCCAAAACGTTACTTAACTAATTAATTTTATTAATTTTTTTATTTATATAGTCTTCTTCGTCTTTCGGATTTCTGCGTCTGGCGACGCTTCTCCGTTCCAATTTTCACAGACATCCACAATCTCGAGATTTCTGGAACTCATAGCCTCGTTCAACTCGTCCATCAAGAAGCGCCTGGGGCGACCTCTTTTTCGTCTTTCAGGGGAATCATTTATATAGTAAGTTCACCAAAGTTTTAATATTTACTAAGCTTCTGGCTTTCTAACCCGTTTTAGTGGGTTGAAATGGATTAGAAAACAAAAATGGTCCAATATTTAATTTCGTCCCAGGGTGTGTTTGAAAATCGATACTCCCATTCCCACCCCTTATATCCCATTCTCCAAAAGCATCCCCTTTATCCCACTTCCCATCCTATTCCACCTCCGCTCCCTCTCACCCTTTAGATGCGACGCGCAAATACATGAGACAAATAAATTGCATCATTCATTTACCATTCTAAATAAGGGCTTGAGCAAAAGAGAAAAATAGCGAGTTTGGCGGAGCACGGGGAAAAAGAGGACATAAATTTGGCCTGTTTTATGAAAAACAGATAGACTTTCAAATTATAACTCTATTTTATAAAACTAATAATAATACATTGTTGAATGAATTAGTATTTCCTAGTGAAGTATAATATTTAAAAAAAAAAAATAAAATTGAAGATAAATAGTCTAGGATGCAAATTTTGTATAAACCAGGGCTGACCAACCCGCGACCAGCGGGCCGCGTGCGGCCCAGCACAGCAATGAATGCGGCCCGAAATATAAATTATAAACTTCCTTAAAGATTTTTATATGCTTTTTGAAAAAGATATCTGATGCAATTTGACCTTATATAAGTTTTTTCTTTCTAAAATAAAATAAAATAGAAGAAAAAAATCAAAACTTTTTCAAGACTCGGCACGCTTTGTAGTTAAACCCACATCGATCATCATCATCATTGAGTATACAGTCCTAAGACTGGTTTGATACAACAATCCGTCTCCACTCGACTCTGTCCCCCGCCAGCTGTTTAACCTCTCTAAATGTCTGGCATCCCATATCCCCAATTATTTGGTTTGAAATATTCTAATCTGGTCTTCCCCTTCCCCTTTTCTTTCCCACCTCCCCATCCAAGATACCCCTAAGCAGTCCCCCATGTCTCAGTGTGTGCCCCATCATCTGACCTCTTCTCTTCTTCAGACTCTTCCACAAGGTTCTTCTTTTCTCCGATTCTTCCAAAAACTTCTTCATTTGTAATTTTATCCAACCATTTGATATTCATCATTCTTCTGTAGCACCACATTTCGAAAGCCTCCAATCTCTTTCTCTCCGCTTTTCCAATTGTCCACGTTTCACACCCGTACATGGCTATGCTCCATACATATGTCTTCAATAGCAACTTCCTGTTTGCTAAGCCCACAACAATTACTATAATTTATTTTGTAGATTTTTGTCTAAATTTTAATGAAGTTCAATTGAATATTCTCTCTCTCTCTCTCTCTCTCATAACAAGTATCGTTTTGGTCCGAGTGCAAAAGGCCATTCCTAGAATAATAGAAATTAAGAAATTAATCTCTAATAGTCTGAAACAGGTCTATTCTTGTAAGTGGCATCCTTGCAAAAGACATCTTAGCTCTAAAGAAAGAGAGATCATTCTTCCCGCGCTATTTGTAATTATTTTTATCCATCAGATTCTGATGAAAGAATCGCTCACCCGCACATTAAATAATAAAAAAGTAAAAACTATTTCAAGACTCGGTATACTAGAGCTGCCCTAGTAATTATTATTAAATTTAAATATAAATTGTTCATTTATGGCTATACTATAACATGATCTTAAAATTTCAAAAGAATAATTCAAAAATATTATCTGCCTTTTGAACCAGATATTCCAAAATCTAATCAGCTATACCAGGGCTCTTTCTAAAATAAGAAGAAATGGAAAATCTCCCAAAAACTTTTTAAAGAATAAAATGCAGAATTTCAATTTTAAATGAGAAAAATTATATCAAGATTTTCCGAAAAATAATCACAATTTTGGCATATTTTGAATATATTTTTATTAGATAAAAATATTTTAGCTGCAGACTTTCTTATGGAACTGTAATCAGATATTGAACTGAAAGAAAAATTAAAAAATATCTCTTTATTAGAATGATACGAAAATTATCTACCCAGAAACAAATACTCCTGGTTTTATAATATTTATTCCTCTTTTATAAATTTGTATTTATATATAGGTATGAACGTGAAGCTATTTTCAAGAATTAAATTCACTAAAAGCAAAATTATAAGCTCAACCATGAGGCAAAAAAATAATGAAGTTTCGAATATTTTAAAATTATTCTTCATCTCGTATTTTCATTTACTGAAATACTCGTATTTTATTAGTTCAGTCAATTAAAATTTTGGTGAATATCATTATTCTACATTATTAACTTTTTTTACAAATAGCAATAGAATTAGTATATATCTGCGGCCCGAGACAATTTTATTTCTTCAAATGTGGCCCGTGTGGCTAAAAGGTTGTACACCCCTGGTATAAACCCAACTCTAGGAATGCTGTCCGCCTGTATTTATGCAACCGAAATACGCCTCTGAATCGTACTAGTCTACCCTACATATAGGCGACCTTATTAAATGAATATTTTTCATAATGTTTAAAATTTGACGGCCATCTTCAATAAGATTATTTCCTATTTCTCGCAATCATAACTTCCAGAGCTACGAAATTCGAAACTTAAGGTAGTTGTTTCGCGACAATACTAGCAAAAAGTTAATGCTAGAATATATAGTACAGACAATAAGGATTCATAATTCATAAGCCCAAAACTTTTTGCTGTTTATGTACCACTACTAGCCAATACCGTGCTTGTTTGACAAATCTGGCAATATTGTCCGAGCTTGAATATTTTTATCAAAGAAATGACATAAAATACATTATAAAGGTTGATTTATAAAACAAAAAGTTCTTAATAACTGATTGAAAGCTAAATTTTAATTTTCTCATTAATATATCAAAGAATAATTGATACGTCAACAAGAATTATTTTGACCGCGCTGATTTGAAAAAAGATATTTTTATCTCGCGAGACTACTGCGGATTACGCTATTGGAGTCTGCGGAGTATTAATTCTGGACCAAGAGAGAAAAAGATGTAATCCACTTAGCTACAATCCAACGTCATTTCGCGTATAGCCCGCTAGACATTCGGATGGATCACCGAGTGAATTTGAAATCTCAGATGTTATATACTCGATCTCCCCAGTCCAGAGCGCTGGATCTATTAGCATGTATGTTAGATGCCTGCCATTAATTGCTGAAGGTTTTCTACATTTTATTCGATAGCGCTCATGTTGACAAAAATTCCTACATTAGAGTCGCTATCAGACTCAGATGTAAGAACCTTCTTCGGATGGCGGATGGCGGGCATACTATGCTAATAGATCCGTATACAGACACAAGGAGATCGGTATGCTGAGATTCCAATCGCTCACTCCATCCGAGCCTGTCTAGCGGCTGCCCGCGGGCCGGCGTTGGATTGTAGCCGGGGCTGCATCTTTTATACTTGGTCAAAGCGTACTCCGCAGACGTCCAATAGCGGCAATCCGCGGTGGCTGAATCTCTGCAGACTACAAAAATATCTTTTGTTCAAATCAGCAAATAGCTGCTTGACTGTATGCGGTGAGAAAATTAAAATTTTATTTAATATATTTATTTCAAGTTAGAAATATATAAGTTCAAATATTATTGTCACTCAATATTTGACAAAAATTCCCTACATTAGAGTCGCTATCGAATAAAATGTAGAAAACCTTCAGTTGATTGAAAGCTGTTGCGACAATGGCTGAAGCGAAAAAACGTCAAAAAGAGTAATAAAGTTAACCCACTTTTTAGGTTAAATAAATTCGTTGTTGCCAGCTTGTTTTAGTGTAAATTTTTTCATTATACATTTTTCATTAAATATTCATTATTATCTCAGAAACTGTGTTGTAACTATAAATTAAAATTTTCTTAAAAAATGTATTAGTTATTGTTTAATGTTGGTTTAGTTTTTTATAACAATGGTAAGAAGAGTTTCTTAATTATAATTAAATATATATGTAAACTTTTCGGTATCCCGTATAGTGCAATGTATAAGAGTCTGAAAAACTCTATCTTTGGAATTTAATATCTCCGGAATTATATTGTTCATAAATTTCGTTTTGCCACTAATCGATGCAGAAGTATTTAAATAATAATCTGTCTAAATTTCAAAAAAATCTTAAGAAAATCCATATGGTGAAACAACTACCTTAAGCTCGATATAGGCTAGAAGGATTTGAAATCAAAACACCCCCGTCTCCCCAGAAAATAATCCTAGTTACGCCAATGGTAAGAAGTCAAGAGTATAATTCATACTTCAAGCGGCCTAAGAGTCCAAAACTCAATCATCAATGGTAGGTAGACAGACAGACATTCAAAGAAAAAATAATGCTTGAAAATGCTTTTGGAAGAACTCGACGGCCGAATAATTTTTCAAATTAATTGCATTTTTTTTATTGTTTAGAGGACATTTAATCCCCTTCGTTTCTAAGAATAAGGAACGATTTCAGAGAACCCTAACATTTGGAAACCCGAGCACTTTACTTACTAAATTCCAATTGATTTATCTTCGTTCTTAAATGTCTATTTTATAAATTGGTTCCATTAAAGACTTGAGATTTACTTTGCGGTTGGGAATTTACGAGATTAATAATCACAAGTCACACACCTTTGTAGACTTACCAGATTTACTTTGTTTCCTCAATCGAGGAGCCCCCTGTTCCTCTCCCCCACACACATGAACTTCCACTAATTCGGATTCTATTCTAAAAAAATATAATTAAAGGTTAATTTGATACTAGCCAATAAACCATTTTATAAGAAATAAATTAAACAGGGTATGTCTTGTGTTTAATTTAAATAAGTTCTTCAATCTAATAAAAGATTAGTCGGAAAATATGAGTTTGACTTGCATTTTTCTAGAGTACCATATATTTTTAGGTAGATTTCAAAGAAATATTATATTATCCTTATTTTGGGTATTTTCGAATTTTTACGCTGGTTCGAAATAAATAAAATAAAAATATCTCCCAAGTTTCAAGTCTCTATCTCAATTATAACCTGTGCCTCCAGCGATATAAGTTTCTCATCTAAATAATATGAGGTTTTTGGCATTAAAACATCAATTTTTTATTCCGGCCAAAGTATGGCTCTCAAAAATTATAGATTTTTAGTTATTATAATTTTGGAGTTACAGCTAGATAAAATACTGCTATTTCTTAGTGTTACCAAGTTATATACTCCAAAATTATAATGGCTAAAAATCTCTAATAATTCTGATGGATAGCTAGAATCATAAGAATAATGTCTCCAAAGTTTAAAATTTTTTGAACCATTACTTTGGACGGAATAAAAAATTCATCTTTCAATGGCAAAAACCATGTTATTTAGATGAGAAACTTACATCTCTGGAGGAACATGTTATAATTGAGATAGAGACTTGAAACTTGGGTGATATTTTTTTATATATTTTGAACCATATGAGCCCTTGTCAGCGTAAAAATTCGAAAATATCCAAAATAAGGACCACCCTAATATATATATATGTATATGAGGGGGTATGTATCGCAATTTTGTGGGTGAGCTGCAGGCCGCAACGTTCAACCGATTGCAATAAAATTTGGCACAAAATTTAGTCTTGATGTAAGCAAGAACTGATTAGTTTTTGGTGATTTCAGCCTCAAGGGGTGGAAATGCTGGGGGGGGGGGGGTTGAAATCTTACAAAATTCCGTTAATATGAATGATAAAAGTTTTGCTGCAAACAACTCTAAAAAGTTTTCGATAGGAGCAGTCTAAGGGGGGTAGGGGGGGTAGAGCCCCTTCGAATTCTACATCTTCCTACGGCCTGCCGCAAGGATTTTTTAAATACTTGACATATCAAAATCGTTCTTATTTACCGTTGGTAAGAAGTGAATGAATGAATTTGTGAAAAATGTTCATGATTTTAAGACAAGTCCCTTCCAAACTACGACAGGTACAAACAACAAATGTTACAGGGTAGTTTTAATCTCAATTAAATTAAAAAAAAATTCAGCCTAATTCTACTTAAAAAAATATTTACAGCTATTCCTCACACCTCATGATAAAAAAAAAATATTTTCGGCCCCAGAAATATTGATCATTTTATACAGTCCTAAGAGTAGTTTGACGCAACTTCTCGACTCTACTCTATCCTATACTAACTATTTCACTTATCTAAAGTTCACCACATCTCATATTCATCTCATATACTCATTATTCAAGTTGGCACGTGTCTGTTCCCTTTTAATCATCTACTGGGAACAACGAACGCAAATTTAAATTCCAACGCTCTCAATTGACCTTTTCGAATGAGTTAAATTATTTTAAAAACGACTCTAATATTTGTCTTCAAACTTTGTGCATTCTGATGAAATATCCCATCAAAAATGCTTAATAGAGATGATTTCAGCCAATTTTTTTCTTTTAATAAATATTAATAATTTTTTTTTTAAATAGCCACGGGAAGAAGCCATTTAAAAAAATATTATTTAATTGAATTTAGATAAGTACAAAAATTTAGCGTTTAAAATGGATGTTTAATTATTTTTAACAGCCTGTTAAAATATTCCCTTGTCCTTCTTTCGAAATTAATTGCATTACTATGGAAATCGAACCCCTTCATTTATATCAATTGCATAATATATTTTTCACTACCTATTAAGCTAGAAACTAGCCCCAAAACAACAACACATTAACAAAATTTATTTTTTCATTTAATAATTACAAAATATCAAATTAAAATTAAATAATTAATAATGGATAAATTTAATTTACTAATATTCAAACATTAAAATAAATCATTTAAATTTCATTAGTTGTATATGATTTTAATATTAAATGAACTTTTATAATTGATAAATAATCACAAACTTTTTAAATAACCCTCATTTCTCAATTTTCTGTGATGGAAATTTCTATTTCTTGGCTTGACAATTGTATAATTTTATTTATAGCTTTATTATCAAATTTAAACTAGTTTTACCTACTTCTTTTTACTGATTTAAAAAAAATGTTAGGTTCTCTTAGTTAATTAGGTTTTTTTATCTTCCAATTTCATCTCCAGTTCAGTTTGCTGCTCTGGTCATTATTGTCCTGATAGTCCCCACTCGATTTGAGTTTTATTCCCTTTAGTCCAAAAGGTGCCTCAAAACTAATCAATATATTTGACTGTATGAAAAAACGGTGAGTCAAAAAATTTAACATTTAAGCATGTTATCCATTGGAATATCACAGCAAAATTTAACATAATCTTAAATGCCACACCATGAGTTACATCTGGTTTATTATCAGTGTTAAAACTAAAGAGCTCAAAATCTAATCAGTTCTTCGTCTTATAAATACAAACATTTTGCAGTCAGAACGAACTTTCTACTAGTTTTAAGTTATTGTGGTTATTGAAATTCAGAAACCAGGAACAAAGAGGAAAAAAAATTATTCATCACACACATTTCTAAGCACAATAAGAATATATAACAGTACTAAATACATACACAGTTCTTTTATGAAAACAATCTCAAAACGTTTATTAATAATCCAAACGTTACGGGAGAAATTCTCCATTTATCACTAAATATTTGGAAAAATAGTTGATTTATAATTTTTTCTTAAAGCAACAATTTTCGAATTTCGAATGAAAAAGAAACAATTTCTCCCCAAACGTTTGAATAATTAATAAATATTTTGATGTTCTTTTCATAAAAGAACTCTATTCATTCAGTACAGTTATAATATATATGATTTATGAATAAAAAGATAGTGTAAATTATCTTCTTCTTTTTTTGGACTGCCTCATCGATACCCACTTAATAATATACCTATACCTACTATATTTTCTTATTGTGTTTAGAAATGACTAAAACGTGGATTAATTTTTTCCTCTGTTCCTAGTGCCTGGATTCAATAGCCACATTACCTATCGTAGAAAGTTCGTTCAGATGCAGAAAAGTTCGATGTTGTATTCCCAAAAAGAAGAAATGATCAGATTTGAGCTCTTTAGTTTCAGGAATGACAATCATACAGATGTTACTAATGAGGGAGAATTTAATATTATATTAATAATATTGGCGTCTATGATAAAATTTAACTGGATATTGATGAAGGCAGTCCACGGTGGTTGTAAAAAATAAGACTAACTGGTTTTATTATTTTACATTTATTTGTTAAACCGACGTTTCGGAGATTAATTCTCTCCTTCTTCAGGGTGCTTTTTTCTATTCGAGATGAAAAAATTTTATAATGTTTTTTTGGCATTGTCAAGGGAGACAGGAAGTAATTATGATTTGAACTACTTTCATTGACTTTTTGTTATGAAGAATGAGAGAATAAATCTCCGAAACGTTGGTTTAACAAATAAATGTAAAATAATAAAACCATTATAGTCTTATTTTTTACAACCACCGTGGACTGCCTTCATCAACATCCAATTACATATTTATACCAGTCCGTCTCCTAAAGAAAAACGCTATCAATAAAATTTAACCTCTAGCTCAAACTGTTGGCTGACAAAAAATTGACAAATCCCAAATTTTCGCGGAGATCGTAATGAGTTTTAAAAAAGCTTTTACTTTCCTTTAATTTTTACTAATTTTTTTATGATTATAAATCTATATAAAATTTAATTTATTGTCCTTGAATAAATTCGCACATAACTGAAATCCAATTGTATTTAGTTTATTGTTTTCCTTGTTATTTTGTTTTAGTATCCGATTCAAAGTTGCGATTGTTTAATGATCGGGTGGGTGGCTGGATGGGTGGACAACAAGAAGGAGGAATAAGTAAAAGAGGAAGAAGAAGAAGGCAGAAATTAGAATGATTTTACGATCTCGCATTTGTTCTGCTTTAAAGTTTCTTATCTCTTTCAGCTAATCAAATGAAACAATGTTTTATCAGTTAGAATAAGCGAAGAGAAAGGGGGAGCAAGCGTATAGCGTATAGGTGTGGAGATAAGGGATTGAGATTTGTGTTTTAAATACTTTGTTGGAATCTTCGAAAGTATTCGAATCGAAATCTCTTTTTCTCTCCTTTCCTCAAAACCTCGTTTTTGGGGTGTAAACCAATTGTGGTCGAGTTTCTTCTTTTTCCAATTATCACCCACTGATGAAAAGACAAGAAGGAGAAAAGTTGTAGGAGAGTTTAATGTTGTATTATATTAGTAATATAAAATGTGAAACTTTCACGTTATAATATAAAAGATAAATTCATCCAACTCACTGGGAAGAGTTCTTTTGATTTTGTGAAGATTAAGTAAAAGAATAAATAAAATGGTTTAAGCTATAGAATTGAAAATCGCTATTTAAGCTAGATACTGGTGAATACTAAGTAAATACTTAAAATTAACATTTTAATAACTTTTTAATAACTGATTAATTTCCATCAAACAAGCTTTTATGAGAGAAATGTTTAAAATCAATAGTTTACGAGCTATGTAAATACATATTTTTCAATATAAAAATTCAAGCCCAACGAATTGGCTAGGTAAATTTTTGAATCAAAAAATATGGAATTTGGTTGATGACACGGATTTCAATAAAAAATTTCCCGTCTAAAAATGCAAAAACTAACCGGCCAAAATGGGTGGGGAGGGGGGGGGGGTGCAGGGTCAAAAAAAAATGAAAATATAGATTCTTATACCAAACTCAACCAAATTTTGTATACATAATCAGTGGGCCCAGTCTAAAAATGCAAAAACTAACCCCCTCCCCTACATGATTATAAATAATTTTATTAAATATTAAATACAAGTGGATGGATAGCTTGTATGGTAAAGTCAAGTGGATGGCCACATCAGAACACGTCAACTTATTTTAAATTTATTTTTCGTCGCTGCCCATTATAATTGACATTGCTTTATTGTCATTGACGTTTTAAGAATTTCGACCTCAAAATTTAGTTACGTGACTAAAAATGGGATGCTCGCGACCATTAGCGTAGTTAGCGAGTTTTTCCTAGGGAGGGGTGAGGGCAAAAGGCCAGCTAATTACCACTACAAGGTTTAAATTTCGGTAATCCGATTAGAGATCAAATAACTATTTAGTAGAATTGACAAATTTTGGAAGTAACCAAATAATTTAAAGAGGAATACATAAGTGATTACTCGTAATAATGGAGTTTCGACTTTTCTATGGGGAACAATGAGTTTTATAGGGAGTATTTATCTAACTTTCCACTTAAATTTCACCATTATTGCCTAACACTTTGAGGTAAAGAAATTCATATAAGGACTTTTACCTTAACTTTACTAGTACATTTAATTTCCATCAGAAAAGTTTTTATGAGAGAAATGTTTAAAATCAATAGTTTACGAGCTATGTAAATACATATTTTTCAATATAAAAATTCAAGCCCAACGAATTGGCTAGGTAAATTTTTGAATCAAAAAATATGGAATTTGGTTGATGACACGGATGTCAATCAAAAATTTGCCTTTAATTCTAAGGGGCACCCTTTATCTAAAACAGCTTTTATTTTTGTAAAATATTGTTTACTTTTCTCAGAAAAAAACTTTTTAATGTTTATCCTCTCTATGATACTTAAATAGTCATTGGGGCTAATTATACATAATGAATTTTCTTTTACTAAATTAAATTATCAACATGTTTCTTCATTAGAATTTTTTTATATGTTTGTTTGTATATGTATGACGTTAGAGCAATATTTATCCAACTTTCCACATAAATTTCACCATCATTACCTAACCCTTTGAGGTACACAAATTTATATATTGACCTTTATTAATAAAATTTAAAACAGAAAAGTTAATATGGCTGAATGTCTAAAATCAATAGTTTACGCTTTAAAAAATATTCCAATATTGTAGAGTGAATGGACTTGAATCAATAACAAATAAGGTGTCTGATGGCGAGACATCCTCTGGATATAACAGACCCTAAGAATTATAAATGAAAAAAATATTGATTTTATTTTATCGATTTAATCTATTTAAGGTTCGTAGTAGCTTTTTAATACAAGAAAATAGCATTTTTATTAAGAATTTCGTAGTTTAAAAGAAATTGTATGAAAAGATTCAATTTCTTCTCTCCGGGAGTGAATCAATGGCCAGACGATTTATTTTTTTTCGCATTAGATATTTATTCAAATCTATTGAAATTCCATATCTGTGTGTTATTTTTATTTATCTTTTATATCAAATAATTATTATTAGGAAATTTACATTTTAAAAGGTAGTTTATTTGAAGTCCAATTTGAAAAAATGCTAATAACTCTGTTGAAATTTTTTTTAAAATATGAAATTAATAGATATTATAAAACAATTAATTATTAATAATTTAATTCAATTTTGAACAAAATCGATTCAGTACTTTTTGAGAAAATCGTCAAAAATCTCGAAAACGCTCTATGAAAGGCCGTTTTAGAAACATTTTAAAATTCACCTCCATGTCACAAGTCAATGTTTCGTTTCATATGACTTTTTTAACTTTTTTCTAAGGCATCATCGTGCTTTCAAAAAACATAGTTTTTTGACGGTTCAGATGGTTTTTGATAATTTTCTCAAAAAGTACTTAATTGATCTCGCTCAAAATTGAATTAAATGATTAATAATTAATTGTTTTATAATATATATTAATTTTATATTTATCAAAAAAATTTCAACGGGGTAATTAGCGTTTTTTCAAGTTGAAATTCAAATAAACTACACTTTAAACTGTAAATTTCCTAAAATTAATTATTTTATCTAAAAGAGAAATGAAAATAACAAACAGATATGTAATTTTAAAAGATTTCAATAAATATCTAATCAGAAAAAAATAAAACTTTTGGCCATTTCTATTTGATTCGCTCCAGGAGAGAAGAAATTGAATCTTTTCATACAATTTCTTTTAAACTTCAAAATTCTTAATCAAAAAGCTATTTTCTTATATAATAGACATACTGTGAACCTTCAGATAGATGCAATCGATAAAATAATTTCGTTTTCTATCTCATTTATAATTTGTTTTATCAAGAGACTGGCTCGCAAGTCACCCGGCATCAGCGAGTCATTTGTTACGGTTTTCTAGCTTTTTAGCATTTTCTTAAAAACTAATCAATCAATTTCATTCAAAATTGAATATAATTATTAATAATCGATTGTTTTATAATATTTATTAATTTGATTTTTTTAACAATTATTTCAAAGTAGTAATTAGCGTTTTTTCAAATTTGACTTCAAATAAACTACCCTTTAAAATGCAAATATTCTAATAAAAACTATTTGATATAAAAGATAAAATAAAATATTTCATTGATATGAAATTTCAATTGATATTATTGAATATGTAATGAGGAAAAATTAAACCCTTTTGCCATTTCCAATCGACTCGCTGCCCTAGTGAATAAACTGAATGTTTTCATAACATTTCATTTAAACTACAAAATTCTTAATTGAAATGCTATTTTCTTATATTAGAATTATTACGTGTACTTTAACATAGATTAAATCGATAAAATAAGATCGTTTTTTTCTCATTTATTTTATGGTGAGGAGGTTGAGACACAAGCCTCTCGGCATAGGAATCATGTCATTTCATCAAGCCCATTCAATATACCCTAGTGAAATATCGTTTAATATATTTAAATGTGAGAATATTTAACATAAAAAATATTAATTGAAAGTAATGGAAGGCAGCCCAGAGGCAGTGAGGAAAGAAAATTAACACATATAAAATAAGGTGTAATTTATTGAATCCTTCCTCCTTTCCTTTCAAACCGACGTTTCGGAGGATTTTTCCCTCCTTCTTCAGGGAGGGAAAAATCCTCCGAAACGTCGGTTTGAAAGGAAAGGAGGAAGGATTCCAATAAATTACACCTTATTTTATATGTGTTAATTTTTTCTTTCCTCACTACCTCTGGGCTGCCTTCCATTACTTTCAATTAAAATTTCTACCAGTCCGTCTCTCTCCAGAGAAAATTTCGTTGCAAAAAAAATAAAAAATATATAAAAAAATATTTAAATATTTGATTAGATGTATTATATATAAACATCCGTAGGTTTGCCAATCAGCGGCCCAAGACTCAGAAGACAGAGGAAAGCTATTTTCATATTATTAGTATTTAATTGAAATTATTTATTATTTTATTATGGTATTATAAAATCACAAGGTGTTGTGAATTTACTATTAATTGAAACTGATTAAATAAGATCGCTTTCTTTATCAGTTCTCGGAAGAACCTTTTCTCAAGACAGTCGGTAGGTAAATCTCATATACCTATAGAATTTTAAGGATTATTTTTTTGATTATTATAAGAAACTAAAAAGATACTGTCTACAGTTCTGAAATAAATTAATATTTTCAGATATTCAAATTTAATATGGCTATATAAATATACGACTACAGACAGCACTGGAACTGGAAATAAGGGCTCGCTCCAGGGGCTCAGGACTCCGTAAACAAATATTATATTAGTAGTATTGAATAAATAATTCTATTATTAAATAACATAATGCCTTATGAGAAAGTCATTCAAAAAGAAAAATAAGGATTTAAAAGCATTAATTTATATGATACTATTTATTGTTTTATTATAAGATGAGAATACAGTGGTAAAAGGGGCAACGAAAAAGTTATTATACCAATCTTTTTGACTTTAAAATTTTTCTAGACAATAACTTTGATTTGTTTTTGGCATCTTTGCAATGCCTTAGCTCTTAAGAAATGAGATCATTCTATGCGTTTTTTTTTGTTTTAGTAATTTTCCTTGAAAAGATACTAATGAAAGTATCGCTCATCTACACATTATTAAGTAATTAAAAAAGTTAGAATTTATTTACCCTAGCCTATTTTAGAAACGGCACTGCACTTTATTATTTTTCTAAACTATAACTTTATGTTTTTATGTCAGTGTAATTTTATTCTAATTTAAATAGGGAAAATTTTAGTATAATTAACAAATAATAAATCCGAAAAGGTTGAGAAGCGTTCCGGGATCGTTCAGTATTGTAGTTCCGCCTCTGGTTCGACTGTATGTATCATTTATCAATGTATCAAACTTTAAAAAATACTACATTAAAATAATGAAATTATCAAAGAAAATATATATGAAAAAGTATCATTTTCCACAAAGACTCTAAATATTTTATTTCCATTAATTTCATCACATTGTATAAGTTTCACTTTTGGTTCTTTGTCTAGTATTCGAATCCAGAATTTTGATCTAGTTTTTATATGAGTCACTTATGAACTCTAGGTGTTTCAATTTCTTAATGAAAGATCCTAAATATTTTAAATACATGCATTCCATTAAGCTAGCTAAATAAGTTTCAATTTCTGTATTTTGATCACTAACTTCGACAGCTGAATATTCCCCCTGTTTCTTCTTGGGCCAGTCCTCAAATATACAGTAGACTATTTGATGTAAGGCACTACATATTTGATATTACTTTAGCTTTCTATCATTATTTTCAATTAATACCGATAACATACGTAATCTTATGAGCTAGAGACCGGATTTTTATGCAGTAAAAACTGCCAAAATATGCCATAAAATATGCAGCTAAAAATGCTGAAATATGTTATTAATGTGCAGAATACGCTGAAATATGCAAATATATGCAGTAAAAGATGGAAAAATAATTATTTTTTTTGCACTAAAAAATTAAAATTGAAGACAAAAAGACTATAGATTATATTTGAACGAGTACTATTAAAGGAATAAATTGATAAAGTAAGCTATAGACACCAAGCGTCATATTTTTTTTTTAATGATATTGATGTGAGAAGGAGATACACCAGAAGGTGGATCCCCTAAAGGCCAGTATGGGCTGGCCCCTCCATCGTGAAAAGAAAGCAGAAGGAAAAGAAGCCGGGATCACGAGCCAAATCTCAGAAACTTAGATACAATTCAATATCCAATTTACTAAGGTTTTAGGCTTCGAGCAGTGGTAAATTCTCCGCGCGATAAATTCGGTTAAATTTATCTCCCACTTAATTTTTATTACCAGACCCTATACTTACAGAAAAAATGTCTGGGTATAGCCGGGAATCGAACCCGAGACCTCCGGGTTGCCAGTCAGTTACTCTGACCATTACACCACGGAGGCGGACATATTTGTACTTTTATTGCGTAAAAAATTGCACAAAATTCTCAGATTTTTTAAAAGTAAATTTTCTGAGAAAGAATGAAAAAAATGAAGAAATAAAACATTATTTTTTTAAAGGTAACTATAGCCAATTTTGACCATTGAGTGTTAGTGTATTTGTGTGGAAGTATGTGTAAATTAGTGTAGGAATAAGAGCCGGTCAAATATTTGCATTATTTTATGAGTTTATTATTTGTAGTTACGTCAATGTGAAAAGCTTGTTAATATAAAATAAATAAATAAAAGGAGTATAATACAATCGTGACTGTTAAATAAAACTACCCCCCCCCACCCCCGTATTTTTTCGTTCACATTTTTTGAAACATTATTATATTTGTTATGTTGATTTATGACGATGTTCAAGCTGGAGGCACGGGTTCGAGCCTCGCTAGTTTATAAAATTTGGACCGGCTAAATCTAGGTTCCCTCACTAACACTACTAACACTTTACTGATGTGCTGTCTGAATGGGCTTTGTTCCCGGTGACAATAAATAAAATATATATATATATATATATACCTAATGAGAATTTTGTGCAATTTTTTACGCAATAAAAGTACATATTTGACACATGGTATTATTTCTTTCATACCACTCCTTCAATTATATAGTCTTTTTGTCTTCAATTTTGATTTTTTTAGTGCATAAAAAAATTATTTTGCCATTTTTTACTGCATATATTTGCATATTTCAACCTATTCTGCATATTAGTTGCATATTTCAGCAATTTTAACTGCATATTTTGGCAGTTTTACTGCATTAAAAATCCGGTCTCTACTTATGAGATACGTATCTAATAACAATAGAAACTATTTATTTATTTGCAAATCGACGCACGTCTTATGTCAGTCAAAAATTTCAAAACAAATCTTCTGTAAACTTTCGTGAACTTTTAAACTAATATGAACAAGATAGTATCGAAATAACTCATTAGGAACGCCTCTATTTTCTTTTAAAATTTGCGTAGTCTTAAAAAGTTATCACTTTGTTCTTCATTTTGAAGTTATTCATAATTTGAAATTCTCTCTAGGGCAGTCCGTAGAGATTTAAATTTCCGCAAAGTAACCGCTGACTATTCTTCTCTTTTCATCAACTTTTTAATAATGTCTCTCATCTCAAAAGAGAAATCTATTGATTTTTTTTATTGAACAATTTTTGAACATATTAAATTGTCTAAGCCGGTATATGTATACAATAGTGACTGAATGAACGAGACAGAGAGAAAAGAAAGATATAGATAGGGTCCAAAAAACAAACAAACGGAATCAAAGAACCCATTGGGATTAATCAATTTCCACCTTTGCTACCCACTCTCACACACACATAGATATACGTCAAGATTTTTTTTTAGTCTTTTATATCCATTGTGCAATTTAATCCCATTCACTTCGATTGATGATATATGACCACTTTGGTAATCATAAGTCAAAAGAACTAACGCTGAGCAAAAAAATCAATTTTTGGCTATCAGAAAAGTGTTATATTTCAAAATCTAGATATAATGCTTGTCTAAAAAAAAAGTTTTTTCAACTTCTCAAAGGGATTTCTTTCAGCTACTTGATAAGTCCAAATATATTGATCTTATTTTTATGTTAAATACAAGGTGGGGCATAAAGATCTACCATATTGTGAAAAACTATAAAAAATGAAAAAAATTAACTAGACAAAAACTGAATATAATTTTGAAAAGAACATAAGATCATTTTTTAAATGTGTTTTAAACATTATCAGACAAAAAAGTGGAGGGGTCAAAAATGAAAATTCTAGCTTTTTCGACCAAACTCAACCAAATTTTGTATACATATTCTGTGCTCCCCCAGAAGAGCAACATTTTTTTCATTTTTTATATCTTTTTAAAATAATAATTTAAAGTCTACATAAAAATGAAAATTCTGGCCCTTTCGACCAAACATAACCAAATTTTGTATACATATTCTGTGCTAGAAATTAAAAAAACTAACAACAATAAAAACAAACAACAGTCAAAAATGAAAGTTCTAGCCTTATCGACCAAACTATGTATACAAAATTTGGCTAGTTTTTGCATTTCTAGCTTTCTGGGGGTCCACTGAATATGTATACAAAATTTACTTGAGTTTCGTCAAAAGGGCTAGAATTTTCATTTTTGACCCTCCCCCCATTTTGGGTGGTTAGTTTTTGCATTTATATTCTTTTTGGGGCCCACATAATATGTATACAAAATTTGGTTGAGTTTGGTCGAAAGGGCTAGAATTTTCATTTTTGACCCCCCCCCCCCCTTCCCCATGTTTTGTCTGATAATGTTTAAAACACATTAAAAAAAAGTTATATTATGTACTTTTCAAAAATATTCAGTTTTTTTCTAGTTAAATTTTTTCATTTTTTTATAGTTTTTCAAAATGTGGTAGATCTTTATGCCCCACCCTGTATTATTATTAAAGTTTTGATGATGCGCAAACATACATACCATACATAGATCGAATGAGGTAACTAAAATCAGCTACGCACCCTCCCCCTTCCTCCAACAACATGAGTTCTTTTCTTCTCCAAACACCTATATTAAAAAAAATGATTGCACAATGCGTCCTAGGACGTTATTTACACCACTGCTCTGAAACTGTTGCTTTTTCAAGAAATAAACTTCAACGGATCATTGCTAGAATTTATCGAAAGTCATTTGAAATATTATAATATTGTCGAGTGAATTTGAGGGGATTGTATGTTTATTCCTTTATTATTCATCAGATATCACTGGATATTTGAAGTCCATGTTGACTTATCGAATTTCATGTTTTAACTTAGGAGCAAATAAGAGTGCTAATGTGAGTATTTAGGCAACCAACTCAAAGAGAAGATTAAAAGCTGAGTAGAAGCTAGGCGAGTTCAATCATTTCGAGAATGTTTCCGATCTTTGTAAGCAAGTTAGCATGTGTAAATATTTGGTTTACTATTATTCTTCAATAAAACAACTATTTTTAAAAAATTTTTAGGAATAAAGGGAGAATTACTCCCTAAACCTTTTAAATTTTTATTAAACATTTTTCGATTGTTTTTATAAAGAATTGTATTTATGATCTTTACAACTGAAGATGGTCAACCAGTGGTGAAAATATATAAAAAAATCTATCGGAGTTATTAGATTTATTTCAATTCTGTGAAAAATAACTCCTTGAAGTTAAAGAACAATAATTTTATTATTATCAATATTTTTTCTACGGCATTTTACTGCTGAAATTTCAAAATTTACCCTCGCATTGTCATAGCTTTTTATAGATATAGATATAACCTAGTGGTGAACCGCGACCTAAAATCGTGTACACTTACTTCCACTTCCACTTTCATTTTCCAAGTAGATGACAATAGATTATCTAACTAATTCCAAAGTAATTCCAAAGACGGTGTACACCTAATTCCAATCGCGGTTCACCCCTCGGATATACCTATATTATATTTAAGTAAAAACTAAACCAAGTTCAAAAATGGAACGCTAAATAACTAAATGAAGGCAGATTTTTATCTGTGTTTGTTTATCTTTTGTTCTCATGCATGCACTGAAAATGCTGTCTATAAACTGTAATCCAAGGACTGTCTGCGAATTAATATTAATTAAACTTAATAATATAATACTACCCACTATAGTGTTCTCATTTTACAATATCCATCTCCAGTTCCAAAAAAATCCAAAAATCATATAGGTATATATATACCATATAGAATTAAGGTTTTCTTTGTATATTGGTCCAAATCACGCCAAATATTCAGGGGGGGGGTCCAGGGGGCTTAGCCTCCTGGCTAGCAAGAGGGCCTCGCAACTAGTATAATATAAATAAATAAATTAAAACAAGAACATACCATATAAAAATTAACCATAATTACTAAATAAAGATGTTAAAAATTTTATATTTAAATTTTTTGACCCATATAGTAAATAAGTGAACGAGTCGGCGGCATAGGATAGAGTTGAGTGGAGGAGGGTAGTTGCGTCAAACCAGTCCTAGGACTGTCTACTCGATGTTGTTGTTGAGAGTAGAGAATCGGTAAATGATAGTACATACCAGTTATTTATTTTATTTATATAAAGATTTTATTTTATTTTTTAGATTGTTTTTTAAAAAACTAAATCATATAGGTGAACACACTTGGATACAAAAACAAAAGAGCAGAAGAAGAATACAAACTTTCAAATTAGCATTCATAAGAAAATAGGCGATAAGCAGAGAGAAAGACAGTCCTAAAGCGCAAAAAGTATTTTTATTTATTTCAAAAGCCGTTGCTAAAGACGATAACGACTCAGAAAGCGTTTTGTTTCCTCAAAGGCTTTATTTAATAGCTCCTCCCAACTCACGTTACTTCTATGATCACAAACAAAAGAAAAAATATACTTCAACATATACATATGACTTTCATGCTTTTTCATTCAAATTACAAGCAAATAAATTCTTAAAAAAAACATTTCATGCGTTTTATATTTATTAAAATATAAATAAATACAATTCTTTATTAAACAATCTGAATTAACGTTTATCTAAATTAATAAATATTTTATAGATGTTCATATTAAAAAAATAAATACAACAATATTAATAATAATAATTAATAAACAAAGTATATTTACTACTACTGGGAAATACTGGGGAGGATATTCAGAGTCTATGCGCCCCAATTATATCCGCGGCACGAAATGTGGGTTTAAGGAGGTTCTTTCGCGACAATCCACACAAAAAGTTTTAGCCTCATAACCACTCTATAAATACGAACGGAACTAAAATTTTAGGGTATTTTTTTTAACGTGACTGTCCACTCACACTACGAAATCTCTATAGAGATATACACATACTTGCCGGTCGTTTCCAAGCCATTGTGCTTATATCCCCTCCACTAAAAATAATCGCCCAAATAGGTTTGTTTGTTTTTTGTTTTTTATCAAAACTACGTGGTAAATAATTTCAATTTATTTTTAATTACTCCGAATATATTATTCTAACAAATTTAGTTTTTTATCAAGATGGTGAAAGTCCTTCAATGAAAAAAAATAAAATAATGATCATATCCTCATCCTTTCCTTATCTACCCTAAGTTAAAAATGTCATTTTTAATTGCAATTATTTCATGTTTGGTGTGGTAAATTGTCTTCAAATTTTATTTATTAACTTATATTCCAAGTTTCAAAAAGTTCTTGAATTTTTGCATTTGTGAAAGAACTACCTTAAGAATAAATGCCGAAAAAACCGAGTATCTACCTGTTTGCAGAGTCATACGCGTTATCGATGATCTAAACGTAGGGGGGTATAAATTTAAAAACATAAATAACTTTAGAAATCTTGGATCCCAGATCAACAGGGAGAATATAATGAGAGAAGAGATTTTGGCAAGGATGGGAGTGGGTAGTCAGGCTCTTTTTTCACTATGAACAATATTTCGATCCCGAGAATTTTCCATTACCTCAAAAATCAAAGTGTGGAATAGTGTAATCAGGCCGATTGTGGTATACGGCTGCGAGACCAGGGCCGTATTTCTAAATAGGCAGCAGCCTAGAGCGACTAATTTTCAGGATCGGCAGTTTGGCAATTTATTCAAAAGTTAAAATGAAATGAAATAATTTATAGTAAAACTAAGTGAGATTTATTTAGTTAATTTATAACTAAATGTCGAATCTATGAAAAGGCCATCTGCCCGGATAGCTAGATTGGCGCTTCTGTTCGACTCCGGAGGGGGCAATTCGTCTGACATAAAAAAATCATATCATTAACACATTCAATCTATATAAATTAAAGATAAAACTGGTGGGATAGAGAAATATATGTGAGCCACATTGATTGATTAGAAATCTATATAATAAAATTTAGTATTATAATAAATCATTCCAAAAAGTATCTGGGAAACATTTCGAAACAAAACATAAGATTTGGATTTAATACAATCTCATACAGAAGGTAAGTTTTTTTCTTCGCATATTAATTCAATTTCAATTTATTTTTCAGATTTAATATATTGGTATTTAAATATAAACATCACAACTATCGATCATTTCTTTTGGATTCATCAATCATACTATATTAATCTATTTTAAGATTTGCCAGTACCATTAATTTATTACAATTTTCAAATTAGATTTTTATTTCAAAATTCAGCTAAATGAATATTATTTCATGATAAGAGCTCTAATAGCTTTACATGGACACTATGCAAGGTATGATATTTAATTTAATTTTATTCACTATACCGGAACTAAGCCAATTAAAATACATATTACTTTAAAATTTAATATGGAGCAAGTTCATAATGCATACGACTTTACAATACTTATACTATCTAGACATATATTTTAGACATCATTTATTAAAATTAACTAAATATTTTACTTAAATTTCTATTGAATTTATTTTATTTTATAGAATTTTTCATTTGTAATGAATTCAATGCCTTTCAATGTCAATCACATTACAGATAACAAATGTCTATTTGTGAGGAATTTGTTTTCTTTATGCAATATTCTTTACAAACCTAATTTTCAAATAAGAAGTGTTACATACAGTAAGATCACAGAAAATGACAAAAGGACTGTCATACTGGGGCACTTAAAATTTAATAAAATGACAATTTCATGACAATCAATCAAAGTATTCGATAGTTACTGAAGAAATAACAAGTCCTTTTGGATTCTGAGGGATGACAAAGTTTCAATATTAAATTCTCTTTTCAGATGTCTAGACTCTAGAAGAAGATTTCGAGAATTTTCGATTATTTTTTGACCAGACGGTTTGACTATTTAAGAATTCCTGAATATAAAATACTCGACTAATATGCATGGGCGTAGTTAGTAACTAAGATTGATAAACCCAAACCGATAAAGTTAAGAATACCATTCTGAAAGAAAACACTCCTCTTGGTTACAATGATCCCCCATCTCACCCATAGGAACAACCCTAATATCGTAAATTCCCCCTACAAAACTCATTGCATTATTACAGGTATTTCGAAACTACTTTACAAACAATAAAATCATTTGTTGTTAATAGACTTTATTTTTAATTTATATTAGATTTTCAAAATTTGAAACTATCTAAAAAAAATTATAAAGGAACGGAATTATTCATCAAATTTTAATTTGATGCTTTTGATGGTATACACATTAATAAAATGGATGCAAACGGTTGTCTATATTATTGAGAAATAAAGTATTTTTAATTATTAGCAGTATTTTAAAACCATTTATTTTTCAGGTTTATTTTCATCAAACTTCTGTCTGGACAATGAGCACCTGTTACTTCTACTTTGATAAATACTAAATTCTAATCCTAAATGATCTTGAGATGGTTTATACAAGAAAAGTGATTTAATGAACGGTAAGAAAATAATGAAAAGAAAAAAAATCTTCATCCTAAATAATCGTAAATTTAAAGAAAATGTCAATGAAAAAGATTCCGCGACAAAACATCCCCCGACAAAACATTCCCCGACAAAATATCTCCGGACAAAATATCCCCGGACAAAATATCGCCCGACAAAATATCTCATGACAAAATAACCCTTCCTCGCGTGAATCTTATGAGTAATACAAATCGACTCCGGCTCGGTTAATATATATTCAGTTCGGCTCGGTTGGGTTCGTATAGCTCCTTTTCGGGCTGCCATTTAGACGGATCGGTTGGCGTCAGGCGTGGTGTGTTTCGGGCTCCCATTTTTTTCTAATCAAACACACATTGTAAACCGAACCAGCAAATCGTCGGGCGGGGTGTGTTTCGGGCTCCCATTTTTTTCCTAATCAAACACACATTGAAAACCGAACAGTCAATCGTCGGGCTTGGTGTGTTTCGGGTTCCCATTTTTTTTCTAATCAACACACAGTCCATGTTGACTTAAATTCAAAAATAGCGATTGATTCTCATCTAGTACTTGAGGAATAACCATTCCATATTGGATTTTTGACGTTTCGGTTTTTATTGGTAACCATTGCTGAAGACATAGAGGAATCGAGTTAAAATCAAAAATAGCGATTGATTCTCATCTAGTACTTGAAGAATAATCATTCTATATTGGATTTGTGACGTTTCGGTTTTTATTGGTAACCATTGCTGAAGACATAGAGGAATCGAGTTAAAATCAAAAATACCGATTGATTCTCATCTAGTACTTGAAGAATAACCATACTATATTGGATTTGTGACGTTTCGGTTTTTATTGGTAACCATTGCTGAAGACATAGAGGAATCGAGTTAAAATCAAAAATAGCGATTGATTCTCATCTAGTACTTGAAGAATAATCATTCTATATTGGATTTTTGACGTTTCGGTTTTTATTGTTAACCATTGCTGAAGACATGAAGGTATCGGCTTAAAATCAAAAATAACAATCGATTCTTATCTAATACTAGAGGAATAACCTTATTGCATTCCATTTTTGATGTTTTGACTATTAATGGCAACCTCTAATGAAAACGTGGAGGAATCGAATTAAAATCAAAAAGACTAAATTCTTTTTAGTAACCAACTCAAGTTTGAGTTGTTTGTCATAAAAAAATTAGTCTTTTTGATTTTAAGTCGATTCCTCCACGTTTTCATTAGAGGTTGCCATTAATAGTCAAAACATCAAAAATGGAATGCAATAAGGTTATTCCTCTAGTATTAGATAAGAATCGATTGTTATTTTTGATTTTAAGCCGATACCTTCATGTCTTCAGCAATGGTTACCAATAAAAACCGAAACGTCACAAATCCAATATAGAATGGTTATTCTTCAAGTACTAGATGAGAATCAATCGCTATTTTTGATTTTAACTCGATTCCTCTATGTCTTCAGCAATGGTTACCAATAAAAACCGAAACGTCACAAATCCAATATAGAATGGTTATTCCTCAAGTACTAGATGAGAATCAATCGCTATTTTTGATTTTAACTCGATTCCTCTATGTCTTCAGCAATGGTTACCAATAAAAACCGAAACGTCAAAAATCCAATATAGAATGGTTATTCCTCAAGTACTAGATGAGAATCAATCGGTATTTTTGATTTTAACTCGATTCCTTTATGTCTTCATCAAGGATATTTTGTCGGGGGATGTTTTGTCCTCGGGATATTTTGTCGGGGGATGTTTTGTCGGGGATATTTTGTCGGGGGATCAAATGTCGCGGTACCAATGAAAAAATAAATTAATAGGAAATGAGATCTAGGCTCATACGTTTTCCTTTATTTGAGACTATAATTTCAAAAAGGCTCGCCTTTATCTAATTTTGATTCAAATTTTAAGTTTCCATGTGAAATATCACTCTGAAGAAGATAAAAGAAGACTTGTCAAAACTGATTTTCAAACTAAAGATAATTAAAGAAAAGAAAAGAAAATTTCTATTATTCTTTGTTTTCATTGAAATATTTTTCATATTTAGTTTTAAATTGAGAAATCAATTCAATAATGTAATATAATATTTAGAAATCAATTCTGATTAAAACTTCATTTAATATTTCAATAAAAATACAAGCCTTTTTTGATACTGTTTTCAAATTTTTAGACTATCAATGAAAATAGATTGTTTTACTAACAAATAAAATATATTTTTATTCATAGTCAATTTATTATTATTTTTTATTATTATTATTTTGAAAATTTTGTATTTTCATGTAGGATTTTCAAATCTTAAAACTAGCAATGACAAATGATAAGGGACAATGTTATTTTTATTGGTGATACTTAAATTTTTGAAGTTGAAATTGATGGTGTACATTAATAATATAGATGAAAACCGATGTTCTAGAATTTAGATTATTAACAAATCAATACTTATTATTGTTATTATTATTTAAATTATGACACTTAGGGCCAGTTGTATGTCGGTTGTAAACTCTTTTTAAACGTTCTCTCTGGAGCTGGATTAAGTACCGATAGTTTGGAAACAACTGTCTTCAGACAGGGGACCGGGATTCAAAAAATAACATTTTTTTTTAACAATTTTAGATTTAATTTGGAAGAATTTATTACAAAAAATATGTATAGTAAAAAATAATTTAACAAATATTTATGGTAATGAGAAGGTGACCCACAATAAGAAGGCCCGGTTAAGATGGCCTTCAGAAGCTGGCATAATTGCGAGTAGTCATCTAGCATGTAGCAGGAAGAGCCGGTCGGAACGGGTTGCATATCTGCGCCTGAACCGTTGTCCTTGAGTCAAGCCAGCATGTTGTATGTCGGTTGGTAAACTCTTTTGAACGTTGGCAAAGGGTAAATGGCTGGGATGGCCAGTCAGATGAAAGTGCCTGTCATCTGATTGGCAGGCACTTTCATCTGATTGGCCTTCCCAGCCATTTACCCTTTGCCAACGTTTAAAAAGAATTTACCAACCGACATACAACCGGCCCTGAGTAGACGACATGTATAAGCAGGCAGGAGGCAGCGGGGCAGAAGGGCAGGTCGCTTTCATGGATTCATAATTTCTAGGCAAGATAATAAAGATTTCCCTGATATTCACTTCGATTCGAATACCCTGAAAATGTGTGACAGCCTATCCATGTCGCATTTGAGCTGTCTTGGAATGAACACATCTCCTCTGTGGTGAAATCTGCAGTGGCTCATTTATTAAACTTATTTGTCTGGAATTTTTACTAAGAGAAAAATCATTTTCAAACATTTTTACAATTCATTCAATTTATCAAATAATACTATATATAAGAGCCTAGATTAATTTGTAACAACGCTCAGAGAATGCTGCCGGCAGGGAGCGCTGATGCCGTCGGCATATTTGCTGTATATTTGCGGCAAATTTGAAATATAATTTTAATTGTAATTTGAAATGAAAGACTCCAATTGATTTTAAATTAAGAAACATTAAATATATTGATAATTATTCCTCCCCCCCCCTCACCACTCAAAAATTAAATATTCAATTCTCTTTTCTTTGCGCACAGAAAAATAAATTAATCATATCTTATTTGATTTATATTTTATATATTATTTGTTTATTTTTTAATAATTTGCCACTTTTTTATAATTTTTTAAAAATCTATATTTTGTTATTCTTATTTTTGGATTTTTACAAAATTGAACGCATGCCCGAGTTTATCATGGCAATACTGGAGGGAGCAGCCTGTCATACAAACAACACCTGATCTCTTTTAAATATTTGGAGCCTTATATCCATTATGGAATTTAAAAAAAATGATATAATATAATTCTCCTCCTCACACGATCCCACTTATTTAAATAAAACTATTTCCACACAAAAAATATCACAATGCTGTAGATTATAGAAGAAAAAAAATACTTCCAGATTCATATCTAGAGCCTCATTTCTGTAGCTGTATCAGGACGAAAATAAGGCGAAACTTTTAAGAGACTGTAGCGGCCCGCTCTCGCTCATGGCGACGAGCCTTGAGACACGGCCGCTAGATGACTCAGTCGGATCGTTGAGTCGCTTTTGCATGAGTGAAATATATCCACCCATGCTATAATTAAAAGCGACTCGATTCGACTGGAGTAGCGAATTGGATTCGACCATTCGAATCTGGAGGGGCCACCGCCATCCAGCAGCCCCTCCCCTGCACACACCCTATATGGACACGCAACCTACAACTCTGCACTCAACAGATTGTTAGGACCCCATCGACTTGATGGGGGGCGCACAAAGCGCCACACAGCACTCGGCACAAGAGAGCCCTAACAACAAGACTATGTATTTTTGGGAGTTTACAGGTATACATTTGGAGTGTGGTGTTTTAAGAGGAATAAATTTTTTGGACCGAGACGCTGCCCGCCAGGTCACTTCAGCCCGGAGGGCCGAGCTTCGAGGGCGTGCCTTTGGCACGCACGAAAAGCTCATATAAAATATAAACTTTTTTAAAACAAAGTAATTGTTTCCTGTCAAAAAATTAAAAGAATCAAATTGAACAAAGAAATATTTTATTATTATACTGTTTGAAAATGGTTTTTCTCTTAGTAAAAAATACAGACAAATATGTTTAATAAATGAGCCACTGAAGAAGTTGCAAAACAGCAACGAAACGTTTGGCGTAATTAATGAAAACTTGTATTTAATTTAAAGTCATGTCCAATTCCCTACGATTCCTTTAATTTTTCCACTATATTTCTACTTACATGATAAATCAAATGTTTTCTTTTATTACCAGTACAATTAGAGAAGCGGAGAGAAAGAGATTAGAGGCTTTCGAAATATGGTGCTACAGAAGAATGATGAATATCAAATGGATGGATAAAATTACAAATGAAGAAGTTCTTGGAAGAATCGGAGAAATCTACAAGGCCCAAATCCGGCCCTGTCTCGAATACGGCTCTCATCTATGGAGAGGAGCCTCTAAATATTCTCTTGCTACCCTGGATTCAATTCAGAAACGAGCCGTCAGGCTAATTGACGATTCTACCCTCACCGACTCTCTCGACTCGCTGGCTCACCGAAGAAATGTTTTTGCCCTTTCCCTTTTCTATAGATACTATCACGGCAGGTTCTCTAATGAGATAAAATCAATAATTCCCCCCCCCTCCAAAAGCATGCTTTGCACGTAGCACACGTTTCGCCGACTCCCAACACTCTTTCGCGGTCAAATTAGAAAAGTGCCGGACCACTTCATTCGCCAATACATATATCCCCATGACTTCAAGGAACTGGAACTCTCTCCCAGCCTCCATCTTTCCCAGTACTTATAATCTTCAAACCTTCAAAACCCATATGATAAAACAACTACTTTAATTGAACTGCCTGAGTGGAAAACTCAACAATGAAATAAACTACAACAATAAAATATACTACATAAAAATAAAGAATATCATTGGAAAAAAAAATACCATATAGCTATAATAAACTAAATAAAGAAAAATAACAAAATATATTAGTAATCACAATCGAATATTAACGAATCACAACCATGGGCGTAGTTATGGGGGGGGATATTGGGGACAGTGCCCCCTCTACAAAACTCATTGCCCCCCCCCCCCTAGAAAAATCCTCAGTTTTGAAGAAATATACTGTTTCTCTGTATCACTTATGTATTTATCATTACATTATTTCGTTACTTCCAAAATTTGTCAATTTACTAAAAATCGGATTACCGGAATTAAAACCTTGTGGTGGCTAATCAGCTGGCCGACTGCCCCCCTTTTAGGAAAACTCCCTAACTACGCCACTGCTAATATATATTTTGAAAGTATTTTAGTTATGTAGTTTTTTGAAGTTTTTCAACAAATATTAAACCAATTTAAATAAATATATTTTACATTTCTTCTATATTTACAAACGAATGTTAGAAACTACTTTAACTTACACAACCCTTCCCCACTGCCATTTTTTTCGATCTACTCTGTTGACTTTTATGCTTTTCATTCGAATTACAAACGAATAAATTAAACTCTTTCATTTTAAAAATAAAAAAACACTTCATGCGTTTTATATACAAATAGATATAATAAAAATCCTGTTAATCGAAAAATGATTGGAAATTATATTAAATCGACTTGATTTATATGGATTTTATTTTTGGTGTCTAAAGCAATGCCACAATCAATATATAATTGGTAGGGATATAAAAAGCAAAAGCGATTTTAATCATAGAGATAAAATGAGAGCCTTAAAGCCGTTTTTCCAGTGAAAGTGAAACAACGATTATCATGTTTTTCCCTTAATCTCTTTAATGGTTTTTTAAGCCTATCTAGACTGAGAGAAAATGAAATACAAAACATATGACCAATTGCTAGAAGGTACTTCTTTGCCTGAGTATTGAATTCATTAAAAGATATTTAATTTTTTTTTGCTAATACGTGTTTATAAATCTGAGAATCGTACAGAAAAATCATCTCCCACTTTGATTATTTCAGGTCTATCTGCCTGTGAATCTGGCTGTTTGAATTCAGATTCTCATGATAAATCTGTATAAAAAAATAATAAAATAACATATTAAAGACAAATGTCGTTAGTAGTAGCGTTAAAATTTCTTAAGAAAATCATGAGAATTGGTTAACTACTAAATCCAATGTACTTTGGTATTATTTTTTTTTTTTTTTTTATTTAATGTCACCGGGAACAAAGCCCATTTAGACAGCACATAAGTAAAGTGTTAGTAGGGTTAGTGGGGGAGCCGAGTTTTCAGCCGGTAGAAATTTTTATTCGTCAGCTAGGATCGAACCCCGACCTCCCATTCCAACATCGTCATAATCGATCGATGTCGAAACGAGGTCAGTGCGTTAGCCAACTGAGCCAACCCGGCTCCCTTTGGATTATTTTACTTACATAATAAAAATAAAAATTATCCAAAACACCTCGGTTCAGTAAAATACCATCTCTTTGATTTTCTATTAAAAAAAAAAAAATCAAGGCGTTGTACCCTCACATGCTAGCTCTTAACCATAGGTTCTAATAATAAATTACTAACAATTAATTTTTTAGTTTAATTATTTTGAAATTTTCTTAGTTAGTTTTAATATACTACATACATTATTTGGGATAAACTAAACAGGTTTTAAAATAAATTAAATATGTAAATAACTAATTTTAAATGTATATAATATAATATATAATATAAGGCGATCTCTCACAGCCCAATTAAAAAACTTTAAAATGGAATTAATTTATTCCTAAAAAATGCCTTGATTAGAAATTGATTGTGGAACGACTTTACTATAAACTTGGTCCCAAAAATTCAAACATAATAAAAACCCACGGCCTCCAACAATTCATGCCGCCCTGTAGTCTCCACTATTAATTATTATTGTAGCTCGAAATTATTTAAGTAGATATTTGGCTGACATCCTTAAAAATATTACCACATTAAAGCCTTAAATTCTAAAATGGCTAAAGATAAATTAAGTTATTATTCCAAATGATCATGTTTTGATATCCTTTGATGTCCAAAGCCTCTTCACTTCCATTCCTTTGGATCTTTTCATGGTTTGCGTGGATGAGTATTGGAACGAAATAAGCGGACATACCACCTTTAGCCTGGAGAGTTTTAAAGAGGCCCTAAATTTTTATCTATATTCCAAATATTTTTCATTTAAAGGGGGGGGAGGGGATTTATTTGGAGTTAAAAGGTTTACCTATGGGAGGATCTCTCAGCTCTATACCGGCCGAAATTATAATCAGGACATTTTATTATATCATCGTTAAATCTCTCAATTTATTAATCTAAATGCAATATGTAGATGATTCTATTGCGATTGTCACTCAAAATCAAATAAATATGATCTTAGAAAAATTTAATTCTTTCCATCCTGATTTTACTAATGAAGACGAAATTGATAGTCAAATTTCGTTCCTTGATCTTTTGATCATCAAAAATTCCGGTGGCTTTCTTTCATTTGACCTTTATGTGAAGCCATCTGACAGTGGACGATTTATCAATTATTTCTCTCGTTGCCCCTTTGTATATAAAATAAAACCTTGTATTATTTTTTAAGAAGAATTTATTCTTTTTGTGACGAGGCCTACATTAGAAGAAATATTGATAATTTTAGTACGACGGCGTCCTCCAACTCTTATCAATTGCTTGTCATCAATTCTACAATTAGAAATTTTTGTCTTAGAATGGAGAGGTAGCTAACAGCTCCTACCCCTCTACACTCATTATCAATGAGGGACTTTTTTCTCTCTCATATACCAGGGTGTTTGGAAAAAATTCAAAAAACATTTAAAAAGTATAATGTGTGTACGGCCTTGTCATCAACTGGCAGTATATCGTTTTTATTTAATAATAGGATGTAATAGCACCCCATGAACAACAAAATGTAATATACTTAATTAAGTGCCTTGGTTGCCCTAAACCTACAAGTGTTTTGTGGGCCAAACATCTCGATTTTTTTCTTTGCGCAAAAGAGAGCATTATTTAAGAATAAAATATAAAAAAATCTTCGACTACCCTGAGCTCACATTATATTGAGACAATACATGAATTCGATTTTGATGACGCCGTTATTCTGATGAAAATTGATAATATACGAGCCCTGAAAACCGGCCTAAATGGGCTAAAATCACATTAATTGGACGAGTGATGAATGGAATAGTGTCCATTGAAGTAATGAATCTCGTTTTGAAGTTTGTGTTGGGGACAATCGAAGCAGAGTTATTCGTCAGAAAAATGAAGCTTTCAATTCAGATTGTTTCAAATAGGAAGTAAAATTTCCTGCTTCAGTTATGGTATGCGGTTCAATGTCTGCTAGAGGTGTTGGAAAACTTCACTTCATTGATGGAATTGTAAACACCAATAAATATTTAGAGATTTGAAAAAAAAATCGTTACTTCCAGCAATGGCAGATGCATTGCAGAATACTAATAATTTTGTGTTCCAACAAGACGGGGCGGCCTGCCATACATCAAGAAAATCTTTAAAATGGCTTTCTGATCATAATGTTCCACTTTTGGAGTGGGTGGCAAACAGTTCCGACTTGTCCCCAATAGAAACCTTTGGTACACAATGAAAAAGCTATTACGAATACAACCAGCTAGAAACGTAGTCGAATTAAAACACAAACTTCAAAATATTTGGGATACTTTCACTCAAGATGAGTGTCAAAACTTAATAAGTAGGTTGCCCAAAAGAATTAAAGGCGTAATTAAAAATAAAGGCGACGTCACACAGTGGTAAAGGTTTTGGATTTTGTATGTTTTCTTTCTTTTTAACAATTAAAAAATAATTTTAAGTTAAATGTTAAAATCAAATGTTTTAAATTGTTTAAAATGTTGTTCCAAATGATAATAAAAATAAATATTTAACTTAAATTTACCGTGAATTATCATAATTTTATTTAAAAAGAAAAATATTTGGTGGGCCAATTGAGATGGGACAGGGCTCGTATACAAACGTCTGGTGGCTGGGAAATGTTTTATTAAAACCTATGGGCAAAGAGCTCTTAATTTCCAGACAGATTGCATAGGGCTAAGTAATGCCTATTTTTCAATTTTAAATAATGTTGATGCTCATATTTAGTCGCCATATTTAGTGTACCATTTGTATGGATAATTTGAACATCTTAGACACCCCGTTTGTAATAAAAAATAAACTTTCTAGTTTTACTTTTTCCATTTAAAAAATTCGAATTGTCAAATTGGAACCTTTTGAAATATTATTTATCTATTATTTGTAAATTTAAAAGAAAATTCTTTTACATATTCGTGAATTTTTCTATTTGCAAATAAGTGTTCATTTCACTCAACTGCAAATGATTATTTCTTTACTATATTTAAAAAATCTCGTTCTAGTCCAAGTGAGGGTTTTTCTAATCTAGAATAACAGAAATTAACAAATATTTCTAATCGATCAAAACTCGTCTCGACTTGTTTTTGCCATTCGCACAGCTTCTTGCTGAAAAAGATTTCAGCAAGAAATTCCTCTATCCATGGCCTTTTCGAAAAATAAATTCTCAATTCCTTGATTAATCACATTTGAATTGAAGGAATCAATTTCAAAGTGTTTTTACCTCTAAGGAAGAAATTTTCAACTCTTTGATTTTAAACACTAAGATCTGATCGTGAAATTTCGGTTTTTGGCGGACAAATCACGAAATTCGTTGCCAAAATATTTGTATATTCACAACAAAATTGTAAGAACAGGTAAAAGCTTTTTCAAGACTTTGCACACTCTCCGCTTAAAGCCGCTATTATTAGATACTATAAATAAAATAAACCTCAATCTATTTTTATTTGGAATGTTTTTTCTTATATTAAATTAATTAATTTGTTCTTATAAATAATTAACTTTAGATAAATTCAATTTCTTAGTTAGGTAATTTTATTTTAGAAATTATTTTAAATAATTTATTAGTGGGTTTTAAAATAAATAAATTTTATTTATTTAATAAATTAATTGAATTTAGAAACACTTGTTTATTTATCTATCATCAAATCACCAAATGTCTCAATAAATGATTCAAAAAATGAAATTTTCTTGAATTTTGGACTGGAAGGTCTATAACTAGAGTGCTAAAAATTGAATCACCTCTCATGAGAAATGCAATTATTTTGGGACCAGAATAAAATTCTGCGACTTTTCATTCTTGAGTTGCGCTGAGTTTAGGAATCCAGCCACAAAGACAGAATAAAAACCATGAATGAAAATTATTTTTCTACATGTTTTAGGAACTTTTAAAAACAATGAGAAAATTTTTGATTGAATTTAATACTAAAGCAAGCGAAACCTTCCTACCGCGCCTATCATATTATACTGATTAGATTTTGGGCTTTTAGCTTTAGTATTTCCGATTTTGCAGAAAATCAGAAAAAATCGAATTGTTATGTGGAGAACTATCGAACAATTTTATTAGCTAATTGTTCTGAAATTTGGATTAAAAGTTTATAAGCTGCACCGTTATTTTTGGGCTTTAATTACATACTGTTCGCATGGCAAAAAAATAACCAAATTTCGAGGATTTGCCACTGATCATTATTATTATATAACGCGTAGAAACTTTAGCATAGATATAATAATCCGATCATCAAATTCAGCATCCAAATAATGATCAGGAAAATGAATTCTCTTAATAGTCAGGCCAAATTTAAGTGGTTCGCCGTGGAAGCGAAATAGTAAATTCACTCATTTTTGTTGTTGCATATTCTCATCTAGATATGTCTAAATATGGAGTCGCTAAAGCTTTTTGACCATCGGCACCTTCCAGGGTTTTTTGACTTTTTATTGACCTCCTCTAAATATTACAAAATTACAATAGTACAAGCAAAATATCTAAAAAAAGCTTTAGTGCTTCTGGTTGAAAAAATAAGATGACGTGTTCTGACGTGGCCATCCACTTGACTTTACCATACATGGCTCTCATCTGTGGAGCGGAGCCTCCAAGCATTCTCTTGCTACACTGGATGCAATTCAGAAGCAAGCAATTAAACTAATAGGAGACCCGGCTCTAACCAACTCACTCGACTCCCTGGCTCATCGAAGAACCGTTTCTGCCCTTTCCCTGTACTACAGATACTATCACGTTGTCTGTTCAGTCGAGCTGAAATCACTTATCCCCACTAATGCCCTCTTTACGAGAAACACGCGGTTTTCTAACGCTCAGCACCCCTTCGCTGTCAAATTGGATAAAAGTCGAACAAGCGCTTCCGCCAACTCTTTTATCCCTAAGACCTCCAGAGACTAGAACTCGCTCCCTGCCACCATCTTTCCCGCGACTTATAACCTTAAGCTATTTAAGACCCGTATCCACAGATACCTTCGACACCCGCCCAACCCATAAAATACTTTCTTCTTCTTTTCACGATGGAGGGGCCAACCAAGGCCTTCAGGGGTTGCACCTTTTTGGTGTAACTCCTCTCATCATTATCATAAAAAAAACCTGGCCCCTCACTTATATTTAATATTTAATAAAATTATTTATAATCATGTAGGAGGGGGGGTAGTTTTTGCATTTTTAGACTCCTGGGGGCACTGATTATGTATACAAAATTTGGTTGAGTTTGGCACAAGAGATTTGATTTTCATTTTTTGACTCTACACCCCCCCCCACATTTTGGAAGATTACTTTTTGCATTTTTAGAATTCTGGGGTCCCACTGATTATGTATACAAAATTTGGTTGAGTTTGGTAAATGTCCAAGATTTTTATTTTTTGACCCCCCCCCCATTTTGGGCGGTTATTTTTTGCATTTTTAGACTTCTGGGGTTCAGGTGATTATGTATACAAAATTTGGTTGAGTTTGCTCAAATGGTCTAGATTTTTAATTTTACCCCCCCCCCTCCACCCCCCTTAATTTTGGGTCGATATGCACCAAAAATATAATCACTTCTTAATCTCAATGGATCAAAACCAAGTGTGAAATTTGGTTTCGATATTCCCACTAGTTTTTGAGCTAGCTCGTCCACAAAAATTTGGTAACGCACAGACAGACTAACAGACACTTTGACAAAACAATTATTATCTTGAAAAATATAATTTTTTCGATGTCCACTTATTAAGGCTTTTTTGTAAACCGAAATGGCATGGTTTCGCCCAATTTTTTAACCAAAATAGTTTGAGCCATTTTTGAGATTTTTAGACTCCTGGGGGCACTGATTATGTATACAAAATTTGGTTGAGTTTGGCACAAGAGATTTGATTTTCATTTTTTGGACTCTACACCCAGAATTTGACATATAAGTTTCTATAAATAATCTACATTTTTTTACAAATTCCAGAAATTTGCGATAATTGGACCAAGACTACTTATTACACCATCATTAGTTAGAATTATTTTACAAATAGGTATATTAAATATCAATAAATAAATAATAAAATATTATATTCATGCATATTGTTTATTTGCTTTCCTCTATGCTTAGTGAATAAATAAATAATCTGTTCAGCCTATGATTATATTTGACAGACAATTTTATTTCACAATAAAGTGATATAGAGTTGGGGTTTAGGAGGCGGAGTTAAAGATTAAACCGTAACTGCATTGACTTTTAATTGTGATTTGTTTAAAATTGGTTTAGAGATTTAATGATGAATTAATGAAAAAATAAAGAGGGGAAGGTGGAGAGAGAATTAAGGATGGTAAGAGCCAAAAAAAGGATGGTGAGGGGGCACAATAATCGACTATCCTATTTGTTATCCCTTCATTTCATATATATATTATTTAAATAGCGTTATAAATATTCGTTTTAACTGGATTATACTATAACAACAGATTTAAAAATGATTTAAAAACAAAAAAATAAAAAAATCATTTATTTAGAATAAAATATAAACTGCCGACCGGCGCGGCGTCCCCTTGACTCTTTAGGTTTACCAGTGAAGCTTAATGACTACAGTGAAACCCTCAAATCCGAACTAATTGTTTTCAATTAGTTCGGATTAGCCGAAAGCAGCTTCGACAATTGAAGATAACTGATATCAAGTGAAAGATTAAGTGATATTTTGTGTGTTTCTATTATTATTTCAATGTTTTATCAAAGGGATTAACCTAAAGAATTTCAATAACCAACTTTTACACTTTTTCAATCCTGGATGACATAAGTATGTAGACACATTTACACTTTGTTAGGTATGCTAACTGTACTTCTTTGTTAATTTTTCAACTAATTATGTAAAATAAGCTTATAATGTAGAATATATACATAATTGTTTTATGACTAAATAAATAAGTTTCTCTATTTTGTGTTCTGATTTGCGGGGATTTCGGATTTGAGGGGTTTCACTGTATATGCTTTTATATATTCTTTCTTTCTTTCGAATTTGGGTCTCTTCTCTGGAGAGAACCTCCAAGCATTCTCATGTTACCCTGAATGAAATTCACAAGAGAGCAAAAATACTAATAGATGATCCGGCCCTATCTAGTTTACTGGATTCCCTGGCTTATAGTAAAACCGTCTCCGTTTCTCTCTGTTGGTACTATAGATAGCACAAAAGTGTTTTTACTGACTAGTTAAAGTCAATAATTTTCCACGAAGCCTCATTTGTAAGAAAGTAAGAAACAAACACATGATTCACGAATGTCAAAAAGTATCAGAATGAAACTAGCGAGTTTTCTGACTCGTTTGTCCCTATGACTTCTAAAGAGTGAAATTCGTTTCTCTTCCCCTTTCTTGATTCGGTTGCTTTAGACCAGTGGTTCCCAACCTGGTGACGATCGCCCCCAAGTGGGCGATTTGGGTTATCAGGGGGCCAATAAATAAGTGGGTGGGCGATTTGGGGTGGATGAGTATTTAAAGTGGGATAAATTAAAATAGTACAGTTCAGATAACGAGACTTCTGAACTCGCAGAAGACAAAATCTTTACTGATCTTCTTGACCAGTTAAAAACTGATATGAAATCAAGATTTGAAGATTTGATCAAAGAACAAATTCCGGATTGGATTCTAGATCCATTATCGTTTGAAGCTGTGGATAAGCTTGATAACTCTTTGCAGCGAGTTTCTAGATCTGAAGTATGACTGTGAGGCGAAAATCATTTTCAAGCAGAGCGGTTACGAGTTAGCCTGGGTGAAGCTTATCCACAACTGTGGGGAAAAACTGAACCACTTGACCACTTCTCACCTCGTTCTCGTCAACATATTTAGTTGAAAAAGGATTTAGTTCGGTTGTCCAGCTCTTTACAAAACAAAGAAATAAGTTGGACATTTGCCTCAAAGGAGACTTGCGCCTGAACTTGACGAACATAAAGCCGGATATTGAAGCTTTAATTGAAATCCATCAAGCACAAAGCAGCCATTGAAAAGGTAAAATAAAACAATATCAAAGTTTTCAAACTTTCATTTATTTTTTCAAATTTTAACGATCAACTTTCTTAATTTTTCCAGATTCCAATTTAAAAATGATAACATGTACTCCTGTTTTTTAAATGTACATCAATGATCTTAGTTAATTATTTCACTTCTTTGTTCTTAAAAAAATATGTAAAAAATGTACATTTTAATTTTTTTTCTATTTTATTTAAGAGTGACTGAATAAAACTGTTTTGGTTGTTTTTATATACGGTAATAAAATTGTTTAAAATAATAAAACTGGTTTATTATTTTCACTTTACTTCAAATTAAAATTAGGCATACAATGAAAATGAAAAGGGGGCGATAGGTGCTAGTCAACCTCCAGAAAAGGGAGATGGGCCACACAAGGTTGGGAACCACGGCTTTAGACACTCATCCAGAGATACCTTCGACTCCACGCAACCCGTAAAATGTGTTCCTCTTCCCTTCTTTTCACGATCATCACTCTGGCCTATTTGGATGGGTTGCACTATTCTGGAGTATCTTCTCGCATCAAAATAAAAAAAAAAAGAAGAAAATCATCTATCATGTTCTTTAAGTTTTTATTTATGCCAGGACCTGTCAAAGTTCAATATTTTGAAAAAAATGTGTATTTTTTCAAAATTTAAAATTCAACTAAGGGTCAGTTTCATAAAACTAAGATGACCCTATGCTAGAGAAGACCCTGGGGTTAGCTCTCGAAATATGTTTCATAAAAAAAACATAGGGTGATCGCAGACTTAACCCCTCTATCTTTAACTCTCCGAACTTGAGGGGTTAAGCTTTATCCTGGGGCTAACTCTGTGTTTATTCATTGACATTAGAAAAACGTTTTATAGGTTATAGACTTTCAAATCAAAATAATTCAAAACAAATCGTTATATTATTTATTTTTATAATATTATTATTATTATTATATAATATTAAATATAGCCAAATATATCTATATAAATGAATATAGAATTTTAATTTATGTTAACACAGAATTAGAATAAAACAAAATAATTCATTATATAGGTATATTTTTTAAAAGTAAATATCTAATAAATTAAATTAAAAAAAATTCAAACTAAAATCGAAGAAAGCAGATATTTCTAATAAAATAGTTAATTTTTTATATTTATTTCGTAGAATAAAATTAGATCGGAAACGATTGGAGTCATCATTAAATTCTGATGCCAAATCATCCCATATTTTTTTTCTTTAAATTAGCATCAGAATCTGAGCGCTAAGATTCCAACACATCTTTATATATATTAACGAGAAAAACAAGACGTTTCTTTTCTTCTATTGTGAAATTTGGAGTTCTTTTATTTTTAATTGAAGTTTGGTCCATATTCTATCAAAAATTTAATATTCAATTATTCAATACATTTCAAATTTTTAAAATTACATGATTTGTCTCAGTTTTGTTGTATCTTTACTTATTTACCACTTTATTTTTATATGATTAAATAGAAAAAAATTTGATTGTTTTTAAATAATAAAAGGCTACAAGACGAATGTCAAAACAAAAAAAAATTTAAACATAATTTTTTTTTTTAAATAACTAAAATCTAGGGAATTTCGCCATTGCCAACCTATTTTCCTAACCTTGACTCGGGGTGAGCTAACTCCACACTATTTTGTTTTATGAAAATCATATTGTTTGGAACTCCAGGCTCACTCTCAACCTGGAGTTGAGTAAGCCGAGGATTATTTTTTTTTTTTTATGAAACTGGCCCTAAGTTATTCACTATAAACTCTAAACTCTGATTCTGTGGATAAATTTCGAATTATGTATACATCAGTCAGATTTTAAAATAAAGATAATAAACTTACCTTTGAATGAAATTTAGTTGCTGGTTAGTTTGAAGTAGCTCGTCTCAAACAGAGTACCTAATGGGCGTATTATACTTGTTGTTTGACACTTGGGTTTGATTCCCAAAGACGTGACAGCATTTTTTTTAATTTCAGAGTTTACACTTGAATTCCTCAAAGTATTAGCAAATACTTTTTGTGAAAGAGATCTTTCATCGATGAAAGGTGCTCACTGTTGTTCAATTCTACACATTGTGTCTAAACTCTACATTTGAGCTTGAGGGTGTGTCGTTTTGTTAATTTAACAATGTGAAACAGTCCTAAAGGTGGGTAAATTAAAGGAAGGGAATTAATTATTCTCTTGACTGGTCGACTATATCTGAGCGGAAAAGAGGAATATCGCTGCGGAAGCTTAATTAGCATATCATTTGTCTAATTAGTTCACACCCCTTTTACCTAGTCAAATCATTTACAGAGGGAGACAAAGCAACAAGAAAAATTTATTTACACAAATTTAAATTTATTGATAATAATTCTGACTTAATTTTTTATATATTTATTTAACATAACTGAATCCATTTTTTTTGTTACTTTAGGAGGTTCTTTCGCGACAATCCACACAAAAAGTTTTAGCCTCGTAAGCACTCTATAAATATGAACGGAACTAAAATTGTAGGTTATGTTTTTTTAACGTGACTGTCCACTCACACTACGAAATCTCTATATGGACACACACATACTAGCCGGATGGTTTCCAAGCCATTGTGCTTATATCCCCTCCACTAAAAATAATGGCTCAAATATGTTTGTTTTTTGTTTTTTATCAAAACTACGTAGTAAATAATATCAATTTTTTTCAAGTTACTCCGAATATATTATTCGAAAAAATATTAGTTTTTCATCAAGATGGGAAAGTCCTTCAATGAAAAAAATAAAATAATGATCATATCCCCACCCTTTCCCTATCTACTCTATGTTAAAAATGTCATTTTTAATTGCAATTATGTATTGTATTTCATGTTTGGTGTGGTAAATCGTCTTCAAATTTTAACATTATGTGTATTATGATTTTAATGACTTATATTCCAAGTTTCAAAGACTTCTTGAATTTTTGCATTTGTGAAAGAACTACCTTAAATCGTAGTTAAACCTTCAGCCATTCGGAAACACTGGCTTCCAAATTTTATTTACACCATTGCCTCTGTGTATATTAATATTATTTTTAATTGCAATTAACTTCAAAACCTTGTGCACTGCGATGCTGGAGCTGGTCAAAACGTTGACAAAAAAGTAAATTAAATTTTTTATTTTAATTATGACTGCAAATAATAAAAATCGACCTTTTTACCTGATTTTAAAATTAAAAATAATTATATTCAAACGCCTCCCAATCGACCACAAACCCAAAGGTCGAAAATAATTTTTTCTTAATAATATTTATTAATTTATCGTTTTTAACAAATGTAAAAAATTATTAAGCAACTCTCGGTCCGCTAGGTCCTTATTCTTTAAGTACGGAGTACCTATTAATATTTACGCTCTTCCTTTACTATTAAGATCAATGACCCATTTTATCGTTCGCAGATGACACCACACTCTATAATGCCCAATGCTCTTTCATTGCAAAACAATTGCATAGATATTGCTTCTTCGATTAATTTACATTTTTATAATAAAAATTTTGGATCTTATATCTTGGCTAATTTCAATGCGGTCGATTCACAGATTTGCCTATCTGTAAGTGCGTCTCGGTAAAAGCCTTCCATGGCCATTTCACATCTGCTGCAAACGTGGCTTTCTCTTCAGGTCTAGACATTATTTTACGCCCACTCAACTTCTTATACTGTATAAAGCTCGAATTTGCTCACATATGTGTAATGGGGCCTCCAAGGCTTCACTTGCCACACTGATGCAACTCAGAAGACAGCAATCAAACTAATAGGGAGACCCGGCCATATCTCCCTCGATTCTCAGGCTCACCGTATAACAGTTTCGGCCCCTGTCTTTTTGAAAAGTGTGACAATTCTATTTTTTTGAAAATCCTTTAATCTTTTGCTGTTCTAGATAAATGATATAAAATAACTATAAATACAAGGTAATTTACCCGAGAGTGTCACAGGCTTTTCTCAAAATAAGGTAAAAAAATATATTAGTATAGAAAATATAGAGAAAAATATTACACTAGTGTCACAACAGCTCCCCCTTCTTTGTATTGGCACCCGTGGCGCGTGCCATCTTCCCGACTATGTTCGAAACTGCCCGGATACAAGTAACTTGTTTGCTGTAAAACACCGTAAAATACGTATGGTGAGTTCTTTTAAAAATTCTTAAAAATCATCATACAATTTTACGTTTAAGTCTTAAATTCTAAATTTATCATGTATATTTTCAGAAATATGTATTAACAAAATTCTGTTAAGTCAAATGCATAGTAAAATATTTTAGTGTTTATAAATGTAGGTATTATTTGAAAGTTTTTTTTGTATGTTCAGTAAAATAACTGTCAAATCAAACATTTTCTATATAAATGTTTTTACAAATTTTTATTTCGCCATTTTTAATTTTCCACTCTCATGATTGGGATGGAGCAGCCCCTCCAACGCCGGTAAACTTCTTTTAAAATCAAATTCCGTGCTTCCATTTATGATGCCTGATGGCTTCTGGCTTATTTAAAATAATAATAAAATTTTATTTTGATTATATATATTTAGCCTCAGGCGAATGGGTTTATTTATATTAACCTTGTAAATGTTTAATATTCTCTATTAACTAAGTATACATGTATATATGTATATTACAAATATATAATATTCACTGTATTACATTTTATTTGCAAGCCACCCTTTTCGCTTGAACCAGCCCCCACTTGCATCAACCCTCCCCCATTACTCCCTGAGTAAAACTCCAATGACAGATGGTGGCCAAATGAATAGACTGGAAATTACTGCCGTTGTAAAATACACATAGAAATAAATATGAGTAATTATAATAAATGAATTGCCGACCTAATTGCTTCATGTTCATAATGAGAAAAGTATCAAATACATTTTCAGGATTCTGTTCAAAAGTAACGATGGACTTCATATTACTGACCCTGTCCGTTAGATCATCGTAATAGCTAGTAAACCAAATAAGATACAAACATGAAATCTCCAATTTATGTTTAAACGTTTTCCCTGAAATTAAAAATTGTATTAAAATTTTAAACAAATTATTATCTTGAGAAGGAGTGAATTTTTTGTGGGGTCGAAAATAAAAAATATTTCAACATGAGTTGTGAGTTATTTCAAAGAACTTTTTAAAGAAGAATTGAGCTATTTTTTTAATTTAAATTCTTTAAAATGTTATTTGGTAAATAAGTAAAATAAATTTATTTATTTTATTTTATTATATTTATTTCCTAAACAGTTTCGGTTACCAATGGTTGACCATCTTAAGTGGTAAGTTATAGTTAAGTTAAATATCGTTTTAGTTTTTGGAGATTGTCAATAAAAACATGTCATTCTTAATTTATTTTAATAGATTTTACAAGCATAGGTACATAGACATTAATTCATCAGAATCTTTATAAATATATGTAACTTATTTTAAAATGATAGTTTGTAAGAGCAACAAAGTGACCATATTTAGATTAATTTTGTATCTGTCGGGGCTCAAAAGTGACTCAACTTGAAATTATAAAAATCTCACAGTATTTATAGTACTAAATATAGTTAGAAAAAAGAAGTTAGGATTAAAAATTTTAGGAAAAAGTGAAAACTTTTTCAAGACTCTTTAACAATTTGGCGATTCCTTTATGGAAGGATTTGATATAAAAGTTGAAACTTATCCCAGAAGTAAAGTTTAATAAATTCAAACATTTGTCCGAATCGCAACTACAAATATGCAAAAGCTGCCCACAAAATAATCGTTTTTTGTTTTTGTTTTTTTTTGTTTTTTGTTTTTTCTATATATTATTGAACTGCAAGGTTTGAAGTTAAAAAAATCGGGTAAGTAGTTTTTCTTTTCTAAAATAAAAATGTTTTGATACAAGACGAACTTTCTACAATTTTTTATTCAAATCGTGCAGGCACGGTGGAACGATCTTAGGCCAGGGGAGTCAAAACTCGGAAAGTGATGTAGGCCTACCGGGGGGTCTGACGGGTATGGAATACGTAGACTAATTCCCAGGGGTCAGCTGACCCTCCTAACCCCACTGGTTCCGCCGTCCCTAAAATCGTGTAAAAAAACAAAGAACAAGTGTTAATAAAAATTTTTATATAGACTGGTATAACTCAAACCAATCGTTGACGAAAAATTACCCTAACTTGAATAAATTATTAATATTTCACTCAAAATTAACATTAGTATAAGAACAAAAGTCCATCTTAGGTATACATATAAATTAAAGCATTTAGATTGTTTTTGTATTAAAATATTGTAAAAGGTATAAATTACAATAACAAAAAAGTAATCAATATACAACATCAACAGCTACCAATAAAAATAGAGTTAATTATTTAGTCGTATCACATATTTACAAGTAAAATCGTTTGGTAAGTGCAAAAAGTGTGGATGCAGGTGAACAAATGACACAAATAAAACAAACAAAAAATAAAATAAAAAAAAAAGGAAAAAATAGAACTTTTACGATACAACAACAAAAACAACAAGAACAGCACGTGACTAGCAAATTACGTGTTTACATCACAGTCTATTTTCATTTAATTGTAAATAGAATAGAAAGAGAGAGTTGGAGTGTGGAAATAGATTGTGATAAAGTTGGAATTGAAATAGTTGGAGAGATTTAAAACTCTAATTTGAAAAATTAACTGCGAAAGAGAAAGGTTTAGGTAATGAGATTCAGGGGTTGAGGGGAAATTAAAATGTTTGACAAAGATATATATGTATATTTATGTATGCGCATATCATTCATGTTTATGGCTAATTATTCTAAATCACTTGTAACAACTCACACATTGAACATTCCGCATTTTGAATTGAGTTAAAATTTATCAATGATTAGTTTTGCAGATTTTCATCAGAACAATTTGGAACATACCAATAGAATCTTGATGAAGAAGAATTAATAAAGAAATCAAGGGAGATTGACTTCTAATAAATTCGAGCTGTAATTTATAATTTTTATTAGGTGTTAGAAGTGTTGTAACACTCTCTTGGAATTAGAACTAATTGCCAAATAGCAATCCGGACTAATGGCTACCCTGTAAGATAGACCCATCTAACATATAAATTTCACTCAAAAATTTGATCTACATTTGAAGATTTTACGGTGTATTGATTCTAAATATAAAGACATAGCCATGTCTTGTAGAGAATGGTGAGAGTTATGAATTTTGAATTTTTCAAAACTTTAAGGCCCGGACTCAGTGGAGAGCGTGCAGCGGGGCGTTGGCGGTGCGTTCAGCGGTGAGCATTTCCATGCTGGCCTCAGTAAAACGCCCAGCGTTCACTGAGGACACTAATACAAGCGGGTGTGTTTGTAAATCACGTCGCCCGCCACGGTCCGCTGCCCCCTCAACATGAGCGGCCACTGAGGCCACAGCCTAAGAGAAAATAGAATCACTAGTTCGAGAAATTTTACATTTTAATGAGTGGAATATTTAGCGTGCTTTATACGTCAGATCGGACCATTTTACAGGGTAGATATTGGTCCGGATTCCTTTCTGGCTTACCAATTAAGTTCCCGAAAGGGTGAATTCAGCCCTTCTGGCATGTAATAAAAATTATACATTACCACTGGAATTTATTGATATATATGTCAGATGGGTCCACCGAACAATTCGGATTACTTTTTGGCAATCTGGTTTAATTCCCTAGAAGGTGTATACAGCCCTCCGGATATATGTATAATAACAATAATCAATTACACCTCGGATTTATTAAAGGACACTCTCTCGTCTAATTTTAAGTCTGGTATTATCGTCAATTTGAACTTTTATATTTTATAAGAATCTAGTTGTTATTGAAAGATGTCTAAACTTCACTCACACTTTTATAAAATAAGTTTTACTTTTTTATTCCATTCTGTTACATTTCATTTCTATAAAAAATCTAACAATTTACAATATAGAAATGAGAGAAAGGAAAATTTATATTCATTCGATTTCCTTAAAAGAAGAATTTAATATAATATTTTAGAGAAGTATACTATATATATATATATATATATGTATTTCTACATTCACAATATACCATATATATATATATATATATTGGTAAAGTAGCAATCAGTCAAAAAGACAAAAAGGAAGAGAAAAAGGGAAATGAGAGACATCTGGTTTTCTTCTTTACTTCCTCTTCGCATGAATGTTCCGTTTCATTTCTATTAAATTTTGAAGGATGAAAGCGATGAAATTTCTAATAAATGTATAAATTTTAAAGAAAATCTTTAGAGAGGATTTTTTCATTCATATAAAACTGTTAATAAATTAAATATATATAATATATGGTATATATTGAACAAAAATTATTGATTGTCTTATAGAATTAAATAATACAGTACTTTTATAAAAAATCTAAAAACGTTTATTAAATTTCAAACGTTTCGGAAAAAATTCTCCCTTTATTAATAGAAAAGTTGAAAAATATTTGCTTTATAAAAGGCTTAGAAAGTACCTTTAGCTATATAATTAAAATAAAAAATAAATTTATGATAGTTTATTATTTTTAAGTACCCATTTATATTATTAGGGTGGATCTAACGTGCGAGGCTATCCGATTGAAATAAAGGAAAGGGTGTAAATTAGTCAAATCGCAAAATAAATATTTTAATCGTTCATATCTCGTCTTCGGTAAGTCGCAGAGCCTTGAAGTTTAAAACTTAAGCTATCTAGAGGCTACAAGAAGTACCACAAGATTTTGGCTAAAACAGAAGTACCGGAAGTTGATATTTACGTACGTAAGTATGCACCCCCCTGTGTATCGCAACCATAAATCTCAGACCTAAGAAATTCGAAACTTAAGCTCGATATAGAATAGAATGAGTTCAGGAAACCTTTGCTTGAAATCGAAGCACCGGAAGTGGACATTTACATGAAAGATTTTTCGTTTCTTTTTATTTTCTCAAAAACGGAACAAACAATTTTTTTTTAAATAGGTATACTTCTCAATTGTCGTTAGCCGTGTATATATTTAATCCGATTGAAATAAAGGAAGGGATTGTAAATTAGGAGTGTCATAAAATAAATATTTTAATCATTCATATATCGTCTTCGGTAAGTCGCAGAGCCTTGAAATTTGAAATTTATTATATTTAAAAAGCAAAAAGTTAGCGAACATCGCTCGGTGGTCCAGGCACTCCTAATTAAATGCATTTTCCTAGACGACGGGCATGATCGGTTGCATACCTACGGATTTCCAAGCGCTTCCATAAAAATATGTTGTCTTTTTTTCATTATTATTCGGTTGAAATTTCTTTTATCAGGTGGAGGTATTTTGATTATCACATCCCATTATAAAGTTTTTGAGAAAATTGTGCTAAAACTATAAAAAATAATTGGCAAACCGAGGTTTCCATTTCTTATATAGCTTTTGAAATACTTGGAGATATAAAATTCATTCTTATTTGTCGTTGATAAGAAGAGAATGCGGGAATTCAAGGAATTCCATAATTTTAAGTTAACCTCTTTCTAAACGCCGACAAGTAAAAAAATCACATAATAACACCCACTTTGAAGCTCACTCACATAATAACAGCCATTTTAAAGCGAAATAAATTGAATTTTTTCCCTAAATATACTTAAAGATTTGGTTAATGATGAGAATGGTTGGTTAAACATTTTTAATAAAGTAAAAAAGAAAATTTTAAAATATAAACTATTAAGTAGGTTCAGTAGCGTACCTAGGGGGGTGTGGTGGGTGCGGTCCGGACGGCATTTTTTATATTTAGTTATAGTTGTAAAAACAACTTGTTCAATTCATAGATTTACTATTCGATTTCTACGAATTATGAATTACTATATGATTTCCAATATTTTTCCTCGTCGTCAAGTAAGTGTAGACTAGAAAATATTATTATTTAAATTAAATAGTATCAAGCAGAGAACAACCTCTTTGTTTCTCTTAATGAATCAACAACTCTTCTATTCTTGGCAAAATAAAAACTTGTTAATTCAAATAAAAACTTTTCAAGAAAATATTATCTCTAAAAATCTTTAAAAAAAGGGCTTGAAGGGCCTCTTGATCTACTAAAATTTATTCAACAGTATATATGGGAAAATCTGTATCCAATATTGTAATTTTGCTAAGAACTTTGTTAACAATTGATATCAGTGTTGCTAATTGCGAAAGGAGCTTCTCCAAATTGAAGTTGATATTTTTTTTTTTTTTTTTTTTGTAAATTAGGTATATGTTTATGAACTGCGGCCTCCATAAGTTTCTTGTGGCTTTTAAAAAAGTATTTTGAATTTTTTATTTTTATAAAAGTTTCATTTATAGGTATATCGAACTTATGCGGCCTCCTTTATTATTGCGTAATTTAAATATGCCATCCAATGGTATACCTATAGTTTGTCTCAATTACAAATATATATATATAAAAACCACCATTTGATTAACTTAAAAAGGAAGGCAAATTGGAGACCGCTCAGGGCGACAAAAGTTCTAGGTACGCTACTGGGTAGGTTTCACAAAATAAGACAGACTCGCTGAGCTCCTGAAGATGGTCACTTGTACCCCGAAATATATGGTATATAGAGTCATGCTAATAAGCATTTTGGCTTTTATTTTTTGAAACCTACCTAGAAGATTATATTTAAAAATTATTTTTTACTTTATATATAAAGAGATCATTATACATACCCCATGATAAGTAAAACTATCCACGCCTAGAGAAATTAGCGTGACATGAGCACAAGTTTATTTATTCACAATTTTAGAAAAAAATGGAGTTCCTCATGTACTAAAGCAATTCAGGATCTCTTGAAACGTTATTTAAATACTATTTAATAGTATTTAACAGGATATGATTACCAATTGACTTTGACACCTCTATTCTTTTGGATTTTTTTCATATTATTATTCATGTTCTATTTTATTATTTCTTTCGTGTGTCTGAATACAGACAAACTAGCTAAAATTTATTTAAACATAAAAATTTTATATATAGGTATATATATATAAAAAAAACTCTTAAGACATGCGAATAAAATCCCATGATTGATAGTAGTAGGAAAAAGAAATTGCATTGAATAAAAAAATAAAATAACCGTTATTCTTCTTATCTATAGTTTTTTTATTTTTTTATTTTATCCTATCATTTTACTTTTATTATAGTTGTAGCGTATTGGAATGTATCAAGCATTATTGGATAACCCCATGCACTTTTTATTTCCTCTCTTTCTCCTCCTTTTTTTATTTTATTTAGTTGGTTGTTGTTTGTTTTTTATACTTTATTTTTGGTTAGAAAGCAACCCTCTTGAAATACACTTAGAAAGATTTCGAATTTAAAGTGTTTTGGGAAACATCTGCTTCAAATTGTTTTGAAACCAAAATCTCTTTTTTTTCTACTGTATTAGATTTACATATTTCCATTATTATTATTATAACTTTCGTTTTTTCTATAATATGCAGTTTTATTATACAAATAACTATTAATAATACTAGCACGAAAAATTCGGTTGTGTTAGAGAGGAATCTTAATTATTGTATTTATTATTTTATTTAATATTTAATGCATAAGAAACAAATAAATATAAAATAATGTTTAATAAATTTAATTATTATTTAAAATTCATTACCCCTTGAATGGAAGCGGTTAAAATAGAGGGTAAATCTGTGAAAACACTTGATTGATTCAAGGTTATGCATCACTCGAAATGCTCGGCTACTAGAAGCACGCTTGGCGGCCAGAAGTTCTTGAGCCCAAAAGACCAATAACGGAGTATATTCCTTCTTTTTCGAAAACAGCCCTAAATATTTTGATGAAACAAACACAGAATTTGTTATCAATACACCAAGCACAACCACCATATTAATTGATATCGAACTATTGTCTAATCACAATTTGTGCTTCTAAAATTTTGTTCATCCCTGTAAAATTAAAAAAAAATATTAAAAAAATTTAATAAATCGCTTTTTTCTTAATTTTTTTCTTATTCTTAGTCAAATTGTTATCTTTTTTTTTCTGGAGCTATTAGTATTATATGATTATGTTGAATGCTGTATAAAATACAGAAAAATGTAGAGGGACAATGAAGACAATCATTATTATAAAAGGGGTCGATGCCGCAAAAAGTTTGGAAACCCCTGACTCTGACGATTTTTTTTTTTAATTAATGCAATCGAATGCACTAGTAAGATGCAGCCTCTATGGATCTCGAAAGATCCTTGTATTACTAAAGAGAACGGAAAGTTGTTTATGTGAAAGAGGCGTAGGTGTTTGTGCACCAGGGTTTTGAAGTTTTGAAGATTATAAGTGCTGGGAAAGATGGAGGCTGGGAGAGAGTTCCAGTTCTTTGAAGTCATGAGGACAAACGTATTGGCGAATGAAGTGGTCCAAATTCCCTTTTCTGGATGTACGAATCCTAGGAAGGCAAAAAAAGTTGGAAAGTACAGACTTTAATCTACTTACACCCTGATTTATAAAAATAAATAAAAATCATCATATTAGTGAAAAACAAGTGTTAGCATATTACAAAGATTTTTTTATGATCTTGATGTAAGAAGGAGATACACCAGAAGGTACATCCCCTAAAGGCCTGTATGTGCTGGCCCTTCCATCGTGAAAAGAACAGAGTAGAAAGAAAAGAAGCCGGGATCACGAGCCAAATCACGAAAAGTTAGATATAGTCCAATATACTAAGTTTTTAGGGGCTTCGAGTAGTGATAAATTAGGTTAAATTTATTTGATAGAGTTTTTCTTTAGGAGACGGACTGGTATAAATATGCAATTGGATGTTGATGAAAGCAGTCCACGGTGGTTGTAAAAAATAAGACTATAGAGGTTTTATTATTTTACATTTATTTGTTAAACCGACGTTTCGGAGATTTATTCTCTCCTTCTTCAGGGTAACAAAAAGTCAATGAAAGTAGTTCAAAACATAATTAATTTCTGTCTCCGAAACGTCGGTTTAACAAATAAATGTAAAATAATAAAATCTCTATAGTCTTATTTTTTACAACCACCGTGGACTGCTTTCATCAACATCCAATTGCATGTTAAATTTATCTCCAACTTAAGATTAATAAGAAAAGAACCTAGCCAACAAACCACGTTCTTTTGGGTATGATTAATTTGAAAAATTTGTCTATCAAGAATAGCAAATCTTGATGTTCTTTATTTGGCGAACTTATCTTTCCATTAAAATCCACTTTGTTTTAAACAAGAATATGTATGTGACGTGATAGAGGAGAGGAATAGCTTCAACGTACAAGTTAACGTCAAGTTTGATTCCCTCTTTTTTAATTGTAAATGTATACCCTTTTCTCACTCCCACACTCCATAGGACCGACGCAAACTCTAGAACAGGAGTTCCTTAGGCGTTTTCACTTTTCAGTTAGTCTATAAAACTCTTTCTCTCTCTGTCGTGCTTTTAAAGACCAGAATAATTCAACTAACGAAGTCGAACTCTCAAATGAACGAAGTAACGAAGGAACGACACACACACACAGTGATATATATATACTTCGAGAGAGTGGTGCTAAGCTTTATGGCAATAATCAACTTAACACCCACGAAGTCAAAGTATCGTTTAATATAAATAATACTTATTATATATATAAAGTTTGAAACGAGAGAAAGTTTCATTTGAGAGAGAGAGAAAGGGTAGAAGAATGAGATGAATTTAATATTCATATAGCTTCTTCTTTTACTGTCAAAGCTTTAATTTAACTTTTATTATTTTAATTATTATAATTAAATTATTATTGTATAACAAGAAAATTCATATATTTTTAATTAATTTAACCGTTATTGAGGTTGTTTTTAAAAAATTAAATAATTCTTTAATTCGAATAATTAATATATATTAAACTAGCTGCAAGGCTTCGCCTTCGGCGGCCCTCTTGCTAGCCAGGGGCACTCCCCCTGAACCCCCAGCCCTGGAACTCCACCCTCACCCCCACTCCCACCCACCACACCCACCGAAACCCACCCAGCACCCCCACCCCCCGCACCATGCCCAACCCCCGCCCCCACACAACCAACCCAACACTCCATTCCGCACCCTAACACACTAACCCCCCTCGCCCAACCCCCGCCCCCAAAACCAATCCAGCACCCCCGCCTCCACACCACCACCCGCACCCCACCCACCTCGGACCCCGCACCCCATCCAGCCCGGACCCCACCCCGCGCCCTCGAACCCTGCGCACCACACCCCCGCCTAGCTCCCTGAACCACACCCCCGCTATGCCCCCTGGACTCCCCCCCACACACCCAGTTTTTGCATTTCTAGTCTTCTAGTGACCCACAGATTATGTATATAAAATTTGTTAGTTGCTCAAGGGTAGGAATTTTCATTTTTTGAACCCCCCCCCCATTTCGGGTGGTTAGGTTTTGCATTTCTAGCTCTCTAGAGGCCCAGAGATTATGTATACAAAATTTGGTTGAGTTTGCTCCAAGGGCAAGAATTTACATTTTTTCACCCCCCCCCTTTTTGGGTAGATTTTTGGGGAAATTTTTTAAACAAAAGTTGTCAGAAATCACATCCCCTACAACTTTGTTTATTATAGAATTTGCCGTAGGGTTAATAGTTTAGGAGTTATTTGATAATTTTCATTCGTGCGCCCCCCCCCAAAACCCCCTTCTGGGGTCATAATATCAAAACGTTATATAGCTAAAAGCGTAAGTTAGAAGACATCTGATGTAAATATGAAATTTCATAATAATCCCTTCAACCGTTTTTACGTGAATCGTGAGCAACTTTTCGGAAACCACTGAAACAGACATACATACATACAGACAGACAGACCGGAATTTGTTGACGGTGTTTTCGTTCATAACTTTGCTTGAAAGGTGTGCAACCAAAATTTGGCGTGATTTGGACCAATGTACAGACAAAACCTTAATTTTATATATATTAAATTAATTCAACTCTTGTGGGCACCACACAATTTTCCCATTAGTTTCTCCTTTAGTTGAAATCATCAAATTTCTTTTGGCCAATTACTTACTTCAATTTGGGTTTCCCTCAAGCCTCTTTAAGAAAACCGGAAAAAATCCAAAAGACTCTTAGACTAAATATGTATTCCAGGTTCTTAAATTTCAACCAAAAGTATGGATTACTTTTTCTAAACATAGATGTCTTAAGATTCAAAGCCCAAAGCTCTGCGAGTTATCATATCAGAAAATTAGGACGTTTTATTTTCGACATAACTAATTTACTCCCCTTCTTTAATTAAATTCCGAATTTTTACTTTTGAAGAACTTAAGATTTTTAATAAATGTACCGATTATTAAAAAAAATCGTTAGTCTTTTTGAGAAAATAGCAAAACACAATTTTTTCCAAGTAAATATTTCTGTTTTTTCAAAATTTACCAAAATTTAGGGGTATTTGATAGCTCAAGTTTCTAATATCCCAGAGCGCTGCAGCTTGGCATATAGGAAATTTGGGCGCTTTTTTCAACATGCCTAATTCATTGATTCCAATCTGAATTTATACATATTAAAGAACTAAGATATTTGATAAGTGAGCCGTATATTAAAAAGCCATAGGAGCCTTTTGTTTTAAGAAAATTGCAAAATACCAAACAATTATCTTCAAGTAAACAAATATGTACTAATTATTTTTCTTCAATTTTAACAAAAATCTTGAGAGGGTACATATTCTAGCTTCGATAAAGCTTATGATTCAAATTCTGAAGTTCTGCCACTTACTATATCTGATCTTGATTTTTTTACAACATGACTAATTTACTTTCAGGAGCATATAGGACCTTGACCGGCTTTTAAGTATGGAACAAAACAAATTCTTGAATGACCTTGTTCATTTATGGTAATGTATCTAAATCATCATCATTGAGTACACAGTCCTCAGACTGATTTGACACAACCACCCTTCTCCACTTGACTCTGTCCCCTACCAGCTGTTTGACCTCTCTAAATGTCTCGCATCCCATATCCCCAATTATTTGGTCGAAATATCCCCTTTTCTTTCCCACCTCGCCCTCCAAGATATCCCTAAGCAATCCCCCATGTCTCAGTGTGTGACGCATCATCTGACCTCTTCTCTTCCTCAGACTCTTCCACAAAGTTCTTCTTTCTCCGATTCTTTCGAGTACTTCTTCATTTGTAATTTTATCCATCCATTTGATATTCATCATTCTTCTGTAGCAACACATTTCGAAAGCTTCCAATCTCATTCTTTCCTATATCTAAAGGGTATAATTATTAATATCTACTTATGGATAGTTCATATATTTTGGTCTCAAAAAAGAAAAATCAAGATGATTAAAAAACAACAAAAATAAATAAATAAATTTGGATTATTTCAAAAGCATTATGTGACTTTAATGCGTCCGATTACCTACCCCTAAGCTAGTTATAGCTATTTTTTCTACTTATCTTTTGTTTTAATCCAATCTCTTTAGCTCACCCAATATCTTTCGTATTTTCTTATCTCTTCTACAATTATAAATAAATTCGTGCTTATTTTTTTAACTTTATCCCCTCTTTGGCAATGTGGACGTGTTAAATCTCGATCTCTAATTTCCAATTATCAGATATTAAAAGTTGAAGTATTTTATTCTCCTTTATCATTTATTCTACTTTAAAACAACATTGGTAGTAACAGAACAGGAAGAATTAAATATAATATGTGCAGAACAGATATTGCAGACCTATTCAAAATTAATCTGATTTTAAAACGGTTTGTATGTCTATGTCAAGAATTAAACTAATCTAGAATTGAAATTGTTTGTTCAATGAAAATACTAAGGATGGAAAGTATATCTAGGGTGGTCAAAAAGGGAATTTGATGTTATGAATGAGGGCCTAACCTTACTCTCTCGCTCTCGCTATCATATACACATATACTATTATTATTAATCCAGAGTAACTCAGGGATAGATTTAATTAATGTTTTCTCTGTATTCTCTATGCAATTTATAGAAGGAATAGATTAAATATACCTATATACAGTTGTGATGAAAGTTTAATCTGAGATGGTCATCAAAGGATTTTCAGAGAGAGATTTATCATCAACTGAATTGAGATGTTTTATTTTAACTAATTTTATTTTCATTACTATAAAACAAACATAAACATTTCCTTTGTGTAATAATGACAATGTATCCGTGAAAAAGTCGATTTTAACAAATCTTTTTGTTTCAACGTTCCCTGAGTTAAGAAAAGATATTATTTAATTTAATTGAATGTAATGGAAGGCAGCCCAGAGGTAGTGAGGAAAGAAAAAATTAACACATATCAAATAAGGTGTAATTTATTGGAATCCTTCCTCCTTTCCTTTCAAACCGACGTTTCGGAGGATTTTCCCTCCTTCCTCAGGGTTTCAAAGGGTCAATGAATGAAACAAACAAAATGTTTCCTTCTTCTCTCCACAGTAGTGTTCAAAAACTTTCTTCATTTTTAACAAAGGCATAGAAAAACAATTTTTTTCCCTCGTTTTCTTAATTAGAAATTAAGAAATTAAGAAAAGGAGGAAAAAAAATTGTTTTTCTATGCCTTTGTTAAAAATGAAGAAAGTTTTTGAACACTACTGTGGAGAGAAGAAGGAAACATTTTTATTTGTTTAATTCATTGACCCTTTGAAACCCTGAAGAAGGAGGGAAAAATCCTCCGAAACGTCGGTTTGAAAGGAAAGGAGGAAGGATTCCAATAAATTACACCTTATTTGATATGTGTTAATTTTTTCTTTCCTCACTACCTCTGGGCTGCCTTCCATTACATTCAATTAAAGTTTCTACCCGTCCGTCTCTCTCCAGAGAAAATTTCGTTGCAAAAAAATTTAATTTAATTTTTTTAAATCCAATATATGTATTCCATAAAAATTATCTTTGTATAGAGATGATTTAGAAAGCTTAATTTCCAAGCTTTAAAATGATATATATTTTTAATAATAATTTAGTAATTTATATTCTGAAATAATAGTCAGCGAATACAAATGTGAATCTTAAGTCGATATTTTTGCTTGCCATTTTATGTATAATGTAAATCAATAGTTGATTCAGTTAAATAGTTTTCTCGGTCAAAATGGAGAAGTGCCAAACCGTTCGTCAATATATTTATTTATTCCCATAGCTTCTAGATACTGAAACTCTCCCCCCCATTTTTCAGAGTCTTAAAATCTTCAATCCTTAAAGACCCTAATGCACATATTGGTGAATTTCTTTAATCCATGGAACAGCATAAATCAATAAACTGATTTTGATAAGCGGGATATCTTTCAATTTGTTTTGATGTCGCGATTAAGAATAAGTTGAGAGAAATTTAAAAAAAGTAAATTTCGGACGTTATTTATGTTCTTTAAAATCAAAATATCAAGTAGAATTTAAGAATGAATATATGAACACAAAATTTAAAATATGTGTTTTTTAAAATTTCCACCCTAGAACTGAAAAAAGACGAATTGACCAAATATTTCTTTAAATAAATTGGGAATTGGTATGGCTCAAGATCAAAAAGTATTATAATTATTTATAATTAATTTTTGTTTCTAGAACACAATCTTTTGTAATATAATTTATAAAGTTGTATAAATAATTTGAAAAAATAAAATATGTAGAGTAAACTCTTGTTTATTTTCGCAATTGGGTAGCGCGGTAAATGCGGATAAGACAATTAATTCCGCGGATAACCCGCAAAATAGTCAAAAAAAGGAACAAAACAACACAAGAATGCTATTGAAAAATGTTTATTCAGAGTAGAAGCAAGTATAAAAATGTATTGTTTTACAAGTCAACCATATGTATGTGTGGACATGCACATAGTTACATAGTTTTTAAATTTGGGTTGTTATCGTCCATCTTTGAAAATAATTAGGCTGGATATTGGGATCTTGAACTTGAGACTCAAGTACAAGATCCCAATATCAAGCCTAATTATAGTTTTTAAAGTTTACTTTTGCACAAAATAAGCCGTTTTTGTTGTTTCGACATAAAACACCTCTTTTGACTCATACAGGAGACGACGGATTAGCCTCAAAGTGGATAATCCGGCCGCGGATAAACGAAAGTTTACTGTATTTTTTATTGAATGAATTCACTTAAATAGACCGAATGTTTCCTACATTTGATTCAATCACAAATCAGCTGTAGGGAATTTTTGTCAAATATTGAGGGAAAATAATATTTGAACTTATATATTTCTAACTTGAAATAATGATCTTAAATAAATTTTTATAATTTTTGACGTGACAACGTCTTATAATTAGATGGAGCCGGCTTCACGCACGAAAAAACATGACTCATGCGGCGTTACCTCGCTCTGGAGGCGTTCCATTTAAGGCTTGAAGTGCAAGCGAGAGCGCGGAACGAGCGACAAAGATCGAGGCGGGCTTTTTAAAAGCTACAGTTACAAAATTTTTAATGATGTTTCCAAATTTAAGATTTATGAACAATAATTTAATCACAGTTTATTCTTATAATAAATTATTCAAAATTATTACTTTTTTACAACAAATTACAATTAAATTTGCAAAAATAATTAAGTAACTAATTGAACAACAACTTTTATTCAGTTTACTTGCTGAAAGAAATAATGTCAATACAAAATTTATTATTATAAAATAATAAAATCAAAAATTAAATTTTAACAGTCGAGTAGAAATTTAAACAATAAATTTTATTCAAGTATTTTGTAAATTTAAAATGATTTTCTGAACGAAGAATTTTATGAAAAAATCGGTTGTCTGTAAAGTCGGTTTACTGACGATAGTTGAACGTGACAACGTCATAAGAAAATACTGATGGAATGGTATTTTCTTATGACGTTGTCACGTTCAACTATCGTCAGTAAACCGACTTTACAGACAACCGATTTTTTTTTTCTAACTGATATGACAAAGAATAATTGACCTATCAATGAGAATTGTTTTGACCGCGCTTATTTGAAAAAGATATTTTATCACGAGACTACTGCGGATTATGCTATTGAAGTCTGTGGAGTCTTAAGTCTGGAGAAAAAAAGATGTGATCCACTTAGCTACAATCCAACGTCATTGGTCCCGACTTAAGACTCCACAGACCTCAATAGCATAATCCGCTGTAGTCTCGTGATAAAATATCTTTTTCAAATAAGCGCTGTCAAAACAATTCTCATTGATAGGTCAATTATTCTTTGTCATATCAGTTAGAAAAATTATAAAAATTCACTTAAATAGGTTTAGATATAGAGTGATGTGATGCTTTCTGTTTTTTAAACCCTTTGTGAAGGATTAGTGGGGACTTGGGTGCCCTGGTACATGTGCATTGTTCTAGCTCCATAGTTATATTTTGAATGAAACCATCTGGACTTTCTAAGTTTACATATTCATGTGAAGATTCCAAGATGCCGAGGACAGCAGAAAATCTTATCTCTCTGTTGAATCGATTATGATAATAAATATCTCCATAAATTCTTTTTAATAGGATCCTTAAAAGACATAAACATAAAATAAAAGGGTTGTACACGCTTCATGAACTTTTAAAACTTTCCCTCCTATCGCCCATCTCTTTTTCTCACTTTCTTTACCTTCGTATTTTCTTTACATTCTTCTTTATTTTTTTCACTCGCCAGTAATTTCTTTCAAGGTGATTAAATAATTTTCAACAAAATTTTTTTTATTTCTTATCTCTCGTTTCAGATAATTAAGTTGCTCATCAAAGTCTTATAATACAGGGTCTCATAATTTATTGTAAGATTATTGATTAGTTTTAAAATATTAAAAAAATAAGGTAATCTGGCCATAGACACATATGACCTACATATAGTCCTCTCTCGTACATTTACATATATATATATATTTTTGTATTTATATTATACGACAAATAGCCATGTAATTGTAATAATGTATGAAAAATCGTTTTTTTGCTGTTTTTCCAAAATATCTAAAAAAGAAAAAAAAAATATTAAAAATATTTTGTTATCACGTTATCAGAATTAAGTGAAGCTAAAGTGTTAAGGTCTACAAAAATGTCTTATAGTAAAGATAGTAAAAATGGGGAGTCCGGAGTCCGTGATGGCTAACGCACTAGCACGTTTCAGCATAGAGGATGTTCAAGCGGGAGGCCCAGGTTCGGGCGTATAAAATTTCGACCGGCTAAAATTCGGCTCCCTTACTAACACTTAATAAACATGATTGAAAATATCATATCCAATAGAAACTGGCTTAGTTTCCAAAGCCAACCAAATAAAAAAAAAAAAAAAAAACAGTAAAAATGATATTTTAAGAGCATAGTATTAAAAAAATAAACTTCAAGTACCTAATTCTATTCCTATTTCAACTTGTAAAGTAGGAAAAAGTAAAAATGTTTTCAAAACTTGGTACACTTACCATTTAGAGCTGCCTTAGCTGTAAAATTAATTATTATCTTCTTTTTATTATTATAATTATGTAGGCTAACAAACCTGTTTATTCCAGATCGTCTTCTTTTCCCTGTAGTGTTGTAAGTTAATTATAACTATTAGAAATTATTTTTTGATTTTCATTTTTGATTCTAAAGCTAGAGAATCCAAATCTTTTCTCCATTGATAATACCAACATTTTGACACTAGAACGAATTTTTTAAGACTTTCCATTCTTGAGTTATCGTGGCTATCAGAATCCAGTCACACAGACACACAGAAAAACAAATCATGGATAAAAATTACTTTTCTTTACTTTTCTGAAATTTTGTAAGCACAAATGGGCAATAAAAAAATGAACTACTTCACTACTAGGTAAGTAATCTAGTGAGCTCATAATCTAATATATAATCGGAGGAAAAAGTGGCAACTTTTCCAAAACCCGGTACACTGTGAAGATGCTCCGGTGATGGGTGAGCCATTGCAACTAGGGTCGTAGTACTAATAAATTTAAATATAATAAAACATAAAAATCACTAGGCATGCCTGGAGGGCAGTTGAGTGAATATAATATTCATAATCATAGATAAAAATACTATTTAAAGAGTCTATTTAAAAGTCTTCTGCTTAATACAAATCTCTTTTTTACAATTGGTTTTAAATTGTTAATTTTCATTTAATTTTGTTTTCAGTAAAAATATTAATATTTCAAATTTTAGTCAAAATTGGATTAACTTCTAACGGTAAAATAAAGAAAGAAAAATATTTCGAACATATAAAATTTAGCTTCCTCTATTCAGGTCCTGACGTTTTTTTACACTCCTTTTCACTCTCAAGACACAAATCCGCTCCTGTCTTGAATAAGCTTTCATCTATGGAGATGGGGTTAAAGATTTAAAATCGGCCTTTTGATTTCAAACCGCAAATCTTATTTAGTTTTCAAAGATGACTTCCTACTTTAATAGAAAAGAAACCATTATAATATTATTATTATTTTTTTTATTTTTAAACAAAATAAAGTTATTTAACATTATTTTTTTATTGAATCTTCGTCACAACGACAATTTAATAAACATTTTTTTATGATTTTTTTTAAAACAACAATCATAATTATTTCGAGTTTTTACTAAAGCCGTCTTCAGTGAAGATATTTCATATTATCAAAAATTATCGCTTCAACCTTCAGAGTGTACACATCGATTTCAAGACCGTGTCTTATTTCCTAGAAATTCTTCGATACATTACGATACTTCGGTACATTAAAACCACTCAACGAATTCAGGATAAAATCGCAAGTATTTTATTGTAAAAATCTTGTTTTTATTTTATAAATTCAGATTTTTATAAGCAATTATACGTTTTTCTAACCTATAAACAACCTCTACGCGTATAGTTCATTTAACAGTCGAAAGGGCGCGCAACATCTAACTTGTGAAACTAGCTGCAAACATAATATTTTTTCATAATGAGTAAAAAGTGCGGGAAATGTGAAAAGAAAATTATTGGCAAGCAAAAATATAATGTCTGTCTGGGTAATTGCAACAATGTATTTCACTTAGACTGTGCCGAAACTATACCTGAGGAGGACAAATTTGATCAATTGTTAGAGTTACTGATTTCTATGAATAAAGAAATATCTTTGATGAGAGGTGAAATATCTTCTCTCAAGATAGATAATGACAATCTGAAATCTATTATTTCTACTAACTTGAATATAAATCAACAAAATCAACAAAATCCTACTCATACGCAGGCTCAGCCACAGATAGCAAAAGCCAAAAAGACGACTCCATCACCGGCTACCCCCAACAGATCAACGATAACAACAGGAACAATCGAATCTTCTGGTTCTCTTAATGTAGTTAATTTTAACAATCCACAAGAGTTTACCGAAGTAGTTTCTAAAAAAAGAAGACAAATGACCATCTGTAAAGGAAACGCTACAGCTGCTCTTCAACCGGCACCAAAAAGAATTCCAAAAAGATCCATTTTTATAACTCGTTTGGCACAGGAAACGTCAGTACAAGATCTGGACGAATATCTAAAAACTGTTCTTCAAGTCACTGCTGAATCTACGAGGCTAAAAACCAAATACAATACCTACTCATCCTTTCACATTTCACTTAATGAGGTGGACCTGGAAAAAACCCTAAATCCGGATGCATGGCCTGAGGGTATATTAATATCTCCTTTTCTCGGAAAATTGAAGGAAGATCAAAAATACCCCTCTGCAAACCAATCATCTAATCAGCTAACAACTGAATCCAAGAAAGAAGAACATATTTCAAGTGACTCAAAAAACGGATCAACTCCAGAAATAAGAAACAACACGTAATAAAAATTTATTATCAAAACATTAGAAGTATGCGTGGGAAATTAGAACAAATTAGAATATCCGCGGCAACTTTCTCTGATAATTATGACATAATAATCTTAACAGAGACCTGGCTCAATGATGAAATTTATGATTCTGAAATTGATTTGGGTCCTTTCATTATATACAGAGATGACAGATCTAACTCGGTCAGTTCTCGAGGAGGAGGTGTTCTCATTGCAGTGAAAAAATCCTATAAATGCAAAACTTTCGACATGATTGAGAATAATTCATCATCTTTCAATCAACTATTTGTCATTTTACCTGATATAAAAACCATCATTGGAACCGTTTACATACCTCCAGCCTCTGATATATCCCTCTACGAAGAACATATAATGCACGCTGAAGATCTAAAAAATGTTTTCTTGGATCATGACATTGTACTGATGGGTGACTACAATTTGCCTGCCATCTCATGGAACTTAACTCCTAGTGACATGTTGCATGACTTCGATAAAAGAGCAACTGCTCTAACCAGATCATGTGCTTCTGTGTTAATTAATAGTTTTAAAAAATTAGGGTTAAGGCAACTAAATTGTATTAGTAATATCAAAAACAACATCTTAGATTTATGTTTCTCAAATAAGTTTTATAATATATATATAAGTAACGACATTTTGTCAAATATAGATGAATTTCACCCAATCTTGAACTTAACTATTCTTCCTATAAACAATGTAAATAGTGTGACTTCGTTTTCTCCCTTAAGTTTTAATTTAAATAGATATAATTTTAAAAAATGTAATCTTGAAATTTTTAGTAATGGATTAGGGGAGATTAATTGGGAAAATGAACTAAATACATCGAAAGTGTTAACAGCGGTCGATAGCTTTTATGATATTGTTAACAAAGCTATTTCCACTTCCACTCCAGTAAAACATTATTTTAATTCAACATATCCAAGCTGGTTTTCTAAGAAACTCATTGCTCTTTTAATAAAAAAGAAAATAGCTCATAAAAATTATAAATCAAGTAGAAGCAATACAGATTATAATACTTTTAAAAATCTGAGAACCTCCTGTAAATGCGAAGCTTCCCTTTGTTACTCTCAGTACATAGAATGTATTGAAACTAATATAGTCTCTAACATAAATGCTTTCTGGGACTATATTGATGACAAGAGAAGTACCAAGGGGTATCCATCTAGTATGTTTTTGAATGAAAATACCGGTGCTGATGATGTTCAGATTGCCAATCTTTTTGCAGACTTCTTTGAAAGCATATATAAAAACGATGCGAACGATTCGAGATTCGACTCGAATAGTATAGCTGGTTTTTATGAAAACTTCCACTGCAACAGTACAGTAAATATGCTTGAACCTATAACAACGGATGAGATAGATGCAGCTATGAAAGATCTAAAACCAACTTTCTCCTTGGGCGCTGATGGAATTCCAGCTTTTCTCGTAAAGAATTGTTCTGCCCAGTTTCTTAAACCACTCTGCATTCTTTTTAATCATTCTCTGAGAGATGGCGTTTTACCTGAAATATGGAAGACAACGTTTATAACTCCCATATTCAAGAGTGGTGCTCGTAACAACGTAAGCAACTACAGGCCTGTGGCAATAATAAGTGCGATACCCAAACTATTGGATAAACTTATTTATAACAGAATGTTGAGATTTTGCTTAAATTTTATTTCAGAAAAACAACATGGTTTTGTTCCTGGTCGTTCGACAATCACCAACTTAACTTTATTCACAAACTCTATCTTTTCTAGTTTTAATAGAAATAATCAACTAGATGTAATATACTTAGATTTCAAGAAGGCTTTCGATTTAATTAATCACAAAATTCTACTATTAAAACTTAAACATTATAAATTTTCATCCAGTATGATTAAATGGCTTGAAAACTATTTATCTAATAGAAATTCTTATGTACAAATAAAAGGAACCAAATCCCGTAATTTTATAGCTCCATCAGGAGTCCCACAAGGAAGTCACCTTGGTCCTTTACTATTTTTATTGTTTATTAACGACTTACCACATATAATTGAATTTTGTGACATTCTATTATTTGCAGATGACATTAAACTGTTTTTGGAAATTTCAAAGAAAGAAGATTGCCTAAAAATGCAATCCGAATTGAATAAAATTATGAATTGGTGTAACATGAACCTGCTGTTCCTCAACTTCGATAAATGTCTCACTATTACCTTTTCAAGAGGTATTAATCAAATTACTTTTGATTATTTACTCTCGACTAACATAAACTGCGGTAGAGTCGACACTATTAAAGACTTGGGAGTCATATTTGACTCGAAACTCACATTCAGCGATCACCTGGCCTACATTGTAGGTAAAGCTAATCGGAGCTGGGGATTTGTATTTCGAAACACGAAATCATTTAAAAATCCTAATACAATTAAATATTTATATTTGACTCTAATCAAATCTTTGCTAATGTATGCATCAACAGTCTGGAGGCCAATCGGAAAGAATAACATGGACAGACTGGAGAGAATTCAGCACAAAGTGTTAAGACATCTAGCATACCTTTCGGGCAATCCTTTGTCGAGATATGACCATGATTACACTTCAACTGCTGAAACTTTCTGTCTTGCTTCTGTTACATCTTCCATGATTGCCTCCGATGTTTTATTTGTGTACAAGATTAAGTCCAACAAGGTGAATTGTCCTGATCTTCAAAACCTGTTTCCAATTCATAACTCAAATTATGTACTTAGAAATAGACTACCTTTTTATCCAGAAGTACCATCCACCCGGCACTCTGAGGCTAATCCAATATTCAGATTAAGTAGTTGTTATAACAATTTATCTAAACAACTAGAAAACCCCTTGGATTTCTCATTGAACATTAATAGAGTCGCAGTCTTGTTCAAAATGTTGACCCTAGTCTACAAGTAACTATTTTATTATTATATTTCATCACATTACTATTATCTTATATTATTTTTATTTCTCTATTGTTATTTAACATATACTCTATCATTATTATATTAATTTAATAATATTACTTTGTCTATTATTGTTAATTTTATTTTATTCAATAATTATTGTATTATATTAATGTATAAGGCATTTAATTACTACAAATTATCGTCCTTAACATGATTTAATTAGTAAGGTTATAGATAATAAGGAACGGGTTCAAAGAAAACGCTTTTTAATTAGTTAAGCTTGTATACACATTAGGGTGACCCTATTTTGGAGACCATGAAATTTTTTTGAGACATGGCTCAAATTAGGAGGTTAGGTAAGAAAATAATTTGTACAAAATTCGAGATCGATCTGACAACCCGAGGAGGTCATCTTTAAATTGAAACAAAGAATAAAAAAATCGATGACCATGAAATTAATGAACATTATTTTCTGAAATCCAACCCTTACCTTGGTCATTCAGCCATTATTATACACATAGATGAAAAGAAAAAAAATTCAAATGAATTCATTATCATGACCACCTTGCCTATCTCCTAGGGGTACCTACATAGAGAAAAATTTGAAAATATAGCGATTCTAAGCTATAATATCATTTATAATATTTTAATTATATATTAATTATTATTTTATTATTATTATTTGTTGCGTTTGGACCCTTGGGATCACGCAAAGCTTGATGTTTCGTTTTGGTTGGACCTTCCACGCCTCTATCTTTTCCGGAACGTGTTATCGAGTTCCATGGTAGGGTTATGTAATTTTTCCTGGCCGGATGAGTGTGTTGATGTTAAAGGTGCCCAGGTATGTATGGATTTTTGGCGTTATTCTTCCATTGTTTCTTCCTTGACTTCGTGATGGTCCGGTTCCCCCAGAATCTGAAAGCCCGGTTGCCACTCGAGGGTGGGTGGATAGGTTACCACCTGGGATAATCTTGTTTTTGCCTCTCACGATTCATGGTTGCTTGTTACGAAATTTTGTCCTGAGCATGCGCGAGGTTTTGTAGAACAAGAGATTGTCAGTTTCTGGAGCCGAGGGGCCGGTTTTTTATTATTTTTTAATAAATTCACTTTGCTAATTGTTGGGATCGAACTGATGAAGTCTAGGTTGATGATTTAACCGATGCGCTACCGATATTATATATTAATATTATTAATCAATTAATTCATATTAATAGTATATTAATGTTTTCTTCACAACAAGTCTTATTTCCCTCTTCTCTCTGGACTCTAAATCCTCCCTGATTGGTCAACGAGGAGTATATTATACCCCCTCTACTTAGCTTAAGCTAGTTTCTGTTTTGTTGGCCTTCTTCCTAAATATATCTTTTACGGGTTGTTCAAACTATCGTTAATCTATTTTAAATATTTTTAGAGGATACCTCAAAAATAACTTAAAAAAAAACGAAATTTGAATCAAAAATTGAAACAAGGAGCAAAAAATTATTTCTGATAGATCATGATGAAAGTCAAATCACAGGTGCTAAATTGCCATCTAACGGACAAGTTCGAAGAGTGCTAATTTATAATATGCGTAAAGTGAAATTATCTCTTAGTTCTAGTGATAAGAAGAAGAAGAAAACGCTTCCCAACAAGAAAATTACAACACAGTATTGAAAAGCTAGAATCATTGTTCAAAGAATGGAAGAACCTACAAAAAAGTTGAAAACGCCGAAATGAACTTACTGGACTTTTCTTGGCAAGTTGGATGATCTTTTTGATATCGCACACTGAGCTTTGAAAATTACCAAAATTGAAGAAGATAAGCTCTTTCTGCTTATGCAAAAGAAAAGAACGTCCTGGTTCAATGAGCAGAGATGACCGTAGATTATTTAAAAGAGAGAGAAAACAAGCCATTCGAAATGAGCAAAAAGAATCGAGGCAAGCGCGGTTTCAAATAGAAGTTATTTTTTATTTATACTTCATTTCTATAATCTAAAATATTTTTATTTATATTTTCTAAGATTTTAATATTATAAATAAGAATAAAAATATGAATAATTATAACATATTTATGAAATAATTTTGAGGGGTGTATTCGATCAGAAAACTTATTTCAGGCCATATTTACACTTAGTGATTTGGAATTTCTCTAGAATCTAGTAGAAATCATTTTTTAGCGATATTTTAAATTAAGGGTAGTCACCCCCTTTAGGGGATGAAGGGTCGATCAAAAAACTTATTTTAGGCCATATTTACACTTAGTGATTTGGAATTGCCCTAGAATAAAGCAGAAATGATTTTTTAGCGATATTTTAAATTAAGGGTAGTTACCCCTTTAGGGGATGAAGGGTCGATTAAAAAACTTATTTCAGGTCATATTTACACTTAGTGATTTGGAATTTCTCTAGAATCTAGTAGAAATAATTTTTTAGTAGAAATTTTAAATTAAGGGTAGTCACCTCCTTTAAGGGATGAAGGGTTGATCAGAAAACTTATTTCAGGCCATATTGATACTTGGTGGACATTTGTATAGATAAACATTCAATCTTTTATTTTTTATTATATTGTGTTTTATGGCCTTTTCATAAAAATTCCTCTATGAATAGAAATGAATGAATTAGAAGGGAATAAAAATCATCAATTAGCACTAGTGGCCTAGAGAAAGAGCAAATACTACTTTGTTGATCAATATTTCCGATAAATGAATCAAAATCAAAACAAAGCCATCCATAAATAGGATTGATTCTATTTAAGTCGTATTATTTTCTAAGCTAATGCTCCAATCAAAAAAACGTATATTTCCTTTTTTCTAGAAATTTTTATGCACTATAAATTTTATTTGAACAATATTTTTTATCATCAATAGATAACGAGATATTTACATAAAAGTGATTTGTTAAACATTTTTCACTCTATGAAATGTTCACTACATACTATATTATATAGATTGGGATTTAAGTAGGCATAATATTGAATTCACTTGAATTTTTTTCTTTTGCTCTATGTGTATAATAATGGTTAAATGACGAAGATAAGGGCTGGATTTCAGAAGATAATGTTATTAATTTGATGCTCATCGATGTTTTTATTATTTTTTTCAATTTATCAACGTATAACAAAATATAGTAACCTAATCGCGAAAAAATCTAAAAATTTCAAATTTTCAAAAGAGATGCGCCACCTCTTCGAGTTGTCCGATCGATCTCAATTTTGTACAAATTATTTTCTTTCCTAACCTTCTAATTTGAGGCCCTGTCCCGAAAACTTTTCCGGAAAAAAAATTTCCCAGTTATATCTAAAGTCCACCCTAATGAATATTTATCAAGTCGCTTAAATAGTTAAATAGAAGACTGAACATTTGTGGAGTACAATTACAAATGCATATAATTAATAAATCGATAAAAGTGTGTTTAAAAATCTCTAAAATAATGTATAATGAAACAGGAATCATATAATCAACCTTCAAAAATCCAAAACAAATATTAATAGAATATTTATATATTTATATCATACACAATTATTATTGAACGTCCTCCAGCTCAAAAATAACTCAATTTCATAGACAAAAGAATTTTCCATTTGTTGATTTAAAATTTTTATCTGAAGAAGAGAAGAGGTCAGAGGATGGGGCACACACTGAGACATGGGGGACTGCTTAGGGATATCTTGGAGGGGGAGGTGGGAAAGAAAAGGGGAAGGGGAAGACCCAGATTAGAATATTTCAACCAAATAATTGGGGATATGGGATGCCAGACATTTAGAGAGGTCAAACAGCTGGCGGGGGACAGAGTCGAGTGGAGACGGATTGTTGCATCAAACCAGTCTTAGGACTGTATACTCGATGATGATGATCTGATGGTACATTTACGTTTGGGAGAAGCTGACCTCTGACGTCACGCCTACCACTCATTCTGCTATTCTTAAAAACTTTTTTCTTTATTTTTCCGATTAAAAACTACTTATTTAATATTCTTAATCAAACTATCGATTAACTAAGTAATTAGTTTACTCAATTTAAAAGGGTGGAGTCAGATACGTAGATGCAGTGTCGATAAACCACTCCTTGGACCTTCGGACCTTCCTTCCCATCCTAAAAGACCGGATCACTTTCTGCAAGGTGCTATGTTGACAAGATCATTTATTTTAGGTAAATAAATGTGTGATTTTTTTTGCAAAGTGTCCAAGTGTGAATATGGCGGATTGTATAAATGGGCATTTACAATGAATTAAATGAAATAACTTGTAAACATATCCCAAACCCTGAAGGGGCCCATACACTGTCGAAACAAATTGAGCAACAAAACGTTGCGTTGTGCATCGATTGCCGGGGCCCATACATTGCCAGAGAAATTGCGGAACAAAGCGATGCACAACGCTGCGTTTCACAAGTGAATCTTTCACCAAGAAAATCGACAGACAACTGGAAAATATTATGCTACTCGCCCATACACAACATAACACATTGCACAAACGCTCCCGTTATGCAAAAGGTTTCAAACATTTGCGCAACGCATCAAACACTGCCATACACTTTCAAACAATTACGCAACAGCCTGTTTTGCGTAATTTGCTTAACAGTTGATGGGACTCTTAAGATAATGAGAGGTGGAATAAATTAAAATAAATAATTAAATAAATAAAATACATTTTAACAGTTAAAATAGTACACAAAAAATTAATATTTAATACTAGATTTATTTTGAGGAAAGACTTTATCACAAGGGTGCCTCAACCGTCAACACTTCAAAGAAAGGGTGCTTAAGCCCTCGAGCCCCCTTCCCCCCGGGTCCGGCTTCTATGACTGCGACTCAATCTTCTCTCAAAACACACGCTTATACCCCTTAAAGGTATTAAAGGTATATAATGACATTTAAATGTAGATTTATTTATTTACTTTGAGATCATAAGATCTCTTTGAGCATTTCAATTTTATAACATAAAATACAATGGCATTGTCAAAATAGGCAGAAGTTATAAATAATAATAAAAGTTATTGTCAGAAGTAAAATTAAATAATAAAAGAGAAACTTAAGATTAATTTAAATAAATATTTCTTTCTTTCTTTTTAATGCCTAACATTGATACAGAATCTTCAGACAATTTCACAATTCATATCCGTAAATTTTATATCATAATATATTAATTTAAATCACAACGTTTTATGTGTAGCTTTATAGACATTTAGACATTTTATTTCATTCTTTATCTCATATATTTTTATTTATTTTTTATTTTTCATGTTTTGGCCATTTAGTTAAAATGTACGTGACTGTGTATCCGTCCGTTTTCATCCCCTTACTTTCTCATATTTTTTCATTTTAGAAAAATGATATTTATAATCATTTGGTATAAAGACGAAGAGAGAATTTCATTCAACATGATAAATAATAAATAATTATTATTATTTCTAATAAATTATTTATGAATTCATATTTTCAATGAAAATTGAATATATTTTTATAAATAAATAATCATTTAATCATTCCAGAAAATTTAATTACATATATATTAAATTATTCAATTTTGCATAAATAATTCGTTAATAAATTTACACAAATATTTTTTTATTTAATATAATTTTAATTAAGAACACTAATTTTTACGAACTACATGATACTATCCTCTCTCCACTTAAGAGGTTAGACCTGAAGTGATTGTCTATCGCTGGTCCCAAAAAGTCCGGAGTAAGATCCAATTTTGAAATAAATAAATTTTCAACTGGTTAAAAATCACTAAAAATTTTAAAATAACATGGATTAAATCAGTTTGTTAAGAAAATTATGACTATTGCTAAATTTGATCAAATATGATAACTTGTAATTTTATTTTGACGCCCCATTCGCATATTATGAGCATACAAACATTTGTTTTCACCTCCAGAAACTTCAAACCCTTTAGTTTAAAAATCTATAAAAACTCATGAAAGTAGTTTAATTTGGGTTCATTTGATAAAAATTACTTTAGATCTAAAAAAATGTTTGGAAATCAGATTAAAAAACTACTGAACCCTCACGTGTCATCTTTAATTTTCTCTCTCTTTTACTAGATACTATAGAATCTTTTAATCGAATTCAAAATTACTTGTACCGATCTGATTTACTTAAGATTTCGCATATACACGTATCCTAATGAAGATATCTAGTCCATTTCATAATATTTAATATAATTCAAAGGCTAATAAAGAGAGAGAAGAAAATATATCTCTATGTACCTATATATTGTATGATCTCAGAAACATAGCATATTTGGTCACATCTTATGTGATAAATAACTTTCTTTCTATGTATGTGTGTGCCTGTGGAATGTGGGTAAAATGTTGTAGGAGTCAGATTATATCGCTTAAACCAGGGGTGCATACGGGGCGCATGTGGCCCACTGCAATGAATGCAGCCCGACATAAAACCATAAACTTCGTTAAAACATTATATACTTACTAGAAATCGTATCTGATGATTTTTTCTCTAAAATAAGTTAAAAAATTTGAAAATCAACTAAAAAGTTCTCGAAAAATAAAAGTGGTAATATTAAATTTTTAATCTTGAACTATATTTCAAGATTTTCGGAAAAATAATGACCATTTTGGTCTATTTGAAATTCGATTTTCATTAGATAGAAATTTTTTTACCTGCAAACTTTCTGATTGAATGTATAGAAATACAATTTAGATACCTACTGATCTGAAGAAAAATTTAATGTCTTTTTATTAGAATTTTATAAAAATTATCTACCCAGAAATAAATATTACAGGATTCATAATATTCATGATATATCTTTTTGTAAGTAGATATGTATTTACATATAAGTCCGTACAACTGTATTTGATTTAAAAATTTGTGATGAAATTTCTTACAATTAGATGATTATTTGTTATTTTATTTATTAAATTGAAATGTAATGGAAGGCAGCCAAGAGGTAGTGAGGAAAGAAAAAATTAATACATATTAAATAAGGTGTAATTTATTGAAATCCTTCCTCCTTTCCTTTCAAACCGACGTTTCGGAGGATTTTCCCTCCTTCTTCAGGGTTTCAAAGGGTCAATGAATGAAACAAATTATTTATTATTTATTATATATTTATTTAAAACTTTATTCCTATAAAATGTTGGTTTTTAATTAATTAGGAAAAATTAAGTGACTTGACGCACACAATTAAAAACAATCTCAAACCAATTGGGCATGTCTTGCATACGATTTTATCTGGAATTATTTTCTTTTCTGATATCTAATCAAGTAACGGGATTCTTTTATCTTTGCTCTGTTTTTTGTATTGAAACGCATTTATTTCATTTCGAGTTGAGTAGCCAGCGGGTCGAAGTGCTTAATATTTGTGTTTTATGGGTGTCGCGTTTTCTGTATTTCTTTTGATAACTGCTTTTTTGAGAATTGTTGAAAACTTCATGATAGACAAGGTAAACATTTATATACAATTTTTAAAATCTTTTGGCTAATTTAATGATTCCAAAATTAAAAAAAAAACATCTCATAATTACATAGTATATTCTTTGTTATGTTGGATATCATTATTCTATAGTATTAACTATCATTTTTGATCAACAAATATTGATAATATTAGTATATTTTATCTGGGGTCCGAGAAATTTTTTTTCCTTCAAATGTGGCCCGAGTAAGATTGGATACCCCTGACTTAAATGTTTGCAAAAAGTTGAGCTTGAATTCTGGGCTCCCCCTCTATGCACAAAGGCTTCGGGCAATCAAAATTCAATTTATATTTTAATAAATATAATGTAAACATAATCAAAGAGTATTTTTATTAACCTTTAGTAAATAGGGGTTTTCTACCCAAAGTGAAATAAAAATATTAAAAAACTTTTTAAAAAACACATTTTTATTTCAAAACACATTAAAAAGTAGAAAATAAGTCCTTCCTCAGTGGTCAAAAAATTGCTTATACTCTCATGGCTAGAAATAAAAGTTTGATCGCTTTTAACCCTAGTTGAAATTTATTTGACTTAATCAGCTATGCTTTTATTTTTACTCCTGTGAGTAGAGGAATTTTTTGACTAATGAAGAAGAATGTATTTTCTTAAGGAGAAATCAATTAGGTTGTCCTCTGCTTACTACAAATAAACATATATATATATATATATATATATATATATATATATATATATATATATATATATAAATAAAAATGAAAATTATTGAGATTTTTTGTGGTGGTTCAAAGAAATAAATTATTTTAAAAAGTAAAATAAAGAAAAATTATGAAAAATTTTTTAGAAAATTTATCTGAAACCTACCTAGTATTTTATATTTTAAAAAGTTTCTAAAAAAAATTTGATAATTTTTCTTTATTTTACTTTTTAAAATAATTTATTTCTTTGAACCACCACAAAAAATCCCAATCATTTTTATTTTCAAAAATTTTCTTTACTTTATTTAATATATTTCACGAGAACCTACACCATTCTCGATTAACAAAATTTTAAAAATATATTATAATCTCAATATATTTCGGCTTCATGACTCCTTAATTTTAATTTACATATTGTTTCAATTTAAACCAACACCGTACTCTCTTAGTTTAATATACATAATGAATATATAAGGTGTAATTAGTTTTTTAGAAACTAAAGTTTTGAAGGTCTGACCATCATCATAAGTATTTTTAATTATAAATAATATTTTATCTGTTATTTCTTGAGGATTTAAATACCCGTTTGGATGTAAGTAAATTAATTTTTTGTAATAGTAAACTGGTCATTCAACAAACTTCACTATATGTACATTAGGGTGTCCCAAGCCTAGAGGGGGTGATTTTTTTCTTTAAATTTTATACGCATACCCTCTATATTTTTTCTATTTGATCTTAATAACATAAATAAAAATTATTATTGCAATAGTATAACGATAACCCGTGCCGACTTGAAGTTGAAGATTAGATGGAGATCTTGTAAAGGAATGACATGGAATTATTTGTTAATTTATTTTTCTTTAGTTAAATAATACTCCACTGTTTTTAAAATGCTATTTAATAATATTTTACATGAAAACAAATATTGCAGTGGAATAACTGGGCTTGTGGTGACTTGTTCTATTTTTACTTCAAATGCACTTTTTAACACCAACTCGTACATATGATGCTGGCAAGCAAAAATAAACAAATCTCTATCAAATTTTTGCTCAAGTAGCACACAGGCTCCATTAATACGACCTGTATTTGAAGCCAGTATCACAACAAAGTATTTGCACTTTGTCTTCAAGATTCCAGTCTAAGATCGCTTTCCAAATAGCTTGTGCTTGTTCTTTGCCTGTAGAATCATCCAACTTTGGCACAGCAATTTGCTGCTCTTTATTTTCGTATGAAATTAATATAGGCAAACGTTCATCTTTAATTTTTCAAGCATCTAAAGTGGGTAATAATTTGCCATCCCAGTGAACAGTTACTACTTCCGGTACGTCGTTCTGGAAATCAATTTTTATAGCTTCCTTTCTTTTTTCTGTTCGTATTCTTTGAATTGAGGACTTACTTATCGCAAATTTATCAATGTTACATCCAAATGCTTCAATAGTTGCTTCAAGAATAAACACCGAGTCTTTCATACTTAACTGACACCCTTATCCCTTCCACTGCCCTAGGTAACAAAAGACCATTAACTTAAGCACCCAGTAGTCTAGCGATATATATATCTTGTTTAAAAACGCGGTCAAAAATAACTCTCTTTGATATATTAATTATTATTTAATATATTAATTAGAAAAATATTTAATGACCCAAGGGTGGCCCATTACTGAAACGTTTACCTTAATATTCTCTTATTAATTTTCGATTACGTGAATAGAAATTGAATTATTACATTTTCATTATCACGTATACAGGATGTTAACAAAAAATTGTGTTATATTGAATGGTTTTAATAAATTTAAAATAAAAAGGCATGCCTAGAGAAAAGAAATAGATAATTAGATTAAAGGCCACTCACCTATGATGAGTCGAAGTATACTAGAGATGAGCGCGTGATAATGTAACTCGATAGAGATGCCGACCATGATTGAATTGGATTGTTTATATAAATTGATATTTGTTCATCTATACAATATAATAATAACCTTCCCCCCCTCTAGCTCACGTGATTATCTAAATGTCACATTTATGAGTTGTCCAATCGTGATATTGTTTTCGGAATTAATCATTCATCGCAATCGGTGCAGAATCTTAAATCAGAAAAAAATCCTAATTAGTTTTTTTTTATATTTCATACAAATAATGGATTACATATTTACATTCAGAGGTATTTAAAAATTAGATTGCTTATCTTTTATCTATTTAAAATAATTCATTTTATTTTTAATACTATTTTGGAAACAAAATAAGAGATAACCAGAAATGAAAAGTGGCTCCTGTAGAGCAAGTAGGAAACATTGTTTGGCCCTTCTAAGCGTTTGCAAACGTTAAATATTGCATTTGACCCGATGAACATTAAAAAACCAAAAATCTAAAATTTTCAAAATTTATTCAAATATATATAAAGATAAATTAATGTGGCTGGGATTAAATTATACATTATTAAAGGTATCAGGCAGCCAGAATTAAAGAAAAATATTTTTGAATGCGACATTTCGATTTTAAAAATACATGTACCTACTGTACATCTCATGATGTAGAAACAATCTAAAATCCTAAGATATGAAAATAAATCAAAACGTCGACTTAAGGGATATTTTGTTTATTTTAGCTTCTTGAACTCTTTAATCTTATATCCATTTATATAGTATTATCAATTTAAATAAATTAGAAATTAGATGTTGATGAAGGCAGTCCACGGTGGTTGTAAAAATAAGACTATAATGATTTTATTATTTTACATTTATTCTTATTTTTCATCAACATCCAATTGCAAATTTATACCAGTCCGTCTCCTAAAGAAAAACGCTATCAATTAAATAAATTAGTTTTAAGGTAAACTACGAAACATCAACTGATTAAATAAAATGCAACGGATCGTTGCTAAACTTTATCCAAATTCATTTGAAATATTGATATTTTTATTCCTTTATTATTAATCAGATATCACTTGCTATTTGCAGGCCATGTTGACTTAAATTCAAAAATAGTGATCGATTCTCATCTAATACTCTAGGAATAACCATTCTACATTGGATTTTAAACGTTTCGGTTATTATTGGTAACCATTGCTGAAGACAAGGAGTAATCGAGTTAAAATCAAAAATAGTCATCGATTCTCATCTAATACTTGAAAAATAACAATTCTACATTGGATTTTTGAGGTTTAGGTTATTATTAGTATCCATTGGTGAAGACATGGAGAAATCGACTTAAAATCAAAAATAACAATCGATTCTTATCTAATACTAGAGGAATAACCTTATTGCATCCCATTTTTGATGTTTTGACTATTAATGACAACCTCTACTGAAAACATGGAAGAATCGACTTAAAATCAAAGAGACTAAATTATTTTATGATAAATAACTCAAGCTTTAATTAAATACAAATCTTTTATAAAAATAGTTTTTATATTAAGATTAAAATTGAGTCTATTCGTATACATATTACAATGCTTGATTTTTCTTTCGCGGTCAAATTAGAAAAGTGCCGAACCACTTCATTTGCCAATACGTATATCCCCAGGACCTCAAGGAACTGGAACTCTCTCCCAGCCTACATCTTTCCTAGCACTTATAATCTTCAAACCTTCAAAACCCGAGTGCATAAACACAGTCAATTTTTGGAATTTTTGGACCGGTCAAAAAGTGTGTTGTTCAATTTTTCCTCTAAAAACAAGAGATGCCATTAGTTCAATTTCGACCAGGATTATAAGGGGTCTTTTCCCTGACACCATCACATATTTTGATTGTTTCCGTTTATGAATATTTTTCAAAAATCGAAGAACAAAGGAATGTCTATTCTCGAATTAAACATAAATGTTCAAATCAGCTGTAGTAACAGAGTTAAGTTTTCCAAAGAATATCCCGAAAAATGACCACTTCAGAATCCGAGGTTATCCGAGGTGTAAGGGATATTTTTTATTTATGTGTCAGAAAAGTTATATTCACTCTCTCAGAAATTGAACCTGAGTGACACAAAAGAAAATCCACCCCAAATGGCTTGTCTTTCGAGGTAAATACAATCAATCCTTTTGAGAAACTTATAGTAAAAATAATCCCTAACACCTCGCATTCAATAGTTGGCCTTCTCCCGTGGTTTTCTTTAGCAACTATTTCTTTGTTTTCAATCTAAATATTTTCTTTTACTCAGACTGATGATGTCAGCTCTTTTATTTGTCGAAATTCTTTCAATTTGAAAAACAAAATTAAATAATATTCACTCTACATCAGTTTTTCCCAATGTTTTTTGTGCCATGTTCCACCTAAGCCTATCTAAAATTCTCATACACCCTATGTAACATCATCATAATCATCATTGAGTATACAGTCCTAAGACTGGTTTGATGCAACAATCCGTCTCCACTCGACTCTGTCCCCCGCCAGCTGTTTGACCTCTCGAAATGTCTGGCATCCCATATTCCCAATTATTTGGTTGAAATATTCTAATCTGGGTCTTCCCCTTTCCCTTTTCTTTCCCACCTCCCCCTCCAAGATATCCCTAAGCAGTCCCCCATGTCTCAGTGTGTGCCCCATCATCTGACCTCTTCTCTTCTTCTCACCCTCGAGTGGCAACCGCGCATTCAGATTCTGGGGGACCCGGACCATCACGAAATCAAGGAAGAAACAATGGAAGAATAACGCCAAAAATCCATACATACCTGGGCACCTTTAACATCAACACACTCATCCGGCCAGGAAAATTACATTATCTGACCATGGAACTCGATAGCACGTTCCGGAAAAAATATAGAGGCGTGGAAAGTCCAACCAGAAAGAGACATCAAAGCTTTGCGTGATCCCAAGGATCCAAACTCAACAAATAAATAATAGATAAATAATACTAATTAATATCCTCAAAATGTAGTCTGAATTTGAACTTGATTTATGACGTTGGTGCGCCTTTATTTAGGCCACATGTTGGGCGCTCAAGAATGAAAGCTGCTTATGAGCTAGGCGATTCCAGTCGTTGATGGAATGCTCCACTGATATTTGATTATTTGTTAATAAAGGAATAAAAATATTATTATTATTATTATTGAGGGTTTAAAGGAACATTAGGGTGTTCCTTATTTTGGGTATTTTCGAATTTTTACGCTGACAGAGGCTCATATGGTTCGAAATAAATTAAAAAAATATCACCCAAGTTTAAAGTCTATCTAAATTTTAATCTGTGATGCACAGCGATGCAAGTTTTTCATGTATATTAAATAACATTGTGTTTTGGCATTAAAATATCATTTTTTTATTCCGGCCAAAGCAATGGTATAAAAAATTTGAAAGTCTGTAGACTTTATCCTTATAATAGTGGGTATCCTCCAGAATTTTTACAGATTTTTAGATATTATAATTTTGAAGTTCCAGCTAGATTAAAATAACTACTGCTATATCTTAGTGTTAGTAAGTTATAGACTCCAAACTTATAATAGCTAAAAATCTGTAAACATTCTGAAAGATAGCTACTATTATAAGGATAAAGTCTACAGAGTTTCAATTTTTTGAACGATTACTTTGGCCGGAATAAAAAAATTGATCGTTCAATGCTAAAAACCCCATGTTATTTAGAAGGGAAACTTGCATCGCTGTCCGGCACAGATTAAAATTGAGATAGAGAATTGAAACTTGGGGATATATTTTTTTTTTTTTTCGAACCATATGAGACCCTGTAACCGTAAAAAATCCAAAATACCTAAAATAAGGACCACACTAAGGCGCATCGACTGCTAAGATCATTAGCGCCTGGAATTTTTTAATACATTACACTTTGGATAAAGTCTAGCAACGATCCGTTGCTGTTTATTTTAAATTTATATTGCTTTAAAACGAACCTTGTGAAAGAAAGTTGCCATGATGATTTTATTTACCTGATGGCGTTTACAAATAGCTGAACTTAAAATTATGAAAAAAATTAATCCACAAATTTCCTCATTCTCACTTTATTCGTGATGAATAAGAATGATTTTTGCAAGTTATAATGTATGCCGCCTGACTAACACATGACTGGCTTATTATTTTAAAAACATTTCTAGTCAGATCATTCAGGTGAATATTTATTTTTAAAATAGTAATTTTCTTTACATAACACACATTTTCAATTAATTTTTTTATCTCTTTTTTGCATGTTCGTTCTTTAAACGAATAAAAACGATCAAAAAATATATTATTCAAAATTGAGAAAATATTTGCCTCTCGCTCATTCTTATCTCTCTCTCTTTTCACTGACCCAGTATATAGTAGATAATAGGAGATAAAAATTTGATTCATTTCTCTAGTCAAATATATCCCTGAATATAAAATATAGTTGGTTTTTTCATCATATATATACATATATTTGGTCTGCTGAGCTTTTTGCATTGATAGCCAGTGAAGAGGGACGAACAGTAGAGGAGGGCGCAGGATTTAGAGGGACGGGACGGCGAAAAGCACTTATCCGGATTGAGTGACAATTTAACGCTCCATAGAGAAGAGAAGATGTCAAAACGAGGAAGAGAGAAAGAGAGGAGAAAGTAAAATAGGTGACCCCTGAGCAGAAACTAAAAAGCATCACTTATTTCACAACCCCACCTTCAACTTTTGACTAATATTAAATATATTATAATATATATACAGAGTGGTGACTTGGCCGACGCAGCATAGCGATTACAATGTTAATTTTTGAATGTGCATTTATTTGCTCCCCTAATTATTTTAGAGTTAAAGTTCTTATATGTTTTTTGTAGAGAAAAAAATACTGAATCGAAACATATTTTTGTTTTCAAATTTTGAAATTTCAGAACCGTAATAATCAACATTATAATTAATTGTATTTTTACAAAAATCACTGAGACCATGGAATTATTAAAACAAACATGGCATTTTCATTTGTTGTTTCTATTTGACGTTTAATAGTGATGTCTTTAGTGATTATTTTAGAGCATAATTAGAATACAAAAAACTGAGCAGAATTAAAATTCTAAAAGATAATTACATCAGATTTTGTCTAATTCATAATTTAAAAGTCCAAAAAACGATTTTAAAAATGTAGATATTTATTTAAAATATTTAAATTCAAAACTTTTATTGTTGTCGATTGTTTAAGTATAAGGTTGGGCCATAGTTTAGTGGTAAATGGTGATTTATTCGAACATTTGCTATGATTGTTATTTTTTGTTATAATTTTATGCATTTGTTAATTATGTTAAAAAATTAAATTCTGGTTACCTTACTAATTTTATTGTTTTAATTACGTTTAAAAATATTTCTTATAATTTCGTTGATTATTCTTGTGAAAATTTAAAAGCTCGTTGTAAACTTCATCTACGTGAATCTACTATTTTTATTTATCAATGACGAATACAAAACTCAGCCCATTCAAATTTAACGAGTTTCTCATTATGGTAATCAATAAATTCTAATAAGAACTGATTTTAAAAAGTTCAAATATAACAAACGTCACTTAGAAACAACAAATAAAAATGCCTTGTTTGTTTTAATAATTCCATTGCCTCAGTGATTTTTGTAAAAATACAATTATTTATAATGTTGATTATTACGGTTCTGAAATTTCAAAATTTGAAAACAAAAATATGTTCGGATTCAGTATTTTTTTTCTACAAAAAACCTATAAGAACTTTAACTCTAAAATAATTAGGGGAGCAAATAAATGCACATTCAAAAATTAACATTGTAATCGCTATGCTGCGTCGGCCAAGTCACCACCCTGTATATATATAAAAGAAGAAAATTTTTTGAGAAATGGGAATAGGAATAAGCAAGGATCTGATTCGAATCAAAACATTTTATTTTTTAATTTTGTAATTTTGTTTATTGGGCCTCCGAGGTGTGGGCCGCCTCTTACAAGAAAGACACAAGACCATTACACAAATTTATTTATAAATCTTTCACACTTTCAGCTTCAGAACAAATTAATTCAGATTCAGAGCGGGTGGCTGAGAGAGCCAGGATTAATCCTGACTCACATTTCACATTTCTTTTTTTTTCTTTGTATTTACAAAAAATAATCATACGCCACCCGCTCTATATGTTCTTGTGCTGAAAGTGTAAAAAATAAGGAGAGATCCACTCATCGCCCTATATGTCAAATTGTTTGTTGTTTTTTGGGATATACCCAGGGCGATGAGGGACTCCACCGATTTATGCCACCACACTCCCTTCCACGAGAGTGTGATGGCCTCGACCCTGGCCGAGCCCGCCCCGACGCCAAATCGCTCCGGAATATTATCAAGTTCAAAGTTTAAGGTAGTTCTTTCACAAATGCAAAAGTTCAAGAAGTCTTCGAAACTTGGAATATAAGTCATTATAAAAAAAATAAAACCGACTTCAAAAAAATTAAATGCAACAAATAAAATAATAAGAACTCAAAAATAAAAAAAATGCACTAAAAGGTATAAAATAATTATCTGATTTAGTTCTGAATGAGTTAAGAGCTCGAAATATATAGAGTAAACTAAAAAAATCTTTGTATTTTAATTTTTCTCCTTGTGAAACACCACCAACTCCAACCTAATTTAATTTTGATTTAGTTACAACTAATCGTCGAAATTTTAACATGAATTCACTTGATGAATTCGGTGCCAAAAATATATGAATCCAACTCGACGGATCTTACTTAGTACGTTTGGCGAGTACGTTCACTTATATAGTTTGTTTAGCACTGACTTCAAAATGTGATTTCATGTTTATATTTCGTCGTTTAGTTGTAACTAAATTAGATAAATACTTTATACCTTTTAGTGAATTTTATTTTATTTTTGAGTTCTTATTATTTTATTTGTTGCATTTAATTTTTTTGAATTTTTTTTATAAAAATTATTAAATTTTTCTCTTTTTAGTGATGTTATTAATAGTGACTTAATATAACACCTTGCATGCATCTCGTAAGAGAAAGCGTCTGGCGAATGAATCAGAAAATGATAATAAAATTCAATTCATTAATTTAGAAATTTTCTCGAAACGGGTTTTAAATGAATGTTTTAAGATTTTTATTATAAAACATTTTATTTATTATAATTTTAATTATTTAATCATAAGAATTAGAGATTTACGTTATATCGTCATTGATCATATCATCAGAACTTGACCAAATTAATATGGGACCACCACTAAGGTACTCCCTTTCCAATAAAAAAATAATCGAAATCGGTTCATGTGACAATAAGTTCTCGCTGAACATATATAAAATAAATAAATAGTTAGGCATCTTGACTATCTAGGAGCTACATTGATCCAAACAAAGGAAGAATCATTAAAATCGGTTCATAAACAAAGAAGTTATGCCTGAACAAACAAAACAATAAAGATCCAATACCAATAAAAAAAAAAAAACGGGACTAATCGGAAACTATACTGAACCCAATGCAAAAAAATCATCAAAATCGGTTCACAACTGGCGAAGATATCAGGAAACATAGACACAAATAAATTCAGTCGAATTGAGAAACTCCTCCTTTTTTGAAATCGGTTAAAAATCATAATAAATGTTAACTGATAAAATTTGATGACGATTTATCACACCAAACATGAAATAATTGCAATTAAAAATGGATTAAGTATGTTTGGAAAAGGTGGGGAAATTATCACTATTTTATTTTTTTTCATTGAAGGACTTTTCACCATCTAGATGAAAAATTAATATTTGTTAGAATACTATGTATAATCGGAGTAACTTAAAAAAAATTGAAATTATTTACCTCTTAGTTTTGATAAAAAATAAAAAAAACAATAACATATTTGGGGGATTATTTTTAGTGGAGGGGATATAAGAACGCTCGCTTGGAAACGAACCGGTTACGTTATAACGAATAATATGGAAGAATAAAAGAAAAAGACACGAAAATATAAAATAATTAAGAATTTAAAACAAAATACTTAGAAACTTTAGTGGATAATAATTATTCGCATAAAATAAGATGAAAAAATAGTGTGAGAAATATCACGTTAAAAAACATAACCTAAAATTTTAGTACCGTTCATATGTATATTGTGGTTACGAGGCTTAAACTTTTTGTGTGGATTGTTAAAAAAATAAATGAGAAAATAAAACAAAAAATCATTACATTATATTTCTGCTGAGAATGAAATACAAGATATTATTGTTACTGCCACTGAAAGAGGAGACAGAGGGCAATGCCGCATTGGATTTCCTTCACTGACTTTTCAAAACCCTGAAGAAGGAGGGAATAGCCTCCGAAACCTCGGTTTTATGAATAAAAAGATAGTGTAAATTATCTTCTTCTTTTTTGGACTGCCTCATCAATATCTACTTAAAACAAAAAAGTTATTAGGATTATTGATTATTTACGATTTGTTTTTCTACTAAAAATTCCGAATGTTCTTTCAGTTTGAATTTGTAGAAATTTGATGGTATGATTACGTTTTAAATATAAATAAAACATAGCTAATCCCATAGACCGAGATCTAGTGAACATTTTGGACGATTATTTCAGAATGCAAATAACATATCCCATAGGATAGTTGCACACACAGCGATTTAGGATATCCATTCATACATTAATTCCTGTGAATCAATTGTAATATAGATTTTTTTTTAATGATATTGATGTGAGAAGGAGATACACCAGAAGGTGGTTCCCCTAAAGGCCAATATGGGCTGGCCCCTCCATCGTGAAAAGAACAGAGTAGAAGGAAAAGAAGCCGGGATCACAAGCCAATCTCAGAAACTTAGATACAATTCAATATCCAATTTACTAAGGTTTTAGGGGCTTCGAGCAGTGGTAAATTCTCCGCGCGATAAATTCGGTTAAATTTATCTCCCACTTAATAATGATGAAGAGGGAACAGCCCTCAAAACTATAGTCTCGTTATAAATAAAATTGATAATTCCAGCAAAAGACACACTCTTTTATTGTCTCCTTCAATATAGAAGACAATAGATGAAAGAGCATAATCCAAAATAATTCCACATAATTCAAAAGACGTGTACACCTAATTCCAATCACGGTCCACCCCTCGGATGCTGTAGACATTATTAAGAAGCTTAAAAACCTACTCCCATCACGCCGAATTTCTTCAAAAAGAGTGTAGAATGTTCTCATATGTTCCCTACTTTGGTCAATTAGATGAATCCAACACTTTCGCTTAATCCTACGGTTCTTGATACTACGGTACAGCAATCACATTGAAACAACTCGTTTGGGATTCATTAATTAATTTTTGGAATCAAGTTCACTGGACCAGAACAACCAAGCAGCTGTTCGTTTGACCGGTAAAAATCCGGCGTGTGTGGAAGCAGCGCTCCACCGATAAAATATCGGCCGATATTTTATCGGCCCTCCAAAATCGGTGTGTGTCCAACTGGCCATACTCTAGTGTGTGTATGAATGTTTTGTTGACTTCTATCGATGAGCTCTAAAATTTAAGTACTTTACGAGTGAGCCTAGATTTTACGCAGCATTGAAGAAGAGGTGACGAATCTATTGCCTATATTCAGGCGTTTGGCGTACAATGCTAGAATTTTTCTTTAATAATAATCTAAATTTTTTATTGTTAAGCGTAAATAAATTGAATTGCTTCTTTCCAGTAATTTATTTTGTTATTCAAATGGTTAATCCAAATATTTCGAGAGCGCTCTCGGCATCTCTTCCTCAGTGGAAACCACTCAGTTTGTACAGAACATTGATCAAAGCTCGATCACACAACACACACATACATATATATATGTTTCGCGACAATCCACACAAAAAGTTTAAGCCTCGTAACCACAATATGAACGGTACTAAAATTTTAGGTTATGTTTTTTAACGTGACTATACTTCTCACACTATTTTTTCATGTTATTTTATGCCAATGATTATTATCCACTAAAGTTTCTAAGTATTTTGTTTTAAATTCTTAATTATTTTATATTTTCGTGCCTTTTTCTATTATTCTTCCATATTATTCGTTACAACGAACTCCACAAACTCTGGTGTTCCCCAAGGCTCTGTAATCTCCTCCACACTCTTCCTTATTTATATAAACGACCTTATTGCTCAAACGGCAAACCCCACTCATTGTTACGCCGACGATAGCACTCTACACGGCCAAACGCTCTCTCCCGAATAATCGAATCAATATTGCCTCCTCAATTACTCTCGACCTAGACAAACTGAATAAATGGGGCTCTCAAAATTTAGTTAACTTTAATTCAAATAAGACTCAATGTTGTCTAATTTCTAGGCGCGAAAATAGAGATTTCCCTGGTATTCACTTCGATTCGAATACCCTGAAAATGTGTGACAGCCTATCCATGTTGGGCGTCTCTGTAGCATCTGACCTGTCTTGGAATGAACACATCTCCTCTGTGGCGAAATCTGCAGCAAGGAAGATTGGCTTCTTATTCAGGTCCAAGCGATTTTACAAACCCCCACAACTTCTCACCATCTACAAGGCCCAAATCCGCCCCTGTCTCGAATACGGCTCTCATCTGTGGAGAGGAGCCTCAAAATATTCTCTTGCTACCCTTGATGCAATTCAGAAACGAGCTGTCAGGCTAATTGACGATTCTACCCTCACCGACTCCCTCGACTCGCTGGCTCATCGAAGAGATGTCTCTGCTCTTTCTCTTTTCTATAGATACTATCACGGCAGGTGCTCTGATGAGATAAAATCAATAATTCCCCCCAAAGCATGCTTTGCACGCAGCACACGTTTTGCCGACTCCCAACACTCTTTCGCGGTCAAATTGGAAAAGTGCCGGACCACTTCATTCGCGAATACATATATCCCCATGACTTCAAGGAACTGGAACTCTCTCCCAGCCTCTATCTTTCCCAGCACCTATGATCTTCAAACCTTCAAAACCAGGGTGCATAGACACCTACGTCTACACCCTCTCACTTAATCAACTTTCCCTTCTCTTCGGTAATGCAAGGGTTTTTCGAGATCCATAGGGGCTACATCTTTACTGGTGCACCCCTTCTTGCATTCGATTGCATTAAAAAAAAAAAAAAAAAATTCTAAGCGAAATATTTGGATTAACCATTTGAATAACAAAATAAATTACTGGAAAGAAGCAATTCAATTTATTTATCCTTAACAATAAAAAAATAATCTAAATGTTTTCAATTATTACTTAGGAATAACCGATACAAATTTAAGTATAGGTATTATATCTATACGTCTATGTATGAGCCGTTCAGAGGCCAATCCAATTAAGTCTATAAACAAAAAAAAATTGTTTTTTCTTAATTAACTATCATAAATCTATGTAACGATTTGTTTCTTTCCTAAATATTTATTACATTGAGAATTTAATTTTAATTGCCAAAAGACCTCCACCAGTGACCAGTTAGAACAAAATAATTAATTAAAGAGATTATAGGGGGAGTGCCTGTCAAACTTTATATCTTTATGGGCCAGTGTTTTCACTGCTGGCCAGTACAAACAAATAAAATTAATTTTAAAAGTGAGCAGAAAACATTTTTTTAATGCGTGTACCGTGTTGAGATCTTTTTTGTGTTCTGGAGCAGGTGTAGTAATGAAAAGCATATCTTTCTTTCTTTTTTTATTTTAATTTATTAAATGATGAAAAAAAATATTTTCGACATGAAAGAACAAGCCTAAAAAAAGAACCTGGAACCTTTACTTTCTTAATAGTTTATGCTTTATTACAAGACTCGTCAATCCATGACCCGTGATGCAAATCAATCAAGTTTTTAATGATTATTTAAAATTTGATAATTAATAATAATAATAATAATAATAATAATCTTCCTAAAATATGAACAACTACTTATTAGTTATTCACTGAAATACTTGAGTCCTGAGTGTTTAGATATGTACCATATTCTGAACATTGAGACATGCGAATTTCGATAGATTCTTTATAACTAAAGAGGAAAAAATAATTAAAAATGAAACAAAACTTTTCCTTTAAATTAATATAAAAACTTTGCATTGAAATCAAATCTAAGTCTATACTAGTATACTATATTACACATTACAATGAGAATTATTTATTATATCATAAAGGTAAATTTAATACCATTGAAAAAATTAAAAATTTTCTCAAAAATGAATTACTATTTATATCAAGGAGATATTTCTTAATTACTACCTTGATCAATAGTATTCTATTGTTGGTTTAAATACACACACACACACACACACACACACACATCGACAGAGACATTTAGTCAATGATCAAAATAAATATTAAGTAAAAAGAGATCGAAATTTATCATTTTTAATTTGAATTTATATTTGAGATTCACTTTTTTATATACCCTGTGGTCGAAAATGACAAATTTTCATTTGAAAAAAGTAAAAATTTTATCAAAAATGAATTACTATTTATATCAAGGAGATATTTTAATTACTACCTTGATCAATAGTATTCTATTGTTGGTTTAAATACACACACACACACACACACATCGACAGAGACATTTAGTCAATGATCAAAATAAATATTAAGTAAAAAGAGATCGAAATTTATCATTTTTAATTTGAATTTATATTTGAGATTCACTCTTTATATACCCTGTGGTCGAAAATGACAAATTTTCATTTGAAAAAAGTAAAAATTTTCTCAAAAATGAATTACTATTTATATCAAGGAGATATTTTAATTACTACCTTGATCAATAGTATTCTATTGTTGGTTTAAATACACACACACAGACACACATCGACAGAGACATTTAGTCAATGATCAAAATAAATATTAAGTAAAAAGAGATCGAAATTTATCATTTTTAATTTGAATTTATATTTGAGATTCACTCTTTTATATACCCTGTGGTCGGAAATGACAAATTTTCATTTGAAAAAAGTAAAAATTTTTTCAAAAATGAATTACTATTTATATGAAGGAGATATTTTAATTACTACCTTGATCAATAGTATTCTATTGTTGGTTTAAATACACACACACACACACACACACATCGACAGAGACATTTAGTCAATGAGAAAAATAAATATTAAGTAAAAAGAGATCGAAATTTATCATTTTTAATTTGAATTTATATTTGAGATTCACT
>JALMQS010000099.1:39696176-39725033 GCA_024734495.1 Forficula auricularia | reverse complement strand
GTTCACTTGATTTCTGAGAACGAGGCGTCAACGAGACTCTCGCTGAAAATATTAGCTATTAGTCATCAAATAAATCCGTAAACAATTTAAGTATACTTAAATTAAATGGAAAAATAAATGAGCTTTTCTTAGACAAAAATATTTATTTTTCAATATATAGGTATATTCATATATTTAGTAGTATTTAGGGTTCGCTTTTTTGCTATTGGATATTTTTTAAAAACAATGATTCATTAATAAATATATTTGAATATAACAAAAACATGTTATTTCACAAAACAAATAGATGTATTGACAGACAGTTTCCACTTGCACTCATGTATATAATCGCGTTTAAAGACTCTAAGAACAAAAGATTATTAAAAATTCTGGAACAAATGACCTTGTGATTTTTCAGAATATTTCTTGGTATCTATATGCTGATTTCTTTCAAACTTTTTATTTATGAATTATTTATTCAATCAATTATTTATTCAATCAATCATATCAATTTTCAAATTATTTTTAAAAGATTTATAGGTATTCCATATTTAATTTTATGAATTCAATCGAAAAAATTTTCAATTTTTTTTTTGTTTTTCTTTTTTAGAAATGTCTAAAACGTAGAGGAAAATCATTTTCTAAGATTATTTATTCTATCTGGGTTTAAGTCTGTTTGAATTAAGACGCACATTATGAATCAAAAACAAAAACTCATAAGAAGTTTGTTATAAAGCAAAAATGTTTGTGTTTACAAACGTAGAAATTTTTGGATATCGGACTTCCTATCTTCAGAACTATTATAATAATAATAATTATAAATTACATTCTTATTTTATTCCATGTTTTTTTACACAAATTTCTGATAAAAGTATTTACCTATTATGTAAAAAAAGAGTTGAGTGTAAGTGATAATAAACTTAAATATAAAGTGTTCATTTATGCTTATATTATAACTCTGTCTAAAACCAATCAAATCAAATTCAGAATTATTTATTAATAAACAGTTGAAAATATAGAAAAAAGTTATAGTTAAGAAAAAGTTTTAATTTAATTTAACTGTTAGAAATCGTTTTCAGGTAAAAAGATAAAATTTGGTTCATTGTAAGATATTTGCGAACCGATTTTCAGCTCATTAGCTAAAACTATTCTAAAATGACAATTTATATTCTCAGGAAACGTTCAGTTAAAAAACTAAAATTTGGTGCATTCTAAGATATTTGCTTACCAATTTTCAGCCCTTAACTAAAACCTTTCAAGATTAGCATTTTGTACTCTTAGGAAATGTTTTCAAGTAAAAAGCTGTAATTTAATTTGTAAAACATTCATGGTTTCCTAGAAATTCTGAATTTGATATGAAAAAGACTGATTTTGATATTTAAAATCCTGAATCTGGTTTGAAACATCCTGAATTTGATTTGTATATTCTGAATTTGATATGAAAAAGTCGGAATTAGAAATTAAAACCTATAATAACATAGACTCCTTTTAAATAATATAAACTTTATTACAAAAAAAAAAAAAAAAAAAAAAATGAAAATTATAATTAACAGAATAATAATAAGGTATTGCTATAACATATACGTACCCGTATATGTATATTAATTTTCATATTATTATATTTTAATTAGCCTGGATATTGGAAACTTGGCCTTGATAATTAAAAACTAATTGAGTTCATATCGATGAGGCAGTCCAAAAAAAGAAGATAATTTACACTATCTTTTGATTCATAAAACCGACGTTTCAGAGGCTATTCCCTCCTTCTTCAGGGTTTTGAAAAGTCAGTGAAGGAAATCCAATGCCACGTTCCCCTCTGAAAACCCTGAAGAAGGAGGGAATAGCCTCCGAAATGTCGCATTGGATTTCGTTCCCTGACTTTTAAAAATCCTGAAGAAGGAGAGAATAGCCTCCGAAACGTCGGTTTTATGAATAAAAAGATAGTGTAAATTATCTCTTCTTTTTTTGGACTGCCTCATCGATATCCACTAAATTTCATTTATCAGTCCGTCTCCAAAAATTACTCTAATCTTATTAAAAACTAAATTTCCAAAATTTCCAACACGTTTCGTCGTATATTTTTCTACTTCCCCAGGTAATTTTTAGGATCATCTTTCTCGTTGATAGATATGTACAGACCATTAGACTAGATTTTGTAATAACATACTTGACAAGGCTTAAACAAATTTAATACAAGATATCAAACAAAATAAATAAAAAATCTCAAACAATATATTTTAATCATTTAAATTTAAATCAACTACATCAATGGCAACAAAATTTAATTCGAGGATTTTTGTTGTTTATTGGTACAAATTTTAACAAATTTAGTTTTATTTATTTGTACAAATTATGGTATGAAAATTAATTTTTCATTAAAAAATTCTCGCGCCTCCCTGGTTGGAAACCGCTGACTTAATAATCAAGTATTTTAAACACACATTGCTTCTAAACAAGCATTTAAAGAGTGTATTTCGTCAGTATCTGAGTTTACGTCACATTTGCGATTAGCTACGTAAAATGTTTCTTACACCCTTAAAAAAGAATCAATGTTATTCATATTATAAATCATTTAAACGCTCTTAGCTAACCTTCTTTGATTACAAATCCATCATCCTCTGTACAACATTAAACATGTTAATCCATTCAATGTTTCCTTCTAATTGATAACTTTGAAAGTTAAAAAAAAAATAAAAAATAAAATAAATAAAAACATTGACGAAACATCTTTTCGAAGAAAAGAATTGCATCGAACGATTGACTCACTCGCAAGCACTCAAGATTTCGTTGCAGAATGCGACATTAACGTGACACATAACATGACCAGGAATTACAATTTTATGTATTAGAAATGGAAAACATGCATAATGCACGAAAATGAAGGAATATATTATCTCATTGGAATAATTTAAAAGAATATATATTTATAGGAAGAACAAAGTCGAGAAAGCCTTCTGCTGGGGATCAACCTTTTCAAATTTAAGCCCCTTTTTTACTTTCACATTTATATTCTACTAGCTGACGCCCGGGCCTTCGGTCCGGCGTCACCTACCCCTAGCAGGGAGCGTCTCGTTTTATGGTTAAAATTTATATACCATATATAATAGCTGACCCGACCACAGGTTGCTGTGACAAACTCTTAAAAAAATGATAAATGATTATATATTGCTTACTTGTCAAAATTTATTTGATCAAAAATTTAAATATATTTAAAAAATAATAATAGTTTTGAAAATAAATTGAAAATGCAAATAATTATAAGATGCGACTGTGGGTCAGTGGATAGAGTGTTGGGTATGGCACTCGAAGAAGAAGAAGAAGAAATAATTATAGAATAGGTATTAAAACAGTAAATAAATTATATATCATTTTTAAAAATTCTTCTCTTAAGCAAAAATAATATTGACAGTTGAAAGATTTCCAATAAGCTATTATCGGCCATCTTGTTTGTTTGCTTTTACACACCAGAGAGGAGCTTGCGTTGTTTCCTCGAAAAAAATGTTTTTTTACATGCCACGGGTGTGATATCTATAAAAACACTATATATAAAAACACTCGTATATTTGAATGGAATGTTGTGTGAAAATTTCAAAGAAATCGGTGAAGAATTTTCGGAGATCCTTCAACGTATCACTTAAGCATAACAGTGCATTTTTATTTATATAGATAAAATATAATGTTAAGTATTGCGATCGACTACCTGGGTCCTGACACTTTGAGAGATTCTATCTCAGAGATTAAAAAAGTTAATTTCATTTTATAACTTCTAGGTGGAAGGAATCAATGCCCTTAATAGTTGGAAACCGGATTTAGGACATAAAACCGGATATTGTGGCCCCTAGAGGTCAAAAAGAGGCCAAAAATCAATTGGTCAGTGCGTATGTACGTATGTACGTATGTACTCTCTGCGTTTCGCAACCACAATTCTAAGAGCTTTGAAATTCGAAACTTAAGTTCGATATAGGCTAGAAGGAGTACAGCAACCTTTTAAACGAGTTTTATTAATTTTTTTTTAGCATTTTAGTGTTAATTTTTATTTATGTTTTTTGTTTTCTTTTTTGTTTGTAATATTTGATTATTGTTTTTTTTCTTGATCGCATTGCACATTTGTGGGGCGCTTTTGGCGCTCCCAACAATTTGGCCTCAGTTCTGGAGTCCTACTGGCGCCCATATATACATGTACTTTTTACTAATAGCCACAACATCTGGCGTAATTATCTGGACGGCTGATGAGAGTTGCAACCTAATTTGTAAATAAATCTGTTTTCTTTCTGTAAAGGGCTGCCCCCCTCTACGTCGCGTATTAAATCAGTCATTGAAATCGGAACACCGGAAGTTGACTTTAACATGAAAGATTTTTTTTCTATTCTCAAAAACGGCATTAACGATTTTTTTTAAATTGGTGTACTTATCAAGTGTCATGAGTTATTAGTCGTGTATAAATTTTAATCCTATTGAAATAAAGGAAGGGGTGTAAATTATTGTTGCGATGATTTCAAATAAAAGTGAGAATGTGGATGTCGTGTGGCGACCCACCAGTTGATTCAACTTGATTTGAGTCTTCCACTGATAAATAAGGGAAATGAAAATAAAAAATCTACTTTAAAAATATATAAGCGTAACGTTTTATTATCTGAACATATTTTTTGTTTATCTGTTATATTATGTATGTAGATTATAGTGGGCTCCTCCTCAATTATTAATTCACCGAAACTGCAAACATCGTATTGAGTTTTGAAAAAAATTCGCTTTTCCTCTAATTTTATAATTTAATTGTTTATTCTTCTCTATTTAAATAATTTTAAGTAATTAAATTAATTTTTTTGAAGTAAATATTTTTTGATTATACTTTTCTAACTGATATTTTATTATAGTGAAGTTAATTTTTTTTTTCATTTTTCAGATGAAACGAGCTTGCTAATGGTTCGGGGGAATTGGATACTTTGTGGAGTTCTTCTCGTATCTACAACGGTAAGGGATCTTCTATTTTCTATTTGAATATAATAATTATATTGATAAAAATTCAGTCAGTAATTTATTCTAAGGTTGAAATTAAAAAAAGCATAATCAAAGGAGAATTTCTCCTGAAAGGTCTGGATTATTTATTACACGTTTCTAGATTAGTTTGTACGTAAGTTACCAAATTTTGTGTACGCTCTAGCTCAAAAACTAGTTTGAATATCAAATCGAAATTTCATATATAGTTTTGGTGCATTGAGATTAAGAGCTGATTAGATTTTGGTTGAAATCGAACAAAAAATTAAGGGGGGTTAAAATTAAAATTATAAAATTTTCAAACTAAATAAATTGACCCGTTCTGATATGGCCATCCACTTGACTTTACCATACACTTTAATTTGAGTTTGGTCCAAAGGCCTAGATTTTCATTTTTTGAACGCCCCCCCTCCCATTTTGGCCGGTTTGTTTTTGCATTTTTAGTGTTCCGGGGGCCCACTGATTATGTATACAAAATTTGGTTAAGTTTCCTCAAATGGTCTAGATTTTTGACCACCCCCCCTAATTTTGGCGCCAGAAAAAAATGTTTTCTTTATTAAAGTTTCATTTTATAATCTATTACATTTTTCTTGTTTTCTTAGTTTGAAAATATTATAATTTTAAATTTTAACCCCCCTCCTCCTCTTAATTTTGAGTCGATATGCATCAAAATCTAATCAGCTCTTAATCTCAATAGAGCAAATCTACTTGTAAAATTTGATTTTGATATTCACACTAGTTTTGAGCTAGCTCTTCCACAAAAATTTGGTAACGCACAGAATAACAGACTAACTAATGGACTAACTAACAGACTAACAGACATTTTGACAAAACAGTTATTATCTCGAAAAATATAATTTTTTCGATGTTCGTTTATTAGGGCTTTTTTGTAGACCGAAATGTTCTGGTTTCGCCCAATTTATTTAATCAAAATAGTTTCAGCCGTTTTTGAGATATTTTGAAAAAAAGAAGCAAAAAAAAAACACTTTTTTCATGGACGATTATAATGCCCCCCCCCCTTCGGAAATCAAACCCAAGTGCCAGTAATAGCAATCCGGGCCTTTTGGCTACCCTATGAAAACAACCACATATCTCACATATTATTAAAAATAATCCATTCTCTCGGATCTAATAGATGACTCTTTCTTATTATTTTCAAAGAAAATTTAAATCTACTTATATCAATTAGGGATCCTCCATAAATTACGTCACAAGAATTTCACGATTTTTAGGTCCTCCCCCTGAGTCACATTCTGTCATATTTTCATTGACCCCCCCCCCCTCCCTGTATTGTGACGGCACATTAACACAATTATATCCTATAATTTAATAATTATAAAAAATGTTATTATACCAACATTTTCAGTTTGAAATAATAAACCTGAAATCTAAAAAATATATTTTAAAATTTTTTAATTTTAATTTGACATCACGATTTTTAAGATTCCCGGGCCTCCCTTGTCACAAATCTGAGATCCCCCTCCCCCCTTACTTTGGAACGTAATTTATGTGTCGCCCCTTAAGTTGTTGTTTATTGATTGACCAAAATCTGTAAAACTTGTCTTTTTGCCATTTTAATCTTGTATGCTAATACCAATCAATTACAGACTAAAAAAATTCTCATTGTATTTATTTATTTGATTTTTTGATATAATAAATAATTCAATCTATCTGTGTGGTTTTTAAAAAGTGAAGAGAAGAAATGATGAATTTTTAAATGTCTTTTATCTGTGACATTGGCGATTGGAGGTCGCATTTCTTCAGCCTTCTTGATGGCGCACTATTCCGTATGTATTCTATTTACTTTCTATCGAAGGAAAGTGAAATCGAACCTCGGTGCAGTCGCCGCGCTTGTTAAGTAACGGCGCTGTTACGTAAACGCAATTAAGGTAGCTGTCATCGTCTCCGACTCTAGCGTACGACTCGCTTTTAAACGTTCATTTATCAACGTCAGAATCATGGGCCCTTAGATTTTTTTTTAGGGGAAAAGATAACACTAATTCATCTTTTAATAAACATAACTTATTTAATATAATATTTCGAAAACTCCGCGATGTCTTTCATTCTTGAAAAACAAACTTCAGCGAAATAAATACGAGTGTGAATAATGAATAAATATTAAATGAATAGTAAATAAAATTCATAACAAATAAATAATCTAAGGAAAAGATTCCCCTTTGAATCCCTTACAAAGTCGCTTTTCGTCTCCTGGAGACTTTAACGCATGGAATAGTTTATTATTAATACAATTTAAAGGGCTTCGACTTAGTGGTAATTTATTTTATATTATAAATTAAATGAAAAAAGAAATTACCTGTTTTAAATTTATTAAATATAAATTCCCCTTTGTATTCCTTAGAAATACTCTTTTCTTTTCCTGGAGACTTTATCGCATGGAATATTTTATTTTATATTATTATTATTATTACAATTTAAAGGGCTTCGACTGCATGGTCATTTATTTTATATTATAAATTAAATGAAAGAAGAAATTACCTGTTTTAAATTTATTAAATATAAATTCCCCCTTATATCCCCTACAAAGTCGCTTTTCGTTTCCTGGAGACTTTAACGCATGGAATATTTTATTTTCAATTATTATTATTATTACAATTTAAAGAGCGCTTCGACTGCGTAGTCATTTATTATAAATTATAAATTAAATGAATGAAGAAATTACCTGTTTTAAATTTATTAAATATCCCTTGTACAGCATCACGAGAACATGTTGGAAAATCACTATTCTTTGATGTACATCGATGGATGAAATCAGCTGAAAATAAATTTTTTATTAATATTAAGTAGATACATATTTATTGTAGGTAATTTTAGTAAAGTTAAATGAACTAGGCATTAAATAAAATGGAAGAAACGAATTGTATTATTGGAATTTAGAATAAACCAACCATAGAATTTAAATTGCCGGATGGATTTTTTGGAAAATAACTCTTTCTTAAGAAAACAAAGTTATTTTATTAAACCAATAAATTTTATATAACAAATAAATCCTAAAATGAATAAGAAAATGAGGATAATTTTTTATTTTATAATTTTTTAAATAAATCATTTCAGATGTCTATGTTGATTTAATTAACCTACTTTTGTTGATTTAATTTAGAGATACCATCAACTAGAGTATTTTCTTAGGTTGAAACTTTCATAATAAAATAAAAATGTTGATTAAATTTTTTTTAGTTTATTCATTAAAATATTTTGATTTATTTTCAAATTTCACTATTAGTGTTTAAATCTGGACACAATTTTGCTATATATAGGTATATAAATATAAAAAATCTTAGTATTGCTTTTTGAATCTTATAGGAACCAATTTTTTTTTCTTTTTTTGAAAATTTTCACCATTGAAAAAGGGAGAAATTCTCCCGAAACGTTTGGTTTGAAAATAAACATGTTCAAGATTGTTTTATAAAAGATTTGTATTTTTTAAATATTTTAAATACAATCAATAATTTTTTCTTTTCTATATATATAAATATAATATATAGATAATTTTAACTTTAATTTTAATAAATAATTTCGAATACGTTGTATATTCATTTTAAACACAGTTTTTAAAGGGTTATAGTGTTGTTTCACAAGTAAAAAAATAAATAAAAAAAAATATAACTAACATTTTTTTTAAATTTTTATTTTTACTTGTGAAACACCACTATAACCGAGGGGTGATCCGCGATTGGAAGTAGGTGTATACCTCTTTGAAAGTGTTTTGGAATTACTTCGAAATATTTGGAAGTACTTGGAAATATTTGGAAGTGTTTGGAAATATTTGAAAGTACTTGGAAATATTTGAAAGTACTTGGAAATATTTGAAAGTACTTGGGAATCTTTGGAAGTACTTGGAAATGTTTGGGAGTGCTTGGAAATATTTGGAAGTACTTGAAATATTTGGAATTACTTGGAAATATTTGGAAGTACTTGGAAATCTTTGGAAGTACAAGTGGAAATAGGCGTACAGCATATTAGGTTGCGGTTCACCCCTCGACTATAACCCTTTAAAAACTCCTGTTATTATTTTTTAATCAATATTTGATGATATTATATAAATTAAATTAAATTTTTAATTTTTTTTTATTCATTACAAAATCATAAGATTTTTAATTCCTACTATTCTTTCAAAAATTGCCCACCTTTTTACTTTATAAGTGTTAAATGAAATGCTTATTTTTCAGCAGATTATTAATTTTAAATGATGTTTTTTTAATTTATCCAAATATTTTGGAAATTTTGTACAATATTCCTTCTTCATTCCTAGACCTTTTTTGTGCAAATACAATAATAGTATGTTAGGTATGGTTAGACATTAAATTAAGTTAAAGAATTTTTTAAATATATTGTATGTTGTGATGTTTGTTTTATATTACCTGACCCAAAAATCACCATATTTGCTCAGTCTTCAAAATTCGAACGCAGAGCCACAGAGATATTTAATTTTTTTTCATTTTAAAAAAAATTGTTATTGGTAGAATTTTTTGAGGGCAGAATTAAAAATGACAAACATCACAACATATAATATATTTTGAAAAATTCTTTAACTTAATTTAATGTCTAACCATAGATAACATTCTATTGTTGTATTTGAACAAAAAAAGGTTCACTGAAGAAGGAATGTTGTACAAAATTTCCGAAATATTTGGATAAATTAAAAAAAACACCATTTAAAATCAAAAAACTGCTGAAAAATAAGCCTTTCATTTAACACCTATAAGAATCCTCAGAACCACCGTGAATTAAGATTTTTACTTTATTTTGTAATAGATTATTTTTTTGTCTTTTCTTTTTTTTCTTTTTTAACTGAAATATTAATATTTTGTTTTAGTGTGTGATATAAGAGATAAAATTCCAGATATCCAGAAGAGAGATCTAAAAAGATTAACATAACTATTTAATATTATATAAAGTTGAAATGTTGTAGATCCCGTCTAGAAATTGACTTAACGACAATAAAATAATTTTCTTTTTTTAACCGACTTCAAAAAAAGGAGGAAGTTCTCAATTCGACTGAATTTTTTTTGTGTCTATGTTACTCGATTTCTTCGTCAATTGTGAAACGATTTTGATGATGTTTTTGCTTTGGGTTAAGTATAGTTTCCGATTGGTTCTATATTAATTTGGCCAAGTTCTGATGATATGATAAATGACAAAATAGCGGAAATCTCCAATCCTTATGAGCAAATAATCAAAATTATAATAAAATCTTTTATATAAAAAAAAAACAATCTTAAAACGTTCATTTAAAACCTGCTAACATTTCTCTATTTATGAATTGAATTTTATTATCAATTTCTGATTCCTTCGCCCAAATCTTTCTCTTACGAGATGCATGCAAGGTATTATCATAAGTCACTATTAATAATAACATCACTAAAAAGAGAAAAATAAAAATAATTTTTATAAAAAAAAATAAAACCGACTTCAAAAATTAAATTCAACAAATAAAAGAATAAAATATCAAAAATCAAATAAAATGCACTAAATGGTATAAAATAATTATCTAATTTAGTTACAACTAAACTACGAAATTATTACATGAAATCACTTTTTGAAGTCCAGTGCTAAACATAAGTATACATTTTATGAATCTCCCTCAACGGATCATACCTAGTACGTTTGGGGTGTAATGAAGACAACATCACGTAACCTCGCTTATATAGTTTGTTTGGCACCGACTTCAAAAAGTGATTTCATGTAAAAATTTCTTCGTTTAGCTGTAACTAAATTAGATAATTATTTTATACCTTTTAGTGCAATTTATTTTATTTTTGATATCTTATTCTTTTATTTGTTGCATTTAATTTTTTTGAAGTCGGTTTTTTTTTCTAAAAATTGTTTTTATTTTTCTCTTTTTAGTGATTTTAAGAATAGCGACTTATGATAATACCTTGCATGCATCTCGTAAGAGAAAGATTCGGGAGAAGGAATCAGAAATTGATAATAAAATTCAATTCATAAATAGAGAAATTATCTCAAAACGTTAGCAGGTTTCAAATGAACGTTTTAAGATTGTTATTTTTTTTACAAAAGATTTTATTTATTATAATTTCGATTATTTACTCATAAGAATTGGAGATTTCCGTTATTTTGTCATTAATCATATCATCAGAATTTGATCAAATTAATATGGGATTATCCCTTAAGGTAACCCCTTTCCAACAAAAAAAGAATCATTGAAATCGGTCCATAAACAAAGAAGTTATGCTTGAACATACATAACAGAAAAGGTCCAATACCAATGGGAAAAAAAACGGGACCAATCGGGAACTAGACTGAACCCAATGCAAAAAAATCATCAAAATTTGTTCACAGTTGGCGAAGAAATCGAATAAAAGATACAAAAAAAAATCATTCGAATTGATAACCTCCTCCTTTTTCGAAGTCGGTTAAAAATAAATACAATCAAACGTGTAGAAGAAGATTACCTAGTCTAAATATGTGAGGCGCTCAGAGCTGAAATTTTTAAAAAAAGATAGTTATATCTGGTATAAATTGACCTGATATTTTTTTTTTTTTTTTTTTTAATAAGAAGAAATTAGAAAATCTCCCCAAAATTTTTCGAAAAATAAAAGGCAAATTTTCAATTTTGAATGTGAAAAAATATAAAAAATAATCACAATTTTGGGATATTTTGAACCATTTTTATAAGACGTAAATACTTTAACTGCAAACTTTTTTGAAGTTGGTTTTATTTTTTTTTATAAAAATTATTATTTTTTTTATTTAATTTCCATCGAGGGATGATCCGCGATTGGAAGTAGGTGTACACCTCTTTGGAAGTATTTTGGAAGTACTTGAAATTAATTAATAAAGTACAGGGTGTGCAGTTTCACGGTGAATGAAATAAAACTCAAAGAGGTTTATACAAACCCAATATATTTCGGATTATTAGTCCATTAAAACAGTTTTAACCTGTAAACTCCTGATGATGGACTAACAATCCGGAAATATATTGAATTTCTATAAACCTCTCTGAGTTTTATTTCATTCACTGTGAAACTACACACCCTTTACTTTATTAATTAATATCATGTTTCACCTAAAACCTACACCAATTTTTCTAAGTAAAAAAGTACTTGGAAATATTTGGAAGTACTTGGAAATGTTTGGAAGTACGTGGAAATGTTTGGAAGTACTTTGGAATATTTGGAAGTGCCTGGAATTATTTGGAAGTACTTGGAAACATTAAGAAGTACTTGGAAATATTTGTAAGTACAACATATTAGGTCGCGGTTCACCCCTCGATTTCAATTTAAAGAAGAATTGGCACCTTTAGTTTTTGAAAGGGGTAATTGAAATACTAGCTACTCACGCTGTTGCTGGATATATCCGAAAGTGAAATGGGTTCCAAGAAGAAGGAGAGCTGAAAGTAGGAGCGTCATCGTGGCAAGGTACTCCTTGGAAGTAGGCGGCCGCGACAGCAGCCGCTGTTTATAACTGAACCCGAAGACCCCCTCCCTGAAGAGGCCAAACTCTACACATGGGCCCTTTCTTCACAATACACGCAAGAGTGGGAGCATCTGCACAAAGCACCAGCAAATATTCATCTGTTTATGATGGATTGGTTAATAATAAAAAGTGCATTTGCCCAATCGTCTCGACTGCGGTTGGGAAAGAAGTTCAATCGTCCGCGACGTTCTTCTAAATTAATTTAAGCACCATTAAGTGGGTAATCCCCATGACTATCTTTTAGGATTAATTATTTTCAGTACACAGAAAGGAGAATAAGCTCTCTTTTATTTACATATACCGTATTTACCGAATAAACAAAAAATAAGATTATAAGGACCAAGTTCCAATAAATATAATTTTTAAGAAAAAAATAAAACCGACTTCAAAAAATTAAATGCAACAAATAAAATACACTAAAAGGTATAAAATAATTATTATCTTATTTGGTTACAACTAAACTACGAAATATTAACATGAAATTACTTTTGAAGTCGGTGCCAAACAAACTATGCCTATAAGCGAGCGTACCAAGCAAACGTACTAAGTAAGATCCGTCGAGTGCGATTCATAAAAGGTATCTGTTTGGCACCGACTTAAAAAGTAATTTCATGTTAATATTTCGTAGTTTAGTTGTAACCAAATAAGATAATAATTATTTTATACCTTTTAGTGTATTTTGTTTGTTGCATTTAATTTTTTGAAGTCGGTTTTATTTTTTTCTTAAAAATTATTTTTATTTTTCTCTTTTCAGTGATGTTATTAATAGTGATCATATCATCAGAACTTGACCAAATTAATATGGCACCATCCCTAAGATACCCTCTTTCCAATAAAAAAAGAATCATCGAAATCGGTTCATAAACAAAGAAGTTAGTCCTGAACAAACCTAACAAAAAAGGTCTAATACCTATAAAAAAATGGGACCAATCGGAAGGTAGACTGGACCCAATGCAAATTTTTTTCAAAATCGGTTCACAATTGGCGGAGATATGAGATAACATAGGCACAAAAAAAAATCAGTCGAATAGAGAACCTCCTCCTTTTTTGAAGTCGGTTAAAAAGGAATTTCATTCACAATTAATAATAATTGAATCGGTCATTTCAAAAACCAAATAAGTAAAGATTTTTCCAAACATACTTTTTTTTGTCGCGAATACATTCTTTAATGTGAAGCCATAATCTGAGTAAAATCCATGCACGTCAGTACATTCCTTCCTCTTCAAACAGTACCCCGAAGTTTTTGGCATTGAACTATCAATTTTTTATTCCTGGAAAAGTAATGGTTTAAAAAATTTTAAACTCTGTCTACTTCATGTTTCTAATAGTAGCTATGCTTCAGAATTTTTACAGTTTTTTAATTATTATAACTTTAGAATTTCACCAAGATAAAATACTGCTATATCTTACTTAGAGTTACTAAGTTTTAGACTCCAAATTATAATAGGTAAAAATCTATAAAAATTTAGAGGGATAGCTACTATTATAAAGATAAAGTTTACAGAGTTTCAAATTTTTTGAACCATTACTTTGGTCGGAATAAAAAATTGATCGTTCAATGCCAAAAACCCCATGTTATTTAAATGGGAAATTTGCATCGCTGTGCGGCACAGGTTAAAATTGAGATAGAGACTTGAAACTTGGGGGATATTTTTATTTATTTATTTTGAACCATATGAGCCCCTGTCAGCACAGGTGTGGTACATTTTCCGCAAAATTTGAAAATAGTCTTTTCTACTGAACTCTTGTATCCAGTTTGGGTTGGAGCTGCTCAAGTAAAAATGAATATAGATTTAATATATAATAAATCATTCAAATCTATTTTTTGATATAATTATTCTGTCTATAATACAATTTTTTAATATTAATCTAGGTATTAGGGTGCTCCTTATTTTGAGTATTTTCTAATTTTTACGGTGACAGAGGGTCATATGGTTCAAAATAAATAAAAAAATATCTCCCAAGTATTAATTATCTATCTCAATTTTACTTAGTGCTACACAGCGATTAAGATTCCCATCTAAATAACATGGGATTTTTGGCTTTGAACGATCAATTTTTTATTCCAGCCAAAGTAATGGTTCAAAAAATTTGAAATTCTGTAGGATTTATCTTTATAATAGTAGATATCCGTTAGAATTTTTAGCTATTACAATTTTGAAGTTACATCTAGATAAATTACTACTACCTATATCTTAGTATTAGTAAGTTATAGACTCCAAAATTATAATAGCTAAAAATCTACACAAATTCTGAGGAATAGATACTATTATAAGGACAAAGTCTATAGAGTTTCAAATTTTTTAAACCATTACTTTGGCCGGATTAAAAAATTGATCGTTCAATACCAAAAACCCCATGTTATTTAGATGGAAAACTTAATCGGTGTGTAGCACTAGGTTAAAATTGAACTAGAGACTTGAAACTTGGATATTTTATTTATTTATTTCGAACCATATGAGCCCCTGTCTGCGTAAATATTCGAAAATATCCAAAATAAGGAGCGCTCTTATAGGTATATTATAATAATTTCTGTAATGAGCTATTTAAGTGGGTTTTAAATAAAATAAACTAATTAATTAATCTATAAAATGAAATTGATAAAAAACAACTGTTTTTATTTGATTATGCTTTTATCATAACAACTTAAAATAACAATAAAAACTAGAGAATCCAAAATCAGTTTTCTGCAATGAAAATATAAATATTTTTACACCAAAAAGAACTTTCTACCTCTTATCTTCTTACCCTCAACATTTTTTTCCAAAATAAGAGGCCCTCTAATGCGTACAGGAACAAGAAGGAAAATTCGATTTTAATAATGTATAGCAAAAAATAAAAACTCTGAAGTTTCAATTTTAAATTTAAATTTCTTCATTTCCTAATAAGACATATTTATCGGACTCATAAAAAAATTTTCACCTTTTACTTTAGTATTACTTAAAAATATTTTGTTAATATTGACGATCACTTAAATGATTATTTTTTCATAATCGCCTGGATGTGCTATATAGAGTGGAAACAGTAGGTAGCACCTTCGCATATTTCTTGCTATTTTTATGGTCTCTGGATTTCGAGAGAAATTGAATTTATTAATAAGCAAATAACTAGTGAAGAATTATCATTTTATAAATGACTTTATACTTACTTGTTGATTAAATAAGAACTTAGTTAACCTACTATAATAATTCTATTTATTTTACTCGCAGCACGAAGTATTGAACTCACTGGACATTTTTTTTCAGAAATTTTACAAGTGCTAAGAAAATTTATTTGCATGAAATATTTTTTATGTCTGTGCATTTGACTAAATTTCGGCTTTCGCCATTCTACGATAACTCAAAACGGTTCCAAAAATCCTAGGTCGGTGGTCACAAGAAATCGAAATTTCAAATTTTTCCGATTCAGACTCTTAAAAGTTCCCAATTGGCTAAAAAATGAGATTGGCAAAGTTTCAACTTAATTGGATATCGGTAACCCGTGCCTCAACGAGGTTGAAATTTTGAAAAAAATGCAATTTTTTACAAAAAATTTCAGTTTTTCCTTCATCAAATGAAATCCACTCAACCTAGAAACTTGATTTGTATCTCATTTTCTAGACAATTTTGTTAACTTAAACTTTTCCTTGAGGGTGGGGTTCGTGGGCTGGGGGTTCAGGGGGCGCGCGCCGAAGGCGGGCCTTGCAGCTAGTATATACATATAATAATTAAAAATAACCACAGAAAATTGTATTTCTACACATTGTAAATGTTTCTAAAACAAATAATTTTAAAATAAATAAATAAATAAATTTAATAAAGCAAAATTGAATTTGCAAAATACATGTTTGTTTATCTTAATAGATTTATCATGATACCGCGTGAAAATTTTCTACATTTTGAATCGAAATTTCTGAAACCCAAAATCTAATCAATTCTTCTTTTTCTACATACACATATTTTGGCATATTTTGACTCCCTAATGAAATAATTTTATCCTAGGCCAAACTAAAAAATGAGAAGTAGGATATAGTCCAGGCAAATTACGATTTTAAGAGAAAATAATTTCCGGTAAAGATTTTATTGCTGGAATACCTTTATTGGTAATCCAATATTAGTACCCTAACTTTTCCCCCAAATCTGTGTTGTGAAAATTTTTCTACGCGCCTCAAATGAGAAAATTTCGAAGTTTTTCAGTTTTTCTTGAATAACACTAAAACGGCTTATTAAATTAAAAAGAGATCAATTGGATAAATTAAAGCTCTTTAAATTACGCGTAAAACAATAATAGTTTCATCTATTTAGGTTAATTAGAACCGGTACGAGCGCCTGTCAAAATACCGACCCCGGGATTACTTTTGAATATCCCTAAAACTCGTACTTTTTTCGATTTTTCCCCATTTTGACCATGAGGGTGCACGTTTTCGACAAAGACCACTCTATACATTTTTAAACTAGATTAAATTTTATACAATTTAAACAAAGTTTCATCTTAATTGGATAATAGTAACCCGTGCCGCAATGAGGTTGAATTTTGCAGTTTTTTGCACAAAATAGCAGTTTTTCCTTCATAAAATGAAAATCACTCATCCTAGAAACTTGATTTTTGTCTCATTCTCGAGTAAATTTTGTTGACTTGAACGTTTACTTGGACCACTATTTTGATAAAACTCTTATATTTATAGATATCCAGCATTTTCTATATACTATATATTTTGAAAACATTTTTCTTCTTTCAAGTTGTTAATCTTAATTTTATTTTCCAGGATAAGAAATTTTCCACTCATTGAAAATCGTATCCTGTCATCGTTTCGGCTTCATCCAGCAACTCTACAATGTAAGTTTACAACTTATGTTATTTTAATAAAATTTTGGTGGTTATATGGATAATCAAACATTTTTCCATTTAATCTTATTCTTTTTTTTTATTGAATTTTAAAATTAGACCACACACGATTAAATGATGTAGGTACACACTAGGCATTTTGATAAAATAATTAATTTAATTTATTCTTCCAAAACTAAAGTAAAGTGACTATGAATTTAATATTCTTCATATTCCAAAGCTTGCTATTCACAAATTAAATATCATATCAATTATAATTATTTATTGATTACGAACAAATAATACAATATAACTGAGACGTTTCGATAAACTTATTCTGCCATCGTTCTCAAGAATGAGAACCCTCCCCGATTTTAGAACGAAGTTGGTTGTTCGTATTCAATAAATAATTATAATTATTTATGTGACATTTAAACAAAATTAAAAACCCTAATAAATTTAATCACAAAAATACATGCTTTAACCACTATTATGAATAATTTTATTATTTTGTTATTAAAATAGTTTTAGCAGTTTTTTTTAGATATTTTGAAATGGATACATTCATTAATGAAAATAAATTTAAATTTAATTTTATTATTTAACTATTCTATTAAAAAGTTAAAATCTGATCTCTTTCAATACATTTCTCCAAATAGCTTTATACATCGGCCCTTCTGCCATGCTCGCCGAGGTCTACTACCAACCAGCATCTAGTTTTCACTTCTAGATCTGCGCTTCTCCTCCTCAACATGCATCCACCATTCTCAACTATAAAACGTAAGTACATATGCATTGGCGTGAATTCGTTCTGGGGTGTCAATTTTAAAATTTAATCCAAAAGAATCAATTTCGGACTTTTTTATATCATTATCCAATTTAGTTAATTTTAGTTTAGCTATACAAACATTTAGGATGTCTTTCTCTTTCAGCATTTCTACCCTCTATTCCCTGACAACTTAGCTCTAGTAGACTAATTTCACAATTATATATTATGACATTTTTTTAGTAGTTGTGTATGAAATAATAAATAATATTTAAAAAAATTAAATAAAATATTTTTTCAATACATTTGTATAGTTAAATAAAAATGAATATTTAAATAAATCAAAATTTAAAATTTATATAAATTAAAAAACAAAATTTAAATTTTATTTCAATATTTCCAATTAATATTATTTCTCTTCACAGGTATATAGTGTAAAATAAAAAACTAAAAAAAAAAACAACAAAACTCTCCTTTATTTTTAATAATAATATTGAAATAAAATTATATTTTTCTATTGAAATATTAATTCACAAGTAGAAAATTAAAAATAATTAAATTATAAAATTAGTGTTTTAGAATGAAATTATTTTCAGCTAAATCTATATAGAATGTATTTATTGTTTAAATGTTCACACCCCTCTATTTTTAAATAATAAAAAACGATCCCCCTTTTCTCCTCGAATATTAAAATAAAATACAATTATTTTTTCAAAATTGACAAATTCTCCTTTTGAGAATTTAATAGTTAGAGATGTTAATAGGATTTTCAGATTCCCATCATCATTTAGGTTTTCCGAGGCTCTCCGAGAATGAGGGTTGGTTGGTCTTCGCTTCACAAAGTAAGAGTGATTAGGGCTCGTTGTTAGATTTCTCATTTAGGTGTTGTATTTAATGTGCTGCAGAGATTCTCTTTCAGAGACGGAGCCCTCAACCACCATGGGATTCATCATCAACTTGGTACCTTAGCTATTCAGATGATTAGGGCTGAGATGTACGTATTTGTCCCGGATTCAAGGGACTCTCTTTCGGTCAGTCTTATCGAAAATAGTCTAAAAAGGCACGTACATCTCTTACTTAGTAGATTATATTGTTTATTAAATTCATACATAGTTTGAGAACATGGGGGGAATGCGCCAATGCCAACGATTGAAAACAAAAATATCAAACACACATAATAGAACAAAAATAAAAAATTAAATAAATAAATAAAAATACAACCAAATATATTTAAGACACTTCTGACAGACCGATTCAACGTTTTGATTTCTCAGAGCAAATATCAAATCTCCACATATAAATTAAACAAATATTAAATATAATTAATAATAATACATTAATGAGAAACAAAAATCATTAAATAAAATTAAAAAAATTCTACCCTCTGCATTAATCATAATTAAAAAAAAATCGAATCGAAAATATTAAAAATAAATAGACATATTTATTAAAAATAAAATATTTGACATTCCAAAATTCGATCAATAATTTCAAATTCAAATTTAAAACATTTTATTAATTATGTTTTAAAAACTTTATTGTGAAAAAAAATTCTTGCCTTTCAAATTTATTATTAAAAATTAAATATAAAATATAATATTATGTGAATATATAGGTATATGTAGGTATGTATATGGAAAAGTAATATGAAATTTTTCAATATTACTTAATTAAAAAGTGTAAATATTGAATTTTAAATGGTTTAAATCAAACATTTCTTATTTCAATTATAAGAAAGTAATTTTAAATAATAAATTATTTTATTAAATTGAATATAAAATACTAACTAAATAATTGCTTTGAGGATTCATAATCGCGTGGATTGAATTCTGTCGCCCGGAGCCTGCAGGCTTTCCTCGTAGGTCTATTAGAGGGGAGATCATGCACAGTGTTTTCCATCTTGGGCCTCTGCTAGACATTATGATCATTTAGATTTTAAGTTTATCTCTTAGGTTGCCCTCTAATCTTAGCTAGTTCGCTCTGGTTAGGTCCTTAATGGTGCATGTATTGTATGTAGAGTCTAGCAGAGAGCTAATATCGAAGTCACTGCCTTGTTCTCACCACGAACGAACCACGAGGGGAGTCGGCCAGACCGGAATCATCGGCTGAGGTCCAGGTTTCCTCTAATCTTAAAATGCGATGCGATTTCGGGAGATTAATTTGATCTCACACAATACAGTCAGTGAACAAGGGTTCGATGCTAGATTTTGCCCGGTGAATGCCTCCAGGAGGAGTGCCTCTTATTTCCGGATCAGCCCGGAACTCGTGAGTAAACTTCAGAAAATTTTTAGGCGATGACAGACAGAAAGATCCTCTACCTTTGAAACTCATTTGTACATCTTTCTGACAGACATTGCTGTTGCGCTTTTGGATTTAGGGACGGAATATCCAGACAGACAAAGGATAAAAGATCATGAGATCTTTTACTGTGGGTATTCCCCGAAGAGGGTCTCCTGTTGCTAGGGACTCTGCGATGGTTTAGGTATCCCTTATCTCTTATACTTATACAGGTTTAGGCTAGGTAGGATCTCTTTCAGGAGCCCTGGGTTCATTTACTGGGGTCTAATGAATCAAACTTCTTCTTCACTGGCCGGTTCTCGCCGTGCGCGTTTTCCGACTCAAAAATTTCAAATCTTTCGTTTTTAAATTGAAATTATGAGAATTTCATTTTAAATGATTGACCCTTGGACTTCGGAATTTTATTTGAGAACAAATCCAAACCAGATTTCTTTGTAATCAAATGATGAGATATTTGATTCAAAGCAATTATGCCATTTGGATCAGCGTAGAGGCAAAAATATATTATTTATTGATTTTTGCTGCCTCTGGTTGTCTACTTCTTTTTACAAGGATTTTCCTTTGTAAATGGAAGTGGAAACTAATATATTTTGAGCTATGTCTTAGATCTCAAAATGTCTCTTCAACTGGCTTGAATGGATACCAACTTAAGACTTCTATACGCTAGGGATACCGAGTTTCTAACATAAGGTAAATATATACGTTTTTATTATTTTATAAATAAAGAAAAATTTCGATTTGGGAATGATATTTATTTTTATACTACAATTTATTTTTCATCTTAAAGATTCTGATCAGCATCTTTCAAATTCTCTACTAGAATCTATTGGAGATTGGCAAAAGACATTTAGTCATCTTTTTTGTTTCTTTTTTTTAATAAACAATACATAATTATATATTATGATAAATGGAAAAGTGAAAAAATATATAGCTATTTGGATCACTGTTGATTTGATCATTTCAGAACATAGCTCAAGCTAAAAGGTTCCAAAAACACTCATTTATTATTTTAGATAAAAAAAATATCAATAATTGTTTTCGAAGCGGAGTAAGAACGTTTTTAGGTAGAGTCTTCTACATTGCTTAAAAATTTTATTTTATTTATCTCTTTCTTAGACAAAATATTTTTCCTAGATTTTCATTTTTTGCCCTCCCTCCGTTTATTTTGGGTGGTTAGTTTTTGCATTTTTAGTCTTCTGAGGGCCCATTGATTATGTATATAAAATTTGGTTCAGGCTATTTTATTAGAAATTTCAGCTTTCTAGAATTTTTTTTGAAACATTTTTTAACCCTAATTTTTTTTAAAATTATTTTATTAGTCTCCAAGAGTACATCAGCAATCTGCTTTGGCGGGCAATAAGCTTCTTTACAGGTTTATTAAAAAATGACATAATTTATAATTAAAGATGACATGATTTACAATGATTTTAATGATATTTCCATTGACTTGTCATTAAGGTGGGATTTATTGGTTTCAAGAAGGTTTTGGCGTGTTCACGTGAAGCATTATGGTAGGTTGATTGGTCTGTGTCTTATTAATCTTGTTGGTGGAAATGTATTTATTATGTCTTGAGCGTACTCATTTGGGTGGTGAGTTAATTTGTTTAGATACTCGTGGCTGTGTTGTCTTATTTCGTCTTTAACGGAAGTTTTTTCTATGTCTTTTAGTATAGTCGTGTTTGATACACCTCTGGGGTTTGATCACTATCAATTTCAGATAGAGAGTTATTTCCATATGGTGGTATAGGGAGCACATGCGAAATTTCGTACATATCGATTAAAGGGTATAGAACAGAGATTCCCAAACTTTTTTGTCTCCTAGACCCCTGTACATAAGGTATGAATGATTAAAATATTTATTTTGCGACACTCCTAATTTACACCATCTTCCTTTTTTTCATGCGGATTAAAATTTATACACAGCTAATGACTTATGACACCTAATAAATTCACCAATTAAAAAAAAGCTGTAGCAACAGTTTTTGAGAAAATCAGAAAAAACGAAAAATATTTTATGTAAATACCAACTTCCGGTATTTCAATTTTAACCACAAGCTTGATGTACTCCTTTTCTACCCTATATCGAGCTTAGGTTTTGAATTTGGTAGCTCTGAGGCTTATACTTGCGAAAAATAGGAAATAAACTCATGACAATAAAAATTTTCATTTAACAAGGACGCCTGTAGTGTAGGCTATAACTAATGCAGAGGCGTATTTCGGTTGCATAAATAGAGGCGGACAGCATTCTTAGACTATTCTTTACGTAAAACCTGGCTTTAGTTAATAGCAATATATTAATATTATTTTAGACTTTGAATTCAGGTAAAAAGGTCGAATTTTATACACAACTAATAACTTATGATACTTAATAAATAAACAATTTTAAAAAAGTTGTTGTTAAAAATCACAAAAAAAACGAAAAATCTTTTGTGTAAATGTCAACTTCCGGTGTTTTGATTTCAAAAGTTTGCTGTGCTCCTTCTAGCCTATATCGAGCTTAGGTTTCGAATTTCGTAGCTCTGTGACTTATAATTGCCATTCTCAGGGGGTACATAATATATAGGTACACTCTGACCAATGGATTTTTGGTCACTTTTTGTCCGCTGATGGGGACTCTACCCAATTTTGTATACATAATCTGTGGGCCACTAGAAGGCTAGAAATGCAAAACCTAATCACCCAAAGGGGAGAGGGAAGAGTCAAAAAATGAAAATTCTTGCCCTTGGAGCAAACTCAACCATATTTTGTATACATAATCTGTGGGCCATTAGAAGTCTAGAAATGCAAAAACTAACCACACAAAAAGGGGGGAGGGTCCAAAAATGAAAATTCTTGCCCTTGGACAAAACTCAACCAAATTTTGAGTATAGTTTTTAAGGAATTTGGTGTTGGTGCTTGGTGAAACATTTTTTTAAATTATTCGATAAAAAATACTTGGTAGGTTTCACATTAAGATATAAAAATAAAACGAATTTATTTTTGGAGAGACTTTAATCTCAATATATATATTTTGGGTGGCTAACCCATCTTCAGGAGCAACAGAAAGTAACTGACCTCGAATTTTGAGTACATAATCTGTGGGCGTCTAGGGAGCTAGAAATGCAAAATCTGGGTGAGGGTTCGGGGATGCAATTCGGGGGTCCGGGGTGAGTGTGGGGGTGAAATGGAGCAGAAGGTTTTGTAGAGGGGCGCAGGGTGGGTGCGGGGAGTTGGAATAGGGTTGAGGTGCGGGGGCGGGCTTCTCAGTTAGTATATATAGAATTGGTCGTTTAATATAATAAACAAATAAAAAACAAAAATCATATTTTACATTTTATTTTTAAACATTTTCATAAAACATAAAAGTACTTTTCTTGATCAATTCTCAATGGCCAAAGGGAGAGTTTAGTTTTTGTTTGTGCCCTTTTCCGTTGATCAAATCCAGAAGATCCTGAAGAGTCATCTTGTTCAGAACACTGTTGCCAAGTTTGATGACTGTTTTCTTGGCATCTTCGCTCACTTGCTCTTGATTATTATTCATCTCTTCGGTACCTACACTATTGATAATGTCATTGACCATATTTTCAAACGCTTGACCACCCTCCAATCCTGAAATATTAACATGGAGATTTCCTAAATGAAAGCTGAAATCCACGCCGGTAATATTTAGGTGTGCGTTAGAGAGAAATCCAATTTTCACCTTAATGGCAAATTCAAAGTCAGTCACATTAAAACTGAAAAATAAAATAAACATTTTATTTATTAATAAATAGTTGTTATCAGATAAATTTGGATTTACAAACACTATGGTAAAATTAGAAAATTAATTAAAAATAGTTTCAACAAAAAATTCGGGATTTGAAATACTATTGTAAAATTAAAAAATTTAAAAATATTAAATAAATTTTGAAGAAAAAATTTAATTTAATTAAAGCAGAGAATGAGTATCTCTTTTTGAAAAAGATGGAATTTTTTCAAAAATACAACTCGCCGTGACAACCGAATTATTTATGAAAAGAATTTAATTTATCTGGTCTTAATTTCTTTAAAGTTTAGGGAAAGCGGTGTTGGTTTATAGTGAAACATATTAAACAAAAGGAATATTATATTTTATCATATAGAAACATTAAAGAGGAAATAAAATTAAAAAATAAAAATCTTTTAAATTATTTTGGAGATTTTTTATTTAATCTTCTATATATATTTCGCGAACCCATCAGAGGTTAGAACACTGAATATAAAAATTTTACATTGTAATGGATGTTGTTATAGGCAGGGCGAGTGGGAGGTGAGCCAATGGGAGTTCAACTCCCATTGGCTCACCCCCTCCACTCGCCCTGTACTCATAATAACATCGATACAATGTAAAATTTATATTCAGTGTTCTGTTTAACCTCCTGATGAAGGGTTCATAGCCCGAAAAAAATATGTATAGAGATAAATAAAAACTTCAAAATAATTTAAAAGATTTTTTAATTTTTTAATTTTATTTCCTTTGTGAAACACCACTATAACCCGTTAAATAATAATTCCTAAGCTTAATTTTTGATATTAGCTGAAATATTTTTACATTGTAAGTAATGAATGAGGGCTTCATCCCCTCAGAAGTTGAACCCGGAGTACTGATCACTGCTTGTCGGGCTTGTTAGTTGAACCTTCGAGACGAAAACACTTTATATTCCATACAGACATATTCCACGTCAGAGTATGTTTTTCTGTACTCGCGGACCCGAACTAACAAGTCTCCGTCAAGCGAGTTAGTACTCGGGTTCAACTTCTGAGGGGATGAAGCCCTCTTATAAAAATATTTCTAATAAAATCTTAGATTTTTGACCTTAAGATAAAACGTTTTCTCAAATAAATGTTATGTTCAGTCAATTTTTTCTTCATTTTTTGCCTAGCCTCCCGAAAATTCTCTTTGTAGAGTTGGCTACTCTAGTCTCTGGAGGTTTCTCTCTTTAAGGATGTTCCCTAATAAATCAATTTTTCTTGCAATCCTTTTAAAACTTTTAGTAAATACACATATTTTATAAGTGTCCTTTATACGGTAGAAATTTTTTTCAATAGTCCTTGCGGCACCAAATTTGTAAATATTGAATCTCATTGAAATTTGCATATTTAACGCAAACCCTATTCCAATTAACTTTTAAGGAGTTAGGCGTTGGTTCTTTTTTTTTTTTTTTTTTTGTGGAGGGGAAATCCGTACGGACACCTTGCAGGTAGTGCTGACTCCCACCGGCTAAAACCCCCCATTCCCCATTTCACCCCTCCTCCGAACCGCTTGTCGCATTACTTCAGAGGAGGTGGGCGATCTTCTAGTTGCTGTCCTTTGTTGTGCAGGATGTCCTTGGCTAACAGATTAGCAACGACTTTCCAGTTGTTCGGACTTCTAGCATCAGTGTTAGACATTATCCACTGAAAGCGTGGATCCAAGCACTGTCTCAGCCTGACCTCCTAGTCAGCCCATTTCTTGCAAAGAAAAATTGTGTGTTCTGGGTGAATCTGCCGAGCCACACAGACCATACATAGCCACACAGACCACATAGGCGTTGGTTCTAGGTGAAACATTTTAATATAATAATAAAACTTGAGCAAGATGCGAGGTAGGTTTCAATAAAACCTACCTCGCATCTTGCTCAAGTTTTACAATTATACCTATTCCAATTGATGTTAAAGCGACTATTTCATTAAATAACAATCGTAATTTTCATATTATTTTTGAAAAACTGAGAATCATTACCTGAAGTTATAACAAATATTTTTCTGTTAAAATAATAGCATCAAGGGGTATTTGATTTGTATGGCATGGCAAGCGAGAGATGTCGACTTGGCAACGTCGCACTGAAATTACTCATTTCTTCCATATCTAAAAAACTTCTGCATCTGGTGCATTTGAGATTTTTAGCTAATTCTCTCAACCTAACTATACCTGTTCTCATCTTTAATTTCGCATTAAGCTGTTCCATGAAGTGTTTTAATCTTTGTCCTTTAGAGTCAGTAAGAATGCTATGTTGCCAGATCCTGAGAAACGACGCAGTGAAAATATTTTTGCCTTTCTGCGCATGTGAGAGTAGGGGAAGAACGAACTGCATCTGAGATATATTAACTAACGAACGTCCTTAAATAGAGCTTCGCTATGTAAAATGAGGGTGTGTGTGTCATTTTTAGATAATTTTTGTACCTTTCGGCATTTAGAAATTGCATTTTATTTTTATTTTATGGATTCAATCATTCATTCATCATTCATTCTTTTTATATGCAACGACAAATAAGAAATGATTTCATATCTTGAGTAATTTTTCGAAGATATAATGTACGGAACCCTTGGTATGTCAGTCATTTAATTCATGTACTACTTACTCAAAATCCCCTTTCCAGCAAAAGAGATATTATTGCCTTCAAGCAGACCATCGGCCTCGTATGTTCCTACTGCTCTTAAAGTGGGTAAAGTCATATTCATGTTGAAGCCTGGAGGGATGAGACTCAAATGAGCGTAAGGCAATTGGAATTTCGATAGATCTGTTATCGTCACATTATTTAGGAGGCCTTTCAATCTGAAAAACAACAAATAAATAAATATCTTATTTCAATTATCGGGAAATTTTTTTCTAAAATATAATAAAAATCATTTGTAATTTTTAAAATTTTTTTAAATTTGGGGGTCGCGCCGCATCCACAGCATCCACGACACTGACATATATATATAATTTGTTTGTTTGAGACTGAGGCTTTGAAGACTTGGCCTTCATCATCAGTCGAGGGGTGATCCGCGATTGGAAGTAGGTGTACACCTTCTTTGGAAGTATTTTGAAGTACTTGGAAATATTTGGAAGTACTTGGAAATATTTGAAAGTACTGTGGAAACATTTGGAAGTATTTAGGAATCTTTGGTAGTACTTGGAAATATTTGGAAGTGCTTGGAAATATTTGGAAGTACTTGGAAATATTTGGAAGTACAAGTGGAAGTAGGTGTATTGTATATTAGGTCGAGGTTCACCCCTCATCATCAGTCTATTTAATTAGAAATATTTTATCTATTATTTTTCATGGAGTCAATCTCCAATTGGATATTGAAAAATTTGTTTTGCAAGCTAGCTACTCAAACACTAAATATTAAATACAAATTTATTTAACGAAAGTCACCCAGAAGAGGTTAGTTGAAGTAGATAATGTCATGTTTTGAAAAATTATACTTATTTTCGTAATCTATTCATTTTAATTTGTTGAATCGCCCTTGGAAATATTATCTCAGCTCTTGAAATATAGTCTTGAATTTTCACTTAATTTTATTTTATATTTTTATTTATTTTATTATTTTTTCTTATTACTCCATTCATTCGCGTGGGCTTAGAATTGAATTTACGCAAAAATTATTTTTTATTTGGCTTAAAAATTTCTAAAACGTGGGAAAAATTACTCAACCATGATTTGTTTTCAGTATAATATCTATGTACATGTGTGTTTAGATTCCGACACCCATGATAACTTTCAAGAACTGAAAATTATAGAATTTTTAGAAAATTACTTAGATGGGCTCTCTAGCTTAAGAGATTCCCGCTTAAAAATTCAGAAAATAAGATCACGTGTTCTGATGTAGCTATCCACTTGACTTTACCATACAACCTGGCCCTTCACTTATATTTAATATTTAATAAAATTATTTATAGTCATGTAGAGGAGGGGTGGTTAGTTTTTGCATTTTTAGATTACTGTCGGCCCACTGATTATGTATACAAAATTTGGTTGAGTTTGGGACAACAGCCTAGATTTTCATTTTTTGACCATACACCCCAACCCCATTTTGGGCAGTTAGTTTTTGCTTATTTAGACTTCTGGGGCCCCACTGATTATGTATACAAAAATTTGGTTGAATTTGCTCAAATGGCCTAGATTTTTTATTTTAACCCCCCTCCTCCTCTCTCCTTAATTTTGGGGGTCGATATGCACCAAAATCTAATCAGCTCTTAATCTCAATGAACCAAAACTATGTATAAAATTTGGTTTTGATATTTGGTAACGCACAGACTAACAGACATTTTGACAAAACAATTATTATCTCAAAAAATATAATTGAAAAGTTTTTGTGTTTGCCGAGAGAAGCAGAGTTGTTTTTATTCACAAAGAGAAACAAAGAGATTATGATCCTCTGCTTGACGCAAACAAACATACACACATATATATCATCTCGATATATATGTGTGTATGTTTATTTGCATCAAGCAGAGGACAACCTCTTTGTTTCTCTTTGTCAAAAAATATAATTTTTTCGAAGTTCACTTATTAGAGCTTTTTTATAGACCGAAATGCCATGGTTTTGCTCAATTTTTTTAATCAATAGTTTCAGCCGTTTTTGACATATTTTGATAAAAATACCATAACCCTGTATGGTAAAAGTAAAAATTATTTTTTTCATTGAATTTATTTATATATGATTATTTTAGCCTACCCTCAAAATTTTTAGAGATAATAGTAGTGAGTTTTGAAACAATCAAAAGAAAAAAAAAGAGATAAAATGTATGGGATAATGTTAAAAAATGTCAGAAAAATAAATCTAACAACATCCACCTTGTGGGGAGATA
>JALMQS010000099.1:39653922-39696076 GCA_024734495.1 Forficula auricularia | reverse complement strand
TATAATATTTTGATAAGAATTTTAGTGGCCATTTGTTAAAACATAAATTGATACATTTAAACTTTTTATTTCAAGTAATAGAATTTAAATGCATGTTTAGAATGAAATAGATAATATTTTATATGATGCATTGCCAATGTATTTCTATTGAAATAAAAAAAAATGTTGCAATTGTTCGTCAATTGAAATCAGTACAAAGGAAATGTATCCCGTTGTAACAGTGAATGAGGCGCTAATACAGCGGTGAGTGATTACTGTGGACAAAACAAGTGCGGGGCAACGAAAGAAATAACTTTGCAGGATAGGCGGAATCAAAAAAGAAAAGTAGTAAGAGAAGAGATGAAACAAATCTTAAAGAAAAAGGTCACCATACACGAGGCGAATTTTTAATATTACCATGCATTTGGAATGCTTTGATTAATTTTTTTTTTTTTACTTTTATCAAAACCGTATTAAAATTTTAATCGAATTATTATTTTGAATTTCACGTGGGGTCAAAAACAAAAAAAAATTAAGGTTTTAAGGATGGGAGTTTTTTACAATTCAAAAAAATGATGTTGTTATCCGAAAAGTTCACCTCACACTGAATAATAATCGGCCTTTGAGATTTTGGAATTTTCGAATTTTTTAAAATTTTAAAATCTTAGAATCTTGACAAAAGCTTTTGTTTAATCATAGAATGTATGAGATATCCCTGTAAGGATTTCCTTAAGTAGAATTTGGTTTCATTTTTTAAAATTTATTTCAATTAAAAATGACAGTTTGAGAGAGCTCCAAAATGCCTCTTTTAGGGGATTTTTGTACCTATAGACGTTTGGAAATGGCTTAACTTAAAATAATTGAAAAATTAATTCTTTCGCTTTTTATAAAGAACAAACAAGAAAAATTGATATCTTCTTTTGAAATCTTATTAATTTATTAGTACAAAATTTGATTTTAATTTTAAGCTACCATTCATAATTAATATTTAATTGTGTTAGTCTAATTTTTTATTTTTTAGCTTATTTTGTACTTTTTACTTCCGTACGATAAAAAAATGCCAGTCGAGCGAGATAAATAAATAAGCGGTTATTGTAAGAAATTATCAAATTTATAAGCTTGAACAAATGATTGGCCTCAACTGAGAGAATCTGATGCAAAAAAAAAGTTTCCTCTTAAATGTTTATTAAAAGAGCCGAGCCAAAAGAAAGCAAATTCGTCGCTCGCAGCAAACCACGAGCTTATTTTAAACGAATAATTACTCTTCCATTTTTTTGCTCAAATGCTTACGGCGTAATTTTCTTGCAATTTATTCATTTTAATCTATTTGACCTACAACAATATTTATAAACAATTATTAATTAAGAATAAAATAAACTAAAAATAAATGAAATAAACTCGAACGGATCTTTGATAGACTTTATCCATAGTCATTTGAAATATTAATATATGTTTATTAATTTATTCTTAATCAGATAAACCGACCAAATAAATAAATTTTAAAGAATTAAACAAAAAAGTACTATGGGGCCATTCATAAAATACATTCCCAAACAGGGGGGGGGGGGGGGGGTTTGACTTTAATCAATTTTATTTTTATTTTTTTCTTAATTTTTTTAAAATTTAATTATAGGGGGGTCTAGCTTTTGTGAAGTTATATTTGTTAGAGGGATTTCAGAAAATGTGACGCAGCGTGACGAAGGGGGAGGAATCCAAAAAACCGAAATTTTGCCTGATGCATTTTATGAATGCCCCCTATCTTACTGTAGAGTAAAGAAGATACTTTAAAATGTAATTTTCCTAAAAACTTAATATAACCTTTTTTAGGTCCTCAGGGTTAAATAGAATATTAAAATTGATCAAAATTGATTAGCCATTTTCTAAATATTTAGAAAAAACTAAAACACTACTAGAATAAAGTACTTATGTTTATCGGCTGATATGTACAAAAAATAATCAGGGCTTCATTTTGTTAAAGTAATAGTATGTTTTAAATTTCATTTCAATCGGTTTGGAAAAAATCGTCGGTGAAAAAAGGCATACCTACATATACAGTTCATCTATGCGCTCGGTCTAAATGAAAAAAATTGCACTTTTTGCCCTCTGGACGAGAATACAACATATAATTTTTCGAAAAATTATCAGGTCCTAAAATTCAACCTGATTATATACTACCTACAATTTGTGACTTTGGTTGAGACCATCGGTTCTATAGTCTTTGCCTGACGACTGTTTGGCACGAGACCGATTCCAATACTTTATCTGCTTTGCATTGGATTAAGTAATAATAATAATAAGATAAATTAGTCGATTCATTACTAGGGTAATACAGATTTTAAAAACGAGAAAGCTGGAGACTGGCCCTGTATCAGGCAGCCAACCAACCGCCAAGCTCTCTGAAGTCACTTGGCAAGCCAAGGGAGTTTCTTAGAAACTAAAGAGCAGTTCCAAACTCGGCTCTTCTTCGGCCACCAATGTTAGAGTTCTCTTTCATTCACGTGACTCTCTGATTAAGTCATGGAGCGGGCTCGGCGTTAAGCTCACTTAGCCAATGGATGAAATTCAACGACCATGAAGCCACAACTATCAAAATGCTGGTCCGCCTGAACTCATCATAAGCCTGGGAGACCGGGCGTACTTAGGTAATATTACTTTTTATTAAAGTTTTTCATCTATATTTTGGGGTTAGATTTTGAAACATTTCAATTATTTTGCCCGCCACCCCCTCCCTAAAAAATTCAAACTTCGGCGCCTATGATAAGGGTCCTATTTCTCAATAATCCATATTATAAATGGAAGTGTTGCGATCTATATCTAAAAGCGAAACATCTAGAAAATAGGGTAGGAGGAATCTGGAACAAATTTTGTTTAGATACAGTTTAACACTTGGCGTAAACTATTGCTTTAAAATCCAAAAGTCCAAAATAAGAGGGTGGGGGTGCTAAAATCAAAATAAAATGTGTTAAAATTCTAGAATCTTTCTCAGATCTGAACCAGATTTTACACATTAGGAAATAGCATGATACCTATTTATAGGGGTAAACGCTTGGCGCGAGACCGATTACAATACCTACTTTATCTGCTTTACAAGGATAAAGTAAAAAAAATACAAACAAAAGAGTAGATATTTTAAAAGATTATAGACGCTTTTTGAAAGTTTAAACAAAAAATTCATATGAACGACGTTTCGAATTACCATACATATGAAAACTAAATAAATCAATGCATTTCCAGTTTTATAAACAAAATCTAAAACAAATAAAAATATGTACTGATTGTAAGGAAAAAATATTTTTAGTGGTTCTTTCCAAATTTTTGAGAAAAAATTTTATTCCCTGAGAAAAGCAGAATTCTTCTTCTAATTCTTAATCTTTTAAATAGACACACGTGTCTGTTTATCCAATTTGTTTCAGCCTTCGGGGTCGTAACTTTTTCCTTCCATCTTTTCTTTGGTCTGCCTCTCCTTCTGTACACCCCTGGTTATGCAGAACGATCTTCAGTAGCAGAATTGTTGATTCCTAAAGAGAAATCAATGACGTTGTCCTCTGCTTGATGCAAATAAACAAATACATATACATAATATATATTAATCATCTAAATACGCAAGTTTTAATAAATATCAATATATTTATTTTTAATTAGAGTTGTCTGTTCTAGGGAAAGATTTTAAATAAGAGTGGATTAAAATTCTAGGTAGATTTCACATAAATAAAACAAATATATTTTATGAGTGTGAAATCTACCTAGTATTTTAATCCACTCTTAAATTTTTTTTTATTTTTCCAATCATTTCAAATTTTGAAATATTATGAAATGTTACGAAACATTAGCGCCCCAACGTTTTCACATCTTTGTTAAGTTCATTAAGTTGTTTTTGACAAGCGAGTAGATTTTTCCTTCTTCTACTTCTTCTGTCAGAACGAGAAAAGGAGAAAAAGGAAGAGCGAAAGGGAAGAAGTGGGAGAGAGAAACTTCAAAGACGTCTTTTCCTTTTTAAACAAAGACAAAAAATAGAGTGGACATTACTTAATGTTATTTGAAGACAAGTTCGCATCGGTGGCCAACCTGCTTGCAACCGCTTCTTCAGATTCATCCATCAACTTTTTATCTCATTTCTAATTCAAAATGCTCTCATCTTTATTTAGAATCTTCATCAAGAATAAAAGATTCTTCACAAGAATTAACATTTTTCTTTTTTCATAGAAAAGATTTACTTTTTTATTAATCTCTATTGTTGTACGAATACTTTACGTTCTTTGATAAGATCCTGCAGAATTATCTAACGTTTTTGAAAGTTAATAAATAAATATTAATAAGACTTGATTTGAAATTTTTTTTGATATTAATTATTATATAACCTTTCGAGGATATCTTCTCAAGAAATGGCTCTCAGTTTTGTCTAAAAAGATAAGACAAGTTATATTATTATTATTATTATTTTTTTAATTTTATTGTGAATAGGGACTTTTCGACCACTTTATATTAGTCTCATCATCAGTCTTAGAACAATCTTAGAAATATTTAAAATCAAAATGAATCTAAATTTTATGTACCTAATACGAAGTAATCATCAATTTAAATTTTTGATTTAGTTAAAAGATATTGGAGTAATTTACATATTTTTGAATAATAAATAAAATTAGTTAAATTAGAGGTATAGAATTTCCACTGACCATTAATACCTCGATAGACAATCGCATGCCTATGCAACTCATGGATACAGGCGTGTCGTCTACCTTATTCGACAGAAAGGAGAGATGGATGGATGGATGAATGATGAGTAAAATGGATAGTGTGATGAGGGGCTATATGGTATGTAAGTAAAACTCGATCTCTTGTCTTCCCGGATCGTGTTAGGTTGTCTCTCTCTCCTCTTTAGGGACTTATCCGCCCACCATCCATTTATACCCGACCACCGCGGGACATCGCCGACGCCTCATTTTTATAATCTCAAAGGTCTTCGGAGTGGTTGGCGGTGAAGGAGGGGGATGTTAAAGGGGATTTCAGGGGTGGAGCAAGGAGCCCGCCGAAGGCAGCGTCGCAGCTAGTGTTTAAAAAAAAAAAAAATGATAGCCATTTCTTGAGAAGATATATTCGAAAAGTTATATAATAATTAATAAATAAACATCTTAAATATGCTATTCAACTTGTGTATGAAACACATGATTTTCACTTACAACCTCCTCTTTCAATATATTTAACAAGGGTTCAATAAAGTGTCATGGTATTTCTTTTGTATAAAAATTCTCTGACGTTTCGTCTATTGATTATAGCCATCTTCGGAGATTTCAATGTCACTCAGTGCATTGAGTCCATAACTGTGAGAGATATAGCTCATAAAGCCCTACTAGATTTTTTGTACCTTCATTGTTCTTCAAGTATTCTTTCTTCCAAGTTGGTGTGACCTCTTTCAAATCAATTTTCTATATTTCCCTTTCAGATTATCCCCTAACAGTGTTTCCATCGAAATAATAATTGGGGGGAAAACAGAGAAAATACATACACATACACACACACAGACACAGAGAGATAATAGAACGGCAGATAAAAATCATGGCTGAAAATAATTTTTCTCTACGTTCTAGACATTTTTCAACACAATGAATGGAAACAAATTTGAAAATTTTTGAATGAATTCAATACTTTTCTCGCCCGGTAGTCAGGCGGTACCGAGTAATTATAAAACACTCAAATGTTGGAATTAATTATAAAAATAATTTTTAATAAAAATAGATATATTAATCCCAGCGCTTTTATTTATTTATTTGTCTAAATTAAATTAGTATTATTATTATTTTTTTGGGGGGTTTAAAAGCGCATCGAGTGCTAAAGTCATTAGCTCCTGGAATTTCTGAATAGAATTCAGTTTTATTTACACACACATATATTTTTAACCTAATCTTTTATATTATTATGAGCCATATATTTTTTTACTATATAAAACTAACAATAAATAAATGTATGAAGCTGTAGAAGGGCTTTTAATAGATATGAAATCAATTATATCAAAAAAAAACAATAACTAAATGTATAAATATTCAACGAGGGACAAACTATGTAGGTATACCATATAAGAAAAACAATAACAATAATGAAGCTGTAGAAGGGCTTCTAATAAATATGTAATAAATAGAATAATCAACAAAATACATTATTATCACAGTAAATTAAATTATAATAATAATAATGAATAAAAAATACTTTGAAAATATTATGTATAATCTTATCCTAAGGCAAAAAGTTTATTATCAATATATTTGAAGGTTTGAGGGAGGAAGGGGGTATGGTTTGGAATTCCTATTCCGTATGTCATAAACCAAGCAACTTTTTCACTCCCGGACTTGATTCACTTGTGTAATTTATTCGGCTATTTTGGTCGACCCTTCCTCTAAAAGGGGCTCAAATTGTCAATGCTCAAGCACGAAGTAGGATGCGGCCGAGAAGTTGAAGAGGTGAAACGCGTCCTCCAGCTCCAGCTCCAGTCCTATTTTATGAGTAACGCCTCATTTTGGCCTGGTTTCTCTCCTCTCGTGAATTCTACATTCTACAACCAGATACCATTTGCCCCGAGCAGACGTGAGCGCATTTCCATACATTCTAATCAACGATTCGCAACGAACGCTTGCTCCTCGTGATCAATAGGTGCGCACCGGCCAAGTCAAATAGCAGATTAGAGCTTTTCATTTCGAAACAAGACAAACGAAACAACCTACTCATCCTCCAGGAACTTATCGGTCGCCTTTTCTCGACAACCTCGTTCAAATTCCTTTCCTGAATTAAAAATCAGTAAATTATAATTAAGTAGAGTTTTTGTGATGTTTCACAGAAATGGAAACCTCAATATATTTCTTGTTATCGTGTTTCGTCATTTAGTCAATGAACTCCTGATGATGGGTTAACAACCCGAAATATATTGACCTTAATAACAATTTTTTAAATCTTTCATTTCTGTGAAACTTCACAAAAACTCCCCTTAATTATAATTTACATAATGTTGCACTACAAACCAACACCACCTCCCTTAATTTAATTAAAAATAAGTACCTGGCGGACCGAGTGTTGCTCGGTAATTTGTTGCTTTAGTTAAAAGCAATAATTTAATATTATTTTTAATTTCAAATTCACATAAAAAGATCGATTTTTACTTACAACCAGAATTAAATGAAATTCGAATAAATAAGTTTGCATGAATTTAGAATTGATTTCTACCATTCAGCCTTTAAAGAAAATACTTCTCATAAATTAAATTTCCTAGTTTTAATATATTATAATATTTGTAGTGAAGTATTAGTGGATTTTAAAATAAAAAATCCAATTAATTAATAAAAGGAAATTAAAAAAATATAATTAATTGGCACACCAATCTGTTAATAATTAGTTTAATTAAGGAAAAAACTATCAAATTAAAGCTACACTAAGATGAGATTCGGGCAGATCGATTTGTCAAAAGAAAACCCCATAATTCGTGATTTTCATCCAAATCGTAGAGTTGTTTTCGAAAAGCCGATTCGATCTTTAAATAAATCAATATAAATTTAATTAATATATTGATTAGTAAATATATACCATATATATATATATATATACAATAATTGCTCATTTAATATTTTAAGATTAAGCCATATACCTATCGGCTTTCGTTTTTAAAAGTTCAGTTCAAAAGTAAAACGCAACTCTTATCAGTGGCGTCGCCAGAAAATTTTCATGGATGGAGGGGGTCAAGCAAAATTTTTACTGGGTTTTTTTTATTAAAACAAATAGATACTTCAAGAAATTAAAAAAAAAAAAAAAAAAAAACATAATTCTTGATTAAACATATGAAATATAATTAATTACGGTTAGTTTCCCATAAGAAACGGTTTGTCGTTGCTGTTACTCATCCCATGAGTCCTGACATTAGGAGGGGGTTCTGCCCCTGGGGGATATGGGTTTTGACCCCTCAAACCCCCCCACCCGTGGCTACGCCCCTGAACCTTATTAGTATCGATACAATATCGATCTGTCTCTCCGTCTGTCAGAGTATCGTAGCTCAAAAACCAAATAAAATGCCTTCATGAAATTGATGACATATACTGTATGTCATCATTTTTCCGCGAAACCAAAAATCGGATTAACTTTTTAATCGAATGATTATTTTGGGAAGGGGGGGATTTTTGGCTGGGTTAAAAATAAAAAATATTTTTTTTATCAGAGAGTGTGAAGTATCTCTGTAAATATAATTATAAGTAAAATTAGTCTTTTTTTTTAATTCATTTTAAAATGACGGAATGAGAGAGCTCCAAATTGGCCATTTTTTGATAGTTATATGTGTTGCATCTTTCTAGAACAACACCTTATTGCATCAATATAATAAAAATGTTTCACGAATATAAATATCGAAATGTTTTATGTCTTGGCTTATAAATCATAGAAGCTTGCTTATGCAACCGATACGGCCAGTAAATGTAGAACATATCTACCCGATAGGCTTTATCAATTTTCAACTTATTAATACTATTTTATTAATAAAAATACCCCCAAAGGTGCAAAATCTATAAAACAAGATTGATGCTTGTATTCTAGAAAGAAAATAAATTCTCTCTTTGGAAGTCATAGAGATTAACAAATTGTCGAATGAGTTTGTTCGACTTATTTCTAATTTGACTGCGGTGTTTTTGAATGATTTCAAATTACTTGTTTCTAGCAAATTTAATTAAATTATTGATAAATATTAATTAGAGGACGCCTTGAATGGAATTAACCAAATCCTAATAGAAGAAATTAAAATGAAAATAAACAAGAATAAAACCAAGGTCCTAGTATGTACAAAAAAAGAACAAACGAGACAGGAATGCATCAAAATTAACCAAGAAAACCTAGAAGGAGTTAAGGAATTCCGCTACCTAGGAAGTAAAATAACATAGGATGGGAGGAGCGAAAACGAAATTAAATCAAGAATTGCCCAAGCAAAAATGGGATTTAATTCAAAACAAAAACTACTATGCTCCTCCTCAATCAGCTTAGAAAACAGGAAGTTGCTATTGAAGACATATGTATGGAGCATAGCCATGTACGGGTGTGAAACCTGGACAATTAGAAAAGCGGAGAGAAAGAGATTAGAGGCTTTCGAAATGTGGTCCTACAGAAGAATGATGAATATCAAATGAATGGAAAAAATTACAAATGAAGAAGTTCTTGGAAGAATCGGAGAAAGAAGAACCTTGTGGAAGAGTCTGAAGAAGAGAAGAGGTCAGATGATGGGGCACACACTGAGACATGGGGGACTGCTTAGGGATATCTTGGAGGGGGGGGGGAGAAAAGGGGATTTCAACCAAATAATTGGGGATATGGGATGCTAGACATTTAGAGAGGTCAAACAGCTGGCGGGGGACAGAGTCGAGTGGAGACGGATTGTTGCATCAAACCAGTCTTAGGACTGTATACTCAATGATGATGATGATGATGATTGATAAAGTAGAACTATTGATAAAAACTAATGTCCTAGTTCGAATAAAATAGCTTTTTTTATCTGCCATCCAAATAAATTATTTTATAGCAACCAAAATAATATTTCATGAAAGTACTCATTAACACCCACGCAAATACTCACCATTACAAAGCCCAAATTTAATCTTGTCTTGGATAATAAGGAGGAGTGTGCTGTCCAAGCATTATTTTTCTACTTTGGATACAATTAAGAAATGCGTAAGTAATTATATCTGTGTGCAGAAACTTTTAACACTTTTGAATCGTTTTCCATTATATAAGTCTTTCCAAAGTTTTTCATTTTTTTAGCGTTGCGTACAAATGTAAACGATAACATTATTAGTGTTTCTATAATGTCTGTCTGTCCGTCTGCCAGAGTATTATATCTATCCCCCCCCCCCCCCCCCCCCCCAAAATAATTAATATATAATAATAAATCTAACTTAATCGAATAATTATTTTCACAATATGGTTGAATTTTTCGTGGGGCCAAAAATAAAAAGTATTTTGTTTATTATGGAGCTTGAGATATACTGGAAAGTTTAAATTGAATTTACTTTAACATGACGATATTTAAGGGATCCAAAGTGGTCATTTTAGGGAATTTTTGAACCTATAGATATTAGTTCTAGAATCGAAATAACTTAAAATTATGCAATCATTATCTTCTTATCGACGACAAATAACAATAATACAAAATCTCAAAAATTTTGGAAGATATAGACTTTGGAACCCTTGCATTTGGCAGGCTTTTCTAATGATATTGATTGATTGTTTTATTCTGTGGAATCTGCAACCCGTCATTCTGAGGACAATCCTATTTACAGAAGGTGTCGACGTCTTAACCAACTGGCCCAAAGTCTAAAAGGTCCCATTGAATTTTCATTAGATATTAACAAAATCTCGGCTTCTTAAAAAAAAGACTTGTATAATTGAATTTTATTTTAAAGGCCATTTACAGAACAAAATTTAATTAAGTGTAAAACTTGTTTTAGATATATATAGTTATTAAATTCTATTGTAAAAGTGAAAATATATTGAAAAGTTTCATGCCGTGAAAACAAATAAATAAATACTATCATGACATCTGTTCTCTGCTCCGATGAGACAAAATCAATAATTCCCCTCTAAAGCTTGCTTTAAGTGTAACACGCGATTCGCACATTCTCAACACCTCTAGCGGTAAAATTGTACAAGACAAAACATACCAGTTATTAATTTTCTAGGATAAACATTAAATTGGTTTAAATTAGAAAGAGTCACAAATTGTTTCGGCTACATTTATAAAGATTTAATCTCTGATGCTGTTTATCACATTCAACGAGAATTTATTTTTGGAAAGAAGATTAAAGGTTTTTTTTTCTTTTTGGGGAACCACTTGTGTTATTTCCCTCTTTGAAAATGGTACATTAAAATATTAATTATTCAATAAAAGTTCAGTAATATTCTACTCGACTCTTTCTGTTATAAAAGTAAATATAAAATTAAAGTTGTTTTGCTTCCATAAAAATATCATGCGATGGCAACACTTCTTTTTTATGGTTGAATTTTTTAACTGATTCTCACATTTCACATTAAATGGTGAAATTTCACAAGATACATTCGATAGAACCGTCAAAAATTTACCTGAACAAGACATCAGTTATTTTACTGAAATCAAAATTCATATATCAAAATAGAAAAATCATCAATGGAAGGGAGACAAGATTCATTTATTTATTTGAAAGGTACGAGTATTTTACAGATTACGGTCAGAGAGTACAATAAAAAATTCATTTAATTTTTTAAAAAGAAATCAATGACGATGTCATCTGTTTGAAATAAATGAATAATAATTTTTCTAATGGTTGATTAAACTACTAGGTAGGTTTCACACAAATAAAATAAATAGTATATTTTATGAGTCTTATCTCGAAATATATTTCGTATTATCAATAATTCTGCTCGATTGTTATGTGATCAGCTTTCTATTACTACAAAACGAACTTATCTATATTCAAACGGATTTTCGAACCTATGAGAAATAACAGATAAAACATTTATATTTAAAATAATGAAGGTCAAACCTATAGTCTCTATCAAATAAATATTTTCAATAATAGGTACAAAAAATAGGATGGAATTTGCTGTGGGGTTTTTTTTTACAAAGCTCTATCTGTTTTAGATAACGCGTCAAAGGAAATTCTAAATAAACTTCAAAATAGCTATTATTTTGTTATGACAGGAAACAACAATAAAACAAATGGGTAAATAAATAAGGTAAAACCTACAAAGTTAGTTGGAAATAAATAGAAGTATGGTAAAAATCAGACTAATCCGTAGGTATACAAAGAATATAGTCAAAGAAATCGATATTTGAATTGAATGGCTATTATTCTTTTTATAAATAAGTGGTGGACAAAAACCATTTGATAGCAGCACTCTTGGAGTCTGCAAATTTCTAGCTAGTTATCAAATCGAATTTTTTCGAAGCTTTTGTTAATTAACAATCAAACAAAACAGTAAATTTTTTTAAAAATATTTGAAAATTTAATAAATACCAATAATCTTAACTTGGGTAGAATTTCGTATTTAAATTGTGTTTCAATTCTACTGTACTGAATTTCTTGAAATTTTTCGCAAATACCTACGTATCTGTGATGGCAATACTACTCTATTAATTTTGAGATATTACTTAATATGGTAGATAGAAATATACTTTAAATTAATATATATATCAGTGGCGGGCGGTGACTTTTCAACCAGTGGATGCTGTCCAAAAATAGACCTTCATTCTTTTAAGTTTTATTTTATTCTTCTCTCCCTTTTACAAAATTTATCCATAACCGCATCATAGAATTTTTCGTTATTTTTTTCAAACTTAACATTATATTTTTTTATCAATTGATATTTAAACAGAGATCTTGATAATCTATATTCACTTCAGCTTCTTCTGGCGATGCTTCATTTCTTTTCATAGTTGAAAACTGACTGACGCGCTCGTAGAAGGCATAATTCAAATTAAATGTACATATTAAATTACGCATAAAAATAAATATTATCCCATTGTGCTTTTAAATGTCTGAAACGCGGTGAAAAATATTTTTCAAATAAGGTTTTTTTCTCTTTGTGTGTCTGAATTCTGATACCCACGATAACCCAAGAACGGAAAGTCAAAAAGTTCTTTTGTATCAATATATGGTACCTACTGATTAAATTTTGAAATATCTGGTTCAAAATGCAGAAAATATTTTTTGAATTATACTATTCAGATTTTAAGAGGATGTTATAAATATAGTATAGCCATAAATGAACAATTTATATTTAAATTTATTAATCATTACTAAGGCAGCTCTAGTGCACCGAGTCTTGAAAATGTTTTCACTTTTTTATTATTTAATGTGCGGGTGAGCGATTCTTTCATTAGATTGTTCAATGAAAATAACTATAAAAAGAGGGGATAGAATGATCTCTCTTTCTTTAAAGGTGTATTGCACCGGTGCCAAATACAAGTTTAAACCTGTTTCAGACTATTTGAAATTAATTTCTCAATTTCTATTATTCTAGGAATGTCCTTTTGAACTCGAACCAAAACGATACTCGTTATATAGAGAGAGAATATTCAATTCATTAAAGCAAATACTTTTCCCAAACATCTTTTAGTTCCTCTTTCAATTAATTTTTTTAATTAATTTATAGCTTTTAAATGAAAGTCATGGGACGAGTACATGTAAATTAATTCACTTTTTAACCTCATAAAATCAAAGTATTTTCCTCAAGATAAGTTAAGTGATTAAAATAGGAAATCTGTAATATTTTTTTCATATTCTTTAAATTTGCTAACGTTAAAAAGCTCCGTAAATTTTAAATTTTATATAACTTTAAATGAATTAGTTGCATAGTATTTATTGAAAGGGTTTTTAAAATTTTACAAATTTTTAAATATAACACGGATGAAAATACTCTTGACATTTTTAAATTTGGGGGATGCGCTGCATCCACAGGATCCATGGACCGCACGCCACTGATATATATATATATATTTACTATAGACTATTTAAGTCAAAGATGATTTTCTATATGCAACGCTCTTTGATATAAGTGTTTATTTTTCAAAAACAAAAACTTATAAGTTGAAATTATATTAAAAATAAATAAATAAAATCATTTTGTGTAAAATACATTAAAAAAATATTTTTTTACATATCCAAAAATTTCATTATTTACATGACTAAAAAAATAAAATAAAAATATCAGGCGCTTTTTAATTTTAAACTTAATTAAAATAAGCTTCCACCCTTCTATATATATATATATATTTCGTCATGTTAGTATGTTTATTTGTTGTATATGGAAAAACAATTTATTGTATACTTTTTAGTTATTTGAAATAAAAGCCTGTTTTTTAACTATATTTTACGATAACATATATAAATTATGTTTAATGAATAAATTCGACAGGTATATTTGTTAAAGAACTAATATATAAATTTAGTATGTACATCAGATATCTTAACTAATCGGTTTTAGTCGCGGTGATCTATAAGATGCAAAACCTTTCTCCAGAGTATAAATTATACACTAAGAATGCAACTAATCCTTTCCTCGTACTTCGTTAGGAAGATTAAGTGAAGAGAGACAGAAAAGCAGAGGGCTGATACCAATTCTACTAATTATGCCTTTTTTTTTTAATTTAAGCCATTTGACTTACAGTAGCTCATGTTGTGTATCTTCTTTTCAACTTGTGGACAGTTTTTCGGATAGACGTCGACCAATGGATATTTAACTATTTGAAACATCAGGTCATCCTTAATTTTGATGATTTGTTCGTTAGATATACCTCGTCGCTTGGCAAGATCCAGGTTTACAGAATTGCAACACTCCTGGTACTATCACTTAGCATCTTACAGGTATTTTCGTGGCAATTTTTTGTTATGAAATCTCTCTTTGAATTTCAATCGCATAATTTAATAAGATACTTACAAATTGTTTTTCATGAAAAGAAATCAATGAGATATGAATATATACCTAAATAACCTAATGACTGCCGTAACAAGATTACAATATATATATATTTATATATAAATATATAATTTATTTTGTGAGAGACTTTAGCTTCGAAGGTTTTACTTTCATCATCAGTCTTTTTAATTAGGAATATTTTAACTGTTTTTTCTCATGAGTTGATGTTTTTGTTCTGTTAAAAATGTATTAATTATAAAGTCTGATGATGAAGGTCAAACCTCTGAAACTAAAGTCTCTATCAAATCAATTATATATATCTCTATATCAGTGGCAGTTGGTGACTTTTCAACCAGGGGATGCTGTCCAAAAAAGTACCCTTTATTTCTTGAAATTTTATTTTAATCTGCGATTTTTTTTTTGAAAATTTCATCAATTACGGAATTATTTTCGTTATTTTTCAAATTTAAAATTAGATTTAAAAAAATATATTTTCAGACATTCGTCCCAAACGGATACTGATTTGTGTGACGGAGGGTAGGAGTTAGAAATTAAATCTTGTGACTTCAACTCCACAGTCCCTGAGATGGAAATCGACCATCTTCCACAATGAATCAGCCTGTGGTATAAGAAAATCTTAAATTTCTCCTAATTCTATTTCTATAAGCAAGCTATGACTTGTCTAGAGCACTCTTAGTTATTTCCGATCTTATATATTGAGAGTTCACAGAAATGGATTAGTCTCGAATCATCTTTATTTATTCCTTTTTTGAATTAATTCTATTTTAATAGTTCCTCAGCGAGAACAATTTTTATTCGACTAAAACTCGTTTGAACTTATTGTCTTTGACATCCTTGAACTGGAAGACTTCAAATCTTCTATCAGCACCCTTTTCGGAAAATCATTCATTTTAATTGCCTCTTTCAACTATGCAACAATTTTATTTCCTTTCAAGAACTAATATAGGTACTTTTTAAAATAAACAATGCTTTTTATAGAAATATTTGAAATAACGGATAATAATTTGAAAATTTAAAGTTCCTCCTGAAATTTTGAAATTGACCTTATATATTTATGAAAATACTCTAAATGTTTGAAATTTTAGGGATGCGCCGCATCCACCGCACGCCACTGCTATATAATATATATATATATTTATATCAGGCAGAGGATAACCTCGTTAATTTCTCTTATTTAACAACTCTGCTACTCTCTGCAAAACAAAATATTTTCAATTATATATAATTCTTTTGTATATGCACATTTTTTTCGATGTTAACGTTGAACTTAAATTTATCAGATACCGCTCTCGCCCATTAGAGTGTTAAGCGTTTATTATGGAGAGAATAGAACAGCAAAGAAAGTGCTCTATAGAAACTGGTCAGAGATCGAGAACTCTTTATCAACCAGGAAACGTCAAAAATCAAGAGTAATTTGGAAACACAATGAGAGATGCAAAGCACTTAATGTCCAGCTGAAATCTGACAGCGCAGGGAACAAAAGGTGCTTAGATGGGTGAGTCTTGGCCGGGCGCAAGAGTGAAATAGAAGTGTGATTACGGAATAACTTAATATTATTGTATAGAAACGTTCTTAAGATGAATTTCTGGAAATCGTAGGGCTGGTGGTTTCTTGAGTAGATAAAAGCACCTCATCAATTCTTCCTCGTCCTTTTGGACTATATATATTTATTTATTTATTTATTTTCAACGGACAAATGCCTAATATACAGTAATATGATACAATAATTTAAAAAATATAACAATCTTAATACTAAAGAAAAACAAAACAATACATTGTAATAACACTGATAGCATTAATGACAATTGACAAAGTAAAATCTTCAAAATAATACAACAATAATTTAACAGCAATCGAACAATAACACAATAACAATAATATAATAATGATACAATAATAGTAAAACAACAATATAAAAAATATAATAGTACAATAGTTTACTTATAGACTAGGGTCAGCATTTTGAACAAAACTGCAACTCTAATCATATTTAATGAGAATTCCAAGGGGTTGTCCAATTGTCGAGACATATAATTATAGCATGCACTTAGTCTAAATATTTGATTATATTTTATTGTATGTATAGTGTATACGGTATATCATATCCTTACTATATTATCTTGTAAATCTTATTATGTTAAACGAGAAATTCTAGTCTATATATATAGAATCGGTTTCTCAAAAATGGCTCTAACGATTTCGTTAAAAATTGGTGAATCAAGTGTCATGAGTTATTAGTCGTGTATAAATTTTAATCCGATTCAAATAAAGGAAGGGGGTGTAAATGAGTCATGTCGCAAAATAAATATTTTAATCGTTCATATCTCGTATTCGGTAAGTCCCAGAGCCTTGAAATTTGAAACTTAAGCTATCTAGAGGCAAAAAGTTACCGAGCATCGCTCGATGCTCCAGGCACTAGTTAATTAAAATAAAAAGAAAAGTTCTCAATAAATACATAAATATTCAATTAGAACAGAAAATTTGAATGTACCATGTAGCTGACCATTCAACTAACTTGGGATATAATTTTGATTATTTCAATCCCAAAATTTTAGATAAAGAGCGGAATTTAGAAAAACGATTAATTTTAGAAATGATAGAAATTTTAAACAACAAAAAATCAATTAATAAAGTCTCAGATATGAACTGTTTTTCCAATACTTTATTTATCAAAAATTTTTAGAGAAAAATAATTTTTATTTATATTTTTTATTTTTATTCAAGGCAATTTCACCTCTAAGAGAATTTGTATCTTTCATTGTCTATTTATAATATATTTATTTGTTTATTATTAATTTATATTCCTTACTTAAAGCAATTACGATATTTTTTACGAAATTTCTTAAAATTTCCATTGAAAAAAAGAGAATTTCTCCTAAAACGTCTGGATTTTTCAAATAACCCTTTTTTGAATTTTTTTATAAAAGATTTCTATTTTTTTTACAAATTTATCGCTATGAGTAAGGCCCTCTTCACACAAAGTAATTACCAGGACACGCAACGGAAACTCGAGTATCGTCAATTTGAGTTGTCTGTGCGTAGGGTACCCACAGGCGACTTAGTACGATACACTGAGAATACTATAAAGCGATTCAGTCTGCCTCTAGCCGTGGACAACCCTCGTTCAACTGTTTTAGCTCTATCCATTAATACATGTTCCCCTAAAGGACAGGAGACACACAAGAGACTCAACTTACGAGCAATCTTCCTGGCAATATGCGTGAGACTGGTAGAATACGCGTAGGATACAAGTCTCTTGGGAATCGCTCCGTTTGTGTCTCCCAACTACTCAACATTGGAAGTGGATTCTAAGATACTTTCAGGATACTCGCGTTTCCGTTGCGTCGCTTAGGAATTGCCTAGTTTGAAGAGGGCCTAACACTGGAGATATATATATTTACTTGGATTGTTTCCGTTGCAATTAATCTATATATTTATGTTTTACTGAATTTAGTAATTGTGTATTCTATTGTGTTTGTTTATTTATATTTTAATGTACTAACGTTACTATTTTAATTGTTTTTTTGTTGTTGTTTTTTCATTATAATTGATGAGTTGTGTTGTTGTGTTTTTGTTTATTTGTTTGTGTGGGTTCTATGTATATTTATATTATGAGGCCTGGTATATATAGGTATATATATCTTTACATATAGAGCGCAATAAAGAAATATATATTCGTTTTTTAGGACATTGTTATTTTTTAATTCATTTCACTAGTATTAGAAATTTAAACAATTTTCCCTGAAAATTGCGAAAATGTCAAATCTTTGTTCGTCGTGCATTAAATGAGGGAAATTATTAATTTATTTCTTCCCTTTTAGTCAGCCTTAATTTCAATTGTTTTTATAATAGAATCGATTTAGTAGGTAAAACAAAAAAACTCCAGGTTTTTCTGGATCAACAAAACACCCTCTGACCTGGCCTTTCAATTGGTTTTATCAAGCCTTCCTCTCCTGTGTTTTTCCTGATCAAATATATATATATCCTTTTGATCTTGGCTCGAGAAATTCTTTAAAAAACTTTTCTTCAAGAAGAAACTAGTAAAATATTTATAGCATATTAAATCATATTTGATAAATTGTTAATTTTTTTAAACAAATCAATGCGAAAATAGTCAAGTAGACAAATAACTCACCTATAGGTATATTCTTTCTGAAAAAAAGAGTATATCAACCAGTGGCGCAACCAGGATTTTGTCCTGAGAGCGGTTAATGCACACACACAGACACACACATATATGTACAAATAAACATTTTTGTAAAATGTCAAAAATAATGTTTTGACAATTTTAAAGTTCAATTTCTGCCTTCGATATATGTTGCATGTTTGGAGGTGATTGTCTCAAGGACCTGATCTAGTACTTGGGTTCGACTTCTGAGAGGACAGGACCCTCCTACATGCAATATAAACATATCTATTCAAATCTTTGATTCGACATAAATTTATTTCCTTAGTTAAATAATTTAATTTAATATTATATTTCAAAATCTTGTCATTAAATTTTTAATTTATGAATTTTACTTTCATTTTTGTCCTTGCTCTGGAGGCGGGGTCTTCAGCGCCCTTAGCTCCCGCCGCTGTGGTTTCGCCACTGATATCAACATATAATTGGATTAGAATAAGCTGAATTGATGAATGAGTTGTTCTATTGTGTTTTTAATTGGACCACAGTGTTGTATTGTAGCGAATAACTAATTAGGCATACAAAGAGGTTTTTGGTCCCCATCACAAATTAATAATAATAACACTAATTTTGAGCGTGCTCTCATGTGACATAAAGACACAAAGACAATTTCGAGACGCTATAGGGTCCTGTTTTACTCTTGAACGGAACCCTAAAAATTCGGTTTGAATATGGACTACAGGCTGAAATTTGACAGATGATGGTATATTAAAAACCTCTCTCTTCGTGCCAAGTTTCATATTAGTAGCTTAATTCATTTGCTGTTATAAAAAATTATCAAACCATTAAAATTTGCTGAGAGAGTTCCGAGTCTTGGAAATTTTATTTTTTCTCTGATTTATTTCTATTATATACAGTCCACACAAAAAACATCAATACTTAAAACAAATTTATCTTATATATATACTGTTCATTTGTTCGGTAAAATAATATTAAGACCATTAATTCATTTTTTTATTGCTGTCACTAATATCTCTTGAAAGAGAACGATCTATTGTAATAAATATTTTGTAAAGAGTGGAATTAAAGGTCTAAATGGAAATGGAAAATTCCATTTTATTTATCTTGCTACGATGGGTTCTGGACCGATGCATCGTCAGTTAATAAATTAATTGGAATTGAAAAGGAAAATGTCGGCGCCGCTGACGCATGACAAGCGAAATATCCGAGCTTTTGCTTTGGCTTTTGTCAAATGAATTTTTGTTGGCTTGTCTCTCAATCACTTTGCTTGCTACCTCGTGGTTCAAACGACTTTTAGCAAATCGGCTCTGTCGATTCCATTCAGCCAAATTTATTACAATATTCCATTTAATGTCAATAAACTGGATTCGACTAATAATGCCAACACGGCTCTTAAATCATTCATCCGAGGAAATCTTAGCCGAGGACGCTTTTGTCTGCAAATGGGACCATCCATCATCCCTCCAGGGATGGCACCAAATAAGTTTCTTATTAGAAATAGCACTGCAAAAAAGTGCATTATTTTATTTTGTTCTACTTTGTTCAAGCCAAATGATTTTCATCATTCCGCTATACATTTGAAAGGTCTCTTGAGAAGAGAGAGAGAAAAAGAAAGAAAGAAAAACAGAAAAAAAACGAACAAGGAAAATTGAGTTAGTTTTAAGTTAACAATTTCACTTTTTTTTTTTTTAGTATTATCAAAAATATATTAAAAATAATACTTTTAGACATATTTTTCTACAAGCAATATATATTTTGTTTTTAATTTTTAATTGAAGCAAAAAGTGAAACTTTTTCAAAACTCCGTTTGCAACTTTTGGTGAATTCAATAATTTTAAATGGTAAATATCTAAAGAGAAACAAAGAGGTCGTCCTCTGCTTGATGCAAATAAACATACACAAATATAAATGTATAAGTGGCGGGGAGGGACTTTTCAACCAGAGGGATGTTCTGAAAAAAACTTTATTTTTTATGACAGGGTATGAAAATACTCTGAATGTTTTGAAATTTTAAGAATGCGCCGCATCCACAGCACCCATGGACCGCACGCCACTGATATATTATTTATACATATATATATAGATATTTAATATATATTTGTGAATGTTTATTTGTATCAAGCAGAGAGACACCCTCATTGTATCTCTTTATGATTCAACAACTCTGTTACTCTCGGCAAAATAAAAACTTTTGAATTAGGTACCTAAATATCTAAATCTAATTTTGTTAAAGGAGAATGGTGTGGGTTCTTGGTGAAACATTTTAAATAAAGTAAAGAAAATTTTGGGAAATTTAAGAAACTTTTTAAAATTTATAATATAAAATAATAGGTAGGTGAACTCACCAAAGCTGTATCCATTTGGGGCGAAGGTCTCAAAATATATTTAAAAAAAATCTAATGTTAAAATAATGAAAATGATGCCGTATTCGATGAAATTTGCAAAAAAAGTGAAGTTTAAAATAAAATTTCAAAAAATGAAGAGCACTTTTTTGGACAGAATCCCCTGGTTGAAAAGTCACAGATACTTACTTAATCACCAAAAGCCGCTTTCCACGAACTTACACTTTCAAACTATCATGCATCTCGAAATCCAGACAGACAGACAAAAATTAGATCATAAAATTAATTTTTTTATAGGTTTTAGCTATTTCTATACATGAAAAACCAAAATAAAAAAAGACAAAGGGGTAAAGTATCGTAAAAGCATTGTTAAAATAAAGCTCATTTCAATTTACAACATAACTTGTTATAGTGAACCTATTAAGAAAGCGAAATAAAAATTTATTTGTTAATATAAATTCTCATTTTTTGACTCTGAGAGAAAAAAATATTCCAATTAGATTCCCTCTTATAACATTTATTATTTGAAAAACAACGCATATTTTTAAAAATGAAAAGTTATTCTGTAAAATTAAGAAAATGACAAATTGTGGATGTAAACATTTTTTTTAGAATAATAAGCGACTTTTTACATTAAGAGTTTTTCTCAAGGGAGACCTTCTGCCTGGGATGAGTTTTGGGAATTGAGGACGCCATTTTGAAGTCTTGCTAGATGTTTAAAAACCTTTAGTACAAAAACATTTGCACTTATCATTTTATTCATGGTGTGCGAAAGAATCTTAAATACAGAATTGAATTTTTTACGTAAAAAATATTCTAAATTACCTTTTAAAATATTATTTATGATTAGATAGTCTTATAATAAATATAATGTTTTAAAATTAAAACCAACAATAGATATTATACCTACTTTTAGCTTTACATATTGTCAAACTATTTATTTACCTTGATAATGTATGATAGATGGTAGAAAAATTGAAAGTACCTCCTATAAGTATTTTCGATGAAAATTCAAATTTATTTGACATACAAAATACTTGAAGCAATGTATGTGAATGAACGATTATAAAATAACCTGATCACTTGTATTTTACACAAAATAACATTATATAATATGTATTTCAAATAGTGTTTTTAAAAGTGAGCAGCTCTTTATATATCAAATGCAATAAAATTATCATATTATAAATTAATTATAATATTAGTTGAATAAAAGATAATTATAATACATTATAATGCTTCCAAACTATCGTCTGGAATGCCACCACAAGAACTTAAAAACGATTCCATAATTAAGGGTTGAAACAATGTGCATTTTCGCATCTAGGAAATTGTTTTAGAAGGGGTAAATTATTTTTTGTCTCCCTTCTTCGAAAAAAATGTTTTTAAATTTTGAAAAATCTATTTTATCTAATTTAATTGGATAGCAAAATATATTGAGTTTACATTTTATACAATAACAAAAATTAAACATTTTTTTGCAATAACCAGAACTTAAATATTACGATTTTGAGCCCCAGATAATTTTTTTTTTTGGAAAACATGTAGATCAGGTTTTCAAACTTTTTAAATACAGAATTCCTTGCGGAAGGAGCCAAAATACATACCTAAATATATACAATTGTAATTTTGATAAATATTTAATTTCCGAAATATATATATATATTAAGTTACTTATAACGTGTGATGAGTAAGAAATAAATAAAATCTAAAATTAAAATTAATATTTAAATAAATTATTTCTTTCAAAATAAATAAATAAATAATAATAAAAAAAAGATGAAGAATTGAGAAGATTTTTTCTTGTCTAGAGCAGATTTGCTGAATTTTAAGAAGAAAACAATGAGGTTTAAAATATAATCAGTTTACTACTATAACAAAACGAATTTATCTATGCCCATTTGGGTATTTGAACTCATGAGAAACAATAGAAAAAAAATCTCTAATTAAAAATACTGATAATGAAAACTTTCGAAACTATAGTCTCCAATAATTCCATATCCATATTCACCTATTTGTATCAAACAGAGAACAACCTCGGTGTTTTTTCTCTTTAATAAATGTGCGTATGTCGGATTCTTTCATTTCCCAGCCGCCAAATTTAAGTTCAGACCTGTTTTAAACTATTAATTAATTTGTTAATTTCTATTATTCTAGGAACGACCTTTTGACTCTAGGTAAGAAATAAATATTAAATCGAAATAGATATCAGATTTATATATTTTCCGTTTCAAATGATTAATTCACCAAAACTGCAAACAGCGTTCACAGTTTCTCTTTTTCATCCAATTTTTACTTCGATTGCAATTAATTGAAAATCTTATGTCTACACATCATATATTTTTTTAACCGAGATAACTACATAAAGAAATAAAATATAATCTTCTGTGCACTCGGCGAGCGCACACCCACGCCGGTACGAGTCAAATATTGAATTAATCCCAAAATATTTTATTTATTTATTCCTTATGATTAGAAATGTCTGAAACTAATATCCAATTCATTCTTCGCAATCGAAATAGGAAGATTTTGGCACCACAACAAACTCTCTATAAGCTTCTCTAGTTTTGTGGTTGGGCGACGAAAAAAGGTTTCTTCCATTTATATATAATAAAATAAAATTTATTATTATTATTAATGATTATGATTTTGTTTACTTTGAATTTATTTGTTCTGGAATTATACATATAATCTTCCTTCAATAAAAAATGGAATAACTCGACCTCAGAGCATCACTATAAATAAATAAATAGAAGTTCTCAAAAAAATGCAGTAGCAACAACTACAACATTATAATTATCTTTTGAAATTCCCAGCTTCAAACTTCAAAATTCAGAGAATTAGAAAAAAATATGAAATCAATATAAGAAGATTTTTTCAACAATTGAAGCTTATGAACTAAAATCCAACCCAAAAGCTTCAATAAGATACACGTTTGTGTCACATTTTCACTCGTTTATTGACGAAAAATTGCAAAATTAGCAAACTTTTCAGAGAGCGTACCAAGACTTGACAAAGTTTTTACTTTTTTCCCTAATTTCATTATTGGTACTTCAACGTGATAAACTCTTTCAAATGATCTTTCAGGAACAGTTTGTTTTTCCCAGCTGTTGTATTTTGATGAGTTCTAGAATATAGATAGTTGATGATTCATTAGTATATCTTTGTATTCTATTGTATTATTTACTTTTTAAATGTATGGATTTTTTTCTATTAAAACCAAATTATGTCTCGTTATTGAGGTGAGTTCATAAAAAAATATTTTCTCGTGAAAAGAAATAAAATAGTATTCTTTACGATTAGAGTTTCTTTTCTGTTGGTGATAAAACAGCAAGAATAGAATAGAAAAGTCCGACTACTTTTTAATAAACGGCTAAAGTCACGCGCTAACATATAAATAAAAATATTGTCAAAATGCTTTTATCATTTTAAGCGAGCTATAAAGTTGTTTAGATTTTCCATCAAGTCGTCGCAGAGAAATTTCAATTTCTTATCATCTAAATTCCTAACAAGTCCAAGATTAAAATTTTGTAAAAAAAAAAGTTTTCCCTGAAACGTTTTTCATGTGATATTCACTGGGGAGACCATAGGGGCGCCGACGTAAATATAACGACTGATACACTTGAAGAAAAATGTGCAGTTTACTGTACTATACCGGACGAAGTACAAGGAGACGTTCCATTGCTATATTTTTTATAATTTTGGATCTCAGTGATGTCAACGCATTTGTACTTTACAGTGGAAGTAAAGATAATTTGACAGCAAAACTTTATGAATAAACTGACCCTTCAACTTGTAAAACCAGAAATGGAAAGTCATCTGATTGATGTACAATAGGGTGGTCCTTATTTTGGATATTTTCGAATTTTTATGCTGACAGAGGTTCATATGATTGGAAATAAATAAAAAAATCCCCCAAGCTTTTAAGTCTCTATCTCAATTTTAACCTGTGCCGCACAGGGATGCAATTTTCCCATCTAAATAGGCAGGGTTTTTGGCATTGAACGATCAATTTTTTATTCCGGGCAAAGTAATCTTTCAAAAATTTGAAACTCTGTAGACTTTATCCTTATAATAGTAGCTTATCTGTCAGAATTTTTGCAAATTTTTAGTTATTATAATTTCTCGTGTCTATAACTTACTAACCCTAAATATATTAGTATTTTATCCAGCTGTAACTCCAAAATTATAATAGCTAAAAATCTGTAAAAACTCTGAAGGATAGCTACTATTTAAAAGGTAAAGTCTATAGAGTTTCAAATTTTTTGAATGATTCCTTTGACCGGAATAAAAAATTGATATTTAAATGACAAAAACCCCATGTTATTTAGATGGGAAAACTTACATCGCAGTGCAGGACAGGTTAAAATTGAAATAGACTTGAAACTTGGGGGATATTTTTTTTATTTATTTCGAACCATGTGAGCCTTTGTCAGAATGAAAAATTCGAAATTACCCAAAATAAGGACCACCCTAATATACAATCATACCACACAGAAAATCAGATTTATTATAGGAAGTATTCTTAAACGTATCTCCAACTACAATTGCTCCATTACAGGATGATAAAAGAAAATTAGCAAAGCAGAATTTTTTTTTATCCTGTTAAAAAAGATAGAAAAACAACCCATCGATGCATAATTTGCTGTTAGCCTGTTTATAACAATATTCAAGATATATTTGGCAAGGAATGTATTTGAATTTGAGATTTTCTAATTTTGTATCTGACGATATGTCTATTGTGTTTATTTATTTCAAATATGAAGACAAACATTTTTATGAATGTTTTTTTCTTTTATTTTTTATTGAGTCTATCTAAGTTCCAATATTGCTGATAGAAGCTGCAAAACAGGCAGAACAGTGTCCTAACAGGAGGATAGCAATGCTCTAATTCTTCCGTACTGTATGATTTTTATTTTTAAACAATCTTTTTCCAGAAAATATTAATGATTTGTTAGCTCTCTTTACTCATTTTTTATTTAATAAAACTTAATGATACATAAACTATATCCCTTATGAAAAGTTGCATAACACATAAGTAAATATTTAATTTCAATCAAATATGTAGCGTAGATCCTTTTTATAATATTAATATTATACTATTATAATAATTATATATTTGGATATTTCAAAAAGTTAATAAGACAATTAATTGTTTGTGCCAAAAAGAAACTACAATAGTATGTTAATGATAAATTATAAGAGAAATTAAAAAAGAGTAGGCATGGCTCTGAATTTTTCAACACTTTGGGAAAAGTTTACATAATATAGGCCAATTAACAATCACGTATATAAAATATTTGTGTTACATTTGCTTCAACTAGAGATCTAATAGAATCAGTTGTCTAACACGGATCAATTAAACTAGTAAGAAATAATTCATAGAAAATCAAAGATCGGTGATGTCAACTAATCTACACCCCGATGGAGTGAATATTTTTAATTGTACAAATAGCACGGGGTTGTTTAACACCCCCTCGGGAATCGAACCCCGAGTGCCAGTAACAGCAGGTGAAAAACAACCCCTCTGACAGTATAATTAAAAATATTCCACCTCCATCGGAATTAATAGATGACACCATCTTTTTGATCTATGATTTTCTAGTAAATTCGAATCTATTACCATCGGCAAATTAATATCTTTCATATTAAATTTCTTTCTAATCTATAGGTGTCAGGGATTAACGAGAAGTCTTATAAATTCCAAAATACTTAAGATATCAAATTCGTTCATAATTTTCATTAATAAAGAGAGAATTATGGAATTCGTGCAATTTTTTTCATTAATTAAAGTTCATCTATTTCTAAACCCCGACGGGTAAAACAATCTCCTGAAATTAGATTCATGTCTATTTATGGAGTTCTCGTAGTCCCTGACAACTATGCAACCAGGTGAGCATCTCTGCTCGCTGAATGCCTACCCTAACAAATGCAGGCGTCCATTTTCTCATTAAAAATCGGTTACTAGAATAATTCACCCAAGTTAAGAAAAATATTCAAAATAATCCCCCTATTGTTTAATAATAAAGTAAGGCCACGAAAATGAATAAAGAGTAGATTAACTATTAAATAAATAAAATTCTAAATTTAAATATATAGATATTAGTTATTAGCTTGAGTTCGGGTACCACTGGTTAAATAGAATAAGGCTCGGTCTTGTAAAAATCATCAATATTTGAGGATTATTAGTTTTAGATCAAAATTTAATCAGTTCTCCGGATTGAAAATAAACAACTTTTCGTTATCTAAATCCAGACAAACAGAGACGGAAAATATCATGGTTGACAATTACTTTTCCACCTGTTACCGATATTTTTAAACACAATGAGCAAAAAAAAATACATTTGAAAATTTCCGCGTGAATTCAATAAGCTCGTTCAGCAGTCACCAAGTAATTTTCCAAAAATAACCTACCTATATTTATATAATACTTGATAAACTTACCAATTTTCTTCTTCTTTCTTCTTTGCTTGTCTCTTCCGACTGCAGCGCTAATTATCTCTGTGAAATCGGTCCACCTCCAAGGCGATGAGATGTTTCTGTAAATAGCCATGAAGGGCTTTTAAATCTCAAATAAAACTCCTTTTAGTCGCCTTTTACGACAAGCAGAGATACTGTGAACCCAATCTACCCCCGGTCCGAACCTATTCTACTCCCGGTTTACAGGTGGAAAGCATACCTATTTTAGGTATAATAATTTAGATTTAGAATTAAGATACAAAAACAGTCAAAAATTAATGTTTGAAAATATTTTTTTATTCACGTTCCTAATAAATGAGTTAAATTTTTGGCTAAGAAAACAAGTATTTTTATCAGTGGCATGCGATCCAAAGATACTGTGGATTCGGCGCATCCCTAAAATTTCAAACATTTAGAGTATTTTGATAAATTGAGGAGGATCTTTAAATTTTCACATTATTATCCGTTATTTCAACTATTTCTATAAAAAAACATTTTTTGTTTACAAAAGTAGATTGGTTCTCGAAATGATATAAAATTGTTGTCTAATTTCAAGGTGTAATTAAAATGAATAATTTTCCGAAAAGGGTGCCGATAGAAGGTTTAAAGTCCCTGCCTGGTATATCTTCCAAACAGATTAAAGACAAGTTCAGATGAGTTTGAGTCGAATAAATATTGTTCTCACTGAGGAACTAATTAAAATATAAATAATACAAAAAACAAATAAATAAAGATGATTCGAGAATCTTTAGACTAATTCATTTCTAACAACTCTCAATATATAAGATCGGAAATAAATAAGGGCGCTATAGAGAAGTAATAGCTTGCTTTTATAGCAATAGAATTAGGAGAAAATTAAGATTTTCTTATAGGACAGCCGGTTTCACTGTAGAAGATTTCCAACTCAGGGACTGGGTAGTTTAAGTCACAAGAATTAATTTCTCCTATCCTCACTTACACAAAGCAGTATCCATTTGGGGCGAAGGTCCCAAAATATATTTTTCAAAAATCTAATGTTAAATTTGAAAAAAAAGAAAATGATACCCTATTCGATGAAATTTGCAAAAAAAGGCGAAGATTAAAATAAAATTTCAAAAAATGAAGAATACTTTTTTGGATAGCATCCCCTGGTTGAAACGACACCAACCGACATAAATTTTATCTGTTCTAGAACAATTTTTGTTAAGAAATAAAAGTGATTTTCAGTTTCCCCCGAACTTCTCGAGAAATAAGCCTGGAGAAACGAAATATTATGAAATAATTTTGATTTTTGGGGCCATTCATTTCTTGTGTTAAACCTGAATGAGAAAAATATTTTATGAATGAATTTAATGCAAATTATACAAACATGAATGACTACAAGATATATAAAAATAAACTTTTATATACTATACAAAATACATTGTTAGAATATTATATTTTCATCTCGTTTATTGAAAAAAACATAAAAACAATTGATCTAACTTAAAAAGCTCGTTAAGTTCACCGGGCAAGAGAAATATTTGATCCAGACAATCAATTTTTTGGTTATTTGTGCTTAAAATATCTGGGACCAGAAGATGCATAATTTCCTTTCAAAAAATTTTGTTCTGGTGCCAAAATTGTTATATTTTCATGACAATAAACAAATTAGATTTTAGGTTTTCTAACTTAGAGTTTCCAAACTAAAAATGCAGAAATTCAATTGAAAAGTTTTTGTTTTGCCGAGAGTAGCAGAGTTGTTGATTCACAAAGAGAAACAAAGAGGTTGTCCTCTGCTTGATGCAAATAAGCATACACACATATATATATATATCGAGATGATATATCTGTATATATATTATTTATTTGTTTGAGACTATAGACCAAGTCTTCGAAACTATAGTCTAAAACAAATAAATAATATATATACAGATATATATATTATGTGTGTATGTTTATTTGCATCAAGCAGAGGACAATATTTACTCTGTGATGCGAAATTCATTCAAATATCCTAGTTCTAGAAATTAAATTAGGTTGGAGTTGGTGGTGTTTCACAAGGAGAAAAAATAAAATACAAAGATTTTTTTTTCTCCTGTGTGAAACACCAACTCAAAAAATCTTTGTATTTTATTTTTTTCTCCTTGTGAAACACCACCAACTCCAACCTAATTTAATTTTAACAATGTTTCACCATAAACCAACACCGCGTTCCCTAAAAAATCTAGTTCTAGAAGTGTAATGAAGATAAATTAACACAAAAGTAGGTACGACACTGCACTTTTGCGTCAAATTTCAGCTTTCTCATGTCTTTCTCGTAAAAATGGTTACCAAAATACGAATATTTTTAGAGAGCATACCGAGTCTTGAATATATATATTTTAGTTTGTGTTAATGATGGAGAAATTGTAATAGCTTTTACATATATATTAATAAGATGATCAAATTTCAGGAATTTTCAAAAATCTAAGCTGAGAAAGGGTGCGTGTGGGAGGTGAACCGCCGCACGTGGAATTATAGGTGTTGCCCGGAAATACTACTAATTAATTTATATATTTAAAGTCAGCGTATAGAAAGCAGAAATTTTTTAAAATTATTCTTGAAATCAAAACCGAATTGATTAAAGAATTATTTAGTTATTATATCATAATAAAGATAAATTAATCTGGTTATCGTCTGCTTGATGCAAATAAATATATAAATATAGTGAATATTTTTTATTGATAGTTTATTTAGTTATTATATCATAATAAAGATAAATTAATCTGGTTATCATCTGCTTGATGCAAATAAATATATAAAAATATGATGAATATTTTTATTGATAGTTAATTTTATTTATTTTCTTAGAAATATTATTGATAGTTTTTTATAAATATAAATAAATAAATATCTTTTATAGAAAACAATGTTAAAACATTTATTCAAAGTCCAAACGTTTTGTCCTTTTATCAATGGAATTTTAAAAAAGAAAAAGTTGCTTTAGTAAATGAATATAAGGCAATATAAATATATGTAATATATATTAGAGACTATAATAGTTTCAAAGGTTTGACATTCATCATCAGTCTTGTTGATAGAAATATTCTACGTGTTATTTCTTATGGGTTCAAATACCTGAATGGATTTAGGTAAATTCGTTCTGATGTTATAGTAAGCTAGTCACTCAACAATTGATTCAATAATTAAGAATAAGAAAAAACTTATCAAATTAAAGTTAACCTTATTTAGTTATTATATCATAATAAAGATAAATTAATCTGGTTATCGTCTGCTTGATGCAAATAAATATATAAATATAGTGAATATTTTTTATTGATAGTTAATTTTATTTATTTTCTTAGAAATATTATTGATAGTTTTTATAAATATAAATAAATAAATATCTTTTATAGAAAACAATCTTAAAACATTTATTCAAAGTCCAAACGTTTTGTCCTTTTATCAATGGAATTTTAAAAAAGAAAAAAGTTGCTTTAGTAAATGAATATAAGGCAATATAAATATATGTAATATATATTAGAGACTATAATAGTTTCAAAGGTTTGACATTCATCATCAGTCTTGTTGATAAGAAATATTCTACGTGTTATTTCTTATGGGTTCAAATACCTGAATGGATTTAGGTAAATTCGTTCTGATGTTATAGTAAGCTAGTCACTCAACAATTGATTCAATAATTAAGAATAAGAAAAAACTTATCAAATTAAAGTTAACCGAAGATGAGACCATTGGCGTATTTAGGGAGTTTAGAGGTGGGAGTGAGGGTGCAGTCGACCAGCTGAGTAGCCACCAGAAGATTTCAATTTCAGTAATCCGATTAGAAATCAACTAACTTTTTAGTAGAATTGACAAATTCTGTAACGAAATAATTTAATGTGAAATACATAAGTGATGCCTCGTAATAATGGAGTTTCGATTTTTCTAAGGGGGCAATGAGTTTTGTAGGGGCAATAAGAAATATGCCCCTCCTCTAACAATGCCCATGGATGAGACCCTGACAGATCTATTTGTTCACCCCAAAACCCTCTAATCTGTGATTTCCATCGAAATCGTTAGAGACATTTGCGAGAAACCGATTCTATATAGGTACATATAAGAAATGCACATTTAATAGTATGTATGCAATATTAAAGAAAGCGGATAATTTCATTTTAGAGTGCATAAGAAAAGAAGATTTTGAAGACATGCATTCTGTAATGAAAATTCGTCCCAAGAAGTTGGGGACCACCTCTTGTAATTGTTTTAACTTCAAATAATTGAAAGAGCCTATCATTAGGGGGTGAGTTATTTAATTGAAAGGCAGCTTAATTTGATTGTTTTTCATAAAATGCGACTTATCTATCTTTGTTTGTCGTTGGTTGGAACGTGAACGCTCCCTGTCCGAGCAAAGATGGGCTCACATAAATTGGCTCTCGCTCTCCCGAGGGACAACCGACGGGGGGAAAATCAAATTGGACCTTATTTTGATATTGCTTTCATCGTCGGATGATCTTAACAAAGTTCAAAGCCCCTTGCTTTTCTTTTCGAATCTCTCGATGGAAAGTAAAAATACAAATAGCAGATCAGACGGATAAGCCTATACCATTTAATTTCTCATTTCATGTTTTCCGAAAAAAAATCAAATGAATAACAACGAATATTAATGGAAATGAAGTCCTACTGCTCTCTTGGTTGAGTTTTCTATTTTAATTTTTTTAGTAAATGCCTGTCTTTCTTCTTATGGTCAAACTTTTAGACGGACTTTTTTTTGGAGAAAGCCCACCTGATTGCATTTTTTTAGAATGTACGTACCTACTACGAATTGGTATTTTTTATAAGGGCTGTTTAGGTACCTAAAAATATTGGTGAACTTCAGAATTCACCCCAAAAAATTTTCTTTAAAGGTATGCAACCTCTTTTAAATAAATTTAAAAAAAAAAATTTACTTTGTCAATTTCTTAAAGAATGAAATTTTAGTTAGATAATATTAATAAATTTCTTGTGTATCTTAAAAGTGCGATTTGCGAGAAACATAGGTATCGATTTTTTGTGAAAATTTAGCCAAGTATTTAATAACATTATTTTGAAGATAAATATCTACTAAAAGATAATAAAAATTATTTATTATTTTTTTATATTCAAATCAGCTCAGAATTTATCACAAAATTTTGACTATGTTGACGTCAGCTTCGCGGGCGATTTCCAGAGACTTTGCTGTGGACCAATCATTCGCGGTCTGCTTCTTGGCCACCCCCATTCTAAATGAACCTCAAATTGGGAAGAAAAGGTGAAAACTTTTTACAAGACTTTTTATGATTTCTGAAAATTTTAGTGATTTGGAAACTTTTCATCAGCTAACGGTTTAAGAGTGAATGATGAAACTTAGCACAGCGGCGCAGTTAATTAATACATGTGTGCTAAATTTCAGCTTTTTATCTACAACCGTTTGATAGCTAGGTATATTTCAATGCGTTTTTTTATTTTTTTGAATTTCCGAACGGGACGCTCTGAAGCTAGATTGGTCTAAAATCACTGATTTGCTTAAAAATAAAACATTTTGGCACTAGAACCAACATTATAAGACTTTCCGATTTTGAGTTATCATTGATATCTATAATTTTCAAGCATGTTTTTTTTTGTATACCTGAATTCTGAAACCCACCATTACTCAAGAAGAGAACTCTTAGAAAGTAAATTATCGTGACAAAATGTTTGTATTTATAAAAGTTCAAATTGCTAATAGTAGTAGAGTTATGATTTCTAAAGTCATAACGTCACTAGTAGTTGTCAACTACTGAATTTTAGGTAATTTGGATAATTTTTTATTATATGTCAGAAAGGTTGTATTCCCTTAGAACTTAGATAATTAAACCTGATTGCCAAAAATACAATCTTTGGCCCTCTGAGACGAACCAATCTGACATATATAACCAATTAATAATTATGCATAAAGATTTTTTACTCAAATATATAATCTTTATCATTAAAAAATTTTCCGATCAAGTAGTTGTTAATATAAACATATATAATTATATTTAATACAAATTATTCATACCATCTATCTTTGATTCAGTAGTTGATTACGTCTCGTGAATTTCTTTAGTTTATATATTTTTAAAACTAAAAATCTGATCTGTTTCCGCCCTTTCCCGTTTGTATCTATACTACCATGGCGTTTGTTCTGACGAGATAAAAACAATAACCGCTTCAACAGCTTCAATAAACAATTTTCTAAAATTCAACACATTTTCCGTTTAAATTAGATACTAATCAATAAAATGCATTCGCCAATTCGTTTATTCCTATGACTTCTAGAGACTGGAACTCGTTTCCCCCATCTGTCTTCCCGGCTATATAAAACCTTCAGTCTTACAAGATCCGCATTCACAAGTATCTTTAACTCTGACCCAATCCCTGAAATGTCTTCTTCTTTTCACGATACAAGGGTCCACCACTACAGAGGTTGTACCTTTTTGGCGCAACTTCTTCTTGTATCCATATCATTACAAAGAAAAATAACAGCAAGTGTACCGAGTTTTCCTTTTTTCCTTAAGTCCCTTGTAACAGTGAGATCTTTTGTATATTTTATAGCCTCTGGGACTTGAAGTTGAAATAATTGTTTCAAGGAGAGTGACACCTTAACTTTTTAGGCCTCGAGGTTTTGCGATGCGTTCCAATTTGCCATTCACAAAGCCTCTTCTTCTTTCTTTTGGTCTGGTTTAAAAGAGAAGCGTGTGTTAAAAAGACTAAATAATTGTTGGAAAACAAAACGAATCCCCTCGGCAAAAGCCTCCCCAAGATGAGGCACTAAATAGAAGTGACCCCGCAAACAATGCAAAGATTTCCTAAATAAGATTGCATATAAGCATACTTGTTCTTTGAACTTTTATTTAGAGGCAGATATTATTTTTTTTTTTCAAAATCTTTTTTTTAAGAAAATGAAAAGTGAACCAGGATTTGAAAGAGGAGAGGATGCAAAATGACAAGTTAAGCACGGCTATGCTGGCAATTTATGATAATGAAGAAAAGAAGTCATCAGTGGATAAGCCCTCAAGAGATTCAAATATTCTAGGAGAGGCGTTAGAATACAAAAACAAACGCCTTTCCAGCCAATTACATAACAACGCCATAATGTGTCATAAAATATTGGAGAAATTTCGATTCCGCCTGGACACGATTCAACTTCCTATTTGATTCATTTGTAGCAGAGAGATGGAAAAAGACACACAGTAAATCTTTTTTTTTTTATTTAAACTTAACTATGATTTGAATTTTGATTTTAAAATAATATTTTATTCATCTTTCATGTAATTAAGAGATTTTAAAGAGAAATCAATGAGGTTATCCTCTGCTGGATAAAAATAAACTTGTAGCACACAAAATCCCGAATGTCGAAATCCCGATATTTGAAAATTCAGACATATTTTAATATTTTACTAACCTTTTTAATATATACAAAGAACTGTATAGTATCTATATATATTTGACAAGATTAAGCTAATTATCACAAAAAGTACATAAATGAAATATCAAAATAATAAATAAATAAAATACATTTTATTAATCTTTTTAATACCTATTTAATTTTACAAAACTAATGCGTAGTAAAAATTTATTTATTTTTTATTTTGCAAAAGCTGTCTGCAAAAGTGTATTTTTTTGTACTATTAGTGCCACCCGAGGGTTTTCGGTTTTTTAATGTGTGGTTGATTAGAAGAAAAAAAATGGGCGACCGAAACACAACACACCTGGCGAAACCTCGTGAGGTGCGGTTCGGTTAGAATATATTCAGTTCGGCTCGGTTCGGTTCGTATACCTCAATTTCGGGTTGGTTTTTAGACGGTTCGGACATGATTTTTCAGAAGAGTGATTTTAAAGTTTAAAAGTAGAATTACAATGTATTAAAAATAAATATTAAGCCTCCAATTGAACTTTTTAATATGCAGCACATCTTTTTAGATTAGTCCTGACGTTTTATCTCAGTTTAAAGAAGAATAAGTATAAAGAATTTAAATTTTAAACAGGTCCTTTTGATTTATGACGTTCTTGTTCAATTTTTTTTATTGACAATAGTAACAAAAGTTTAAATAGTACAATCGATGTCTCTAACTTACTGTGCAATAACGTCTTTTTTTTAAATTGAAATTTTTTTGCCGAGGGTAGCAGAATTTTTATATATTGAAGGAGACAATAATTTTTTTTTTAAATACAAGATTGAATACTAGAAGGGGCACACCAGTAAGATGCAGTAATGATAGTAATGATTTTCGAAAACATGCTTATAGTTCGGTCACTCAACTTCGACCGCCGAATAATACAAATTAAAATTTCACTTGATTCGAATGAGCAGATTGTTTTATAATTAATTTGTAGTATGACCCTCTTTTTACCCTTGCCTCCTGGAAGGACCTCTTGAAAGTGGAACATACACTCGCTTATGTCCTGGAAACGCAATAAAACATCCACTCTGGCAATTGCCCGTTGGAGAGAGAGAGAGAGAGCGAGAATTGGCCATTTAGTCCATAAAAACCAAATTCCCATTTAAAATGAACAATTTGTATATTTTTTTCGTTGATGATTCTTAAATAGAAATTAATAAAGATAGATTTGGACAAGATAAGTGTCTTAATACTCACGGGCAATAAATCAGTTTCAAATTAGCATTTGGGGTTAAGAAATGTTCCACAGTCGGGATTAATGGAACATTTATTCTTCATTATTCCGGTGGTAAAAACCATGTCGTGCTAATGTTTGTTTCTTCTTTTTGACTTGTGGTTTTTTCTCCAACGCCTGATTCTTAATCAATGAACACCATCTAGGAAATCACATTTGACGTCAGGGAATTTTTTATCTTATCCATAACTTGATAGAAATTAGTTGCAACAAGAGAAATAAAGAGGTTGTCCTCTGCTTGATGCAAATAAACATACACACATATATTTATATCAAAATTATATATCTGTATATATATATTATTTATTTGTTTGAGACTATAATTTCGAAGACTTGGCCTTCATCATCAGTCTTTTTTAATTATAAATGTTTTTCATGGAGTCAATATGGTATGGATATTGAAAATTTGGTGTTCCTTCTTCACTGGTGGTCAGCTTAGAACTAGTCTCAAACAAATAAATAATGACTATAGTTTCGAAGACTTGGCCTTCATCATCAGTCTTTTTTAATTATAAATATTGTTTTTCAAGGAGTCAATGGAAGAATTTTAACTGGCTCGCTGCTAAGTAAAGATCGAAAATTTTCAATATCCATACGGCATTGACTCCATGAAAAATAATATTTATTCACAAAGAGAAACAAAGAGGTTGTCCTCTGCTTGATGCAAATAAACATACACACATATATATCGAGATGATATATCTGTATATATATTATATATTTGTTTGAGACTATAGATTCGAAGATTTGGTCTTCATCATCAGTCTTTTTTTAATTATAAATGTTTTTCATGGAGTCAATATAGGATGGATATTGAAAATTTGGTGTTCCTTCTTCACTGGTGGTCAGCTTAGAACTAGTCTCAAACAAATAAATAATATATATACAGATATATCATCTCGATATATATGTGTGTATGTTTATTTGCATCAAGCAGAGGACAACCTCTTTGTTTCTCTTTGTGAATCAACAACTCTGATACTCTCGGCAAAACAAAAACTTTTCATTAATAATAATTATTATTAAAAAAGACTGATGATGAAGACCAAGTCTTCGAAACTATAGTCTCAAACAAATAAATAATATATATATATATACAGATATATAATTTCGATATATATGTGTGTATGTTCATTTGCATCAAGCAGAGGACAACCTCTTTGTTTCTCTTTGTGAACAACTCTGCTACTCTCGGCAAAACAAAAACTTTTCATTTAAATCAAAGAAATTAGTTATTCTTACTCTAATTATGATCCAACTTTAATATTGGCTTCTAAATTATAAATTATGAAAATCAATAAAGTCTAATTATTTTGTAAATACCTTTGATTTTTTGAAGAAATGAGTAAATAGTTTATTGTAGTAAAAAAAAAATCAACCTCCCGCACCGGGGCACAGAGTTCGGGCCCCTGGGCACTTGACCCTGCGAGGTGAATCCCTCTGAATTAAGTAAACGCGATAAATATTTCACTGAAAGATTTAAATCTTCATTCGTAAAATTTCGTGGTCTAGTGATTCTAAATTTAAACACATAGCCATGCCATATAGCTTAAATAAATGTGGTTGACTTTTTCGAATCTTGAATTTCTTCAAAATTCGGAGGGAAATGGACTGACATTTCCAAATTGAAGTTTCCAATAGAAATAGATTTAAATTTTCTAAGAAAACACTCTACCACCATTATATAAACTATATGGCATGGATATTTGTTTAAATTTAGAAGTATGAACACATTGGAACATAAAATATCTTATGAGTTTCCTAATATTTTTGTCTATTCCTAGAGTATATATTAATATTGTCCAGAGCTCTCAGTCCTTTACCACTTCAAATGTCTACTCTATTATTTGAATTACGTCTCCACAATTTGTATAATTACCCGAGCACTATATTTACTTTCACCTCCAACTTGCCAATCGTGATCTGGATACATTTTCTCATTAACATCGGAAAACATAGATAATTTAATTAATATTTGCCTCGAAGAAGAAAACAATTAATAATTCTATTGAAGAAATCAGTTTAAAATGACCCCAAAAGATTCTTATCTAATTATAGGCGTGTTTCATTCACAATTCTCTACCCGACGAGACTTTCAAAATTTGCTGAAAACACTTCAATATACTATGTGACTTATTTCAAATGGATTTTTTTTAGGGTTCCGCATAAATAAAAAAACAAAAAACCTTTTAGGCTCGCTAGAATATTTGTATTTCCATCTATCACAACATCCCTAGATCGTAGATACAAATATAATATAGAACTGAAATTTAAAACTATATTACCTAATGAATTTACCCATAATAAGAAATGGTCTTAAGATTTTAGTACAATAAACATTTTGAGAAGAACGAATTTAAAATTAAAAATATTATTTTTATGTGAAGGTGTTGAATATCATTTTGTTTTTATATAGCTTATTAAGTACATTAAAGCGAATTAAAAAAAAATCAAGCGTGAGTCTCAGGCGCGGTAGAAGTGAAACCTAGAGTAGAGGCGATTCCCCGTCTCTTTCCTCTCAGCTGCGAGGAGAGTCGGAGAGGGAGAAGGGCCGTGGTGAGCATGCGCGTACCCTCTAGCGATTGAGACGCAGAGAGTAGATTCTCCTATTTCTTCTCCTCTGGAGTCGAAGGGGTGGAGGGGGATAACTTTTCACGATAGGTACATCAACAGTGGTTCTTTCTATAACTACTGGCGCCATATATGAGATTTTTATAAAAAATGACATATGGAGAACTTTTCAATTTCACACAAATTTTGTACCTGTTATATTTCAGAAGCCCTTAATTTAAAAGTGTATAGATGTAAGAGAATTTGAATTATTCTCGGTAAATTAGCAATAAATGAGAATGAGATTTTTGCTATCTCAAGCATTTTGTTAAAAATTATCGTTGTTTATGTATAATAAAATATCAGGTATAACATAACATAAATATAACATTATTGGATAAAAAATACTTGGTAGGTTTCACATTAAGATATAAAAATAAAACGAATTTATTTTTGGAGAGACTTTAATCTCGATATATATATATTTAGGGTGGCTAACTGATAACTATTAGTTACTTTCTGTTGCTCCTGAAAATGGGTTAGCCACCCGAAATATATATATATATCGAGATTAAAGTCTCTCCAAAAATAAATTCGTTTTATTTTTATATCTTAATGTGAAACCTACCAAGTATTTTTTATTCAATAATTTAAAAAATGTTTCACCAAGTACTAACACCAAATTCCTTAAAAACTAATAAATATAACATTTTTAAAAACTTCTTATTCAAATTTTCCCCTTTGGCCAATGGTCATGAATCGCAACTTTTGACTCAAGGGATGAAATCTCCAATCGATTAAAAAAATAGAATAAAAAGTTTAGAAAAAATTAATACAAAATGTTTTTGTCTAGAAGAATTACGTGCTGTTCGTAAAATCATGCTTTGTTATGTTAGGGATTTTTATTATTTTGAGCTTTTTATTATTTCAGTTCTCTAGGTATGTATCTAATTTTAATGAGCTAAAAGTAGTCGTTCATTAACATATTAGTAGCGTTAGCTTTTCAATAATTTGATTAAACTAGTTTATATTGATTGGCCCTCGAGCAAAAGTAAGTTCTCAAATTATTAAGATGTTTTTTCTATTTTAATGATCTCATTAAATTTTCTTTTGTGCAAATTTTAATTGGAAATTATATTTCATGGTTAATAAAATTAAATACAGCTACTAATTATAGGAAGAAAGCAAGGCAAAAAAAGATTTTTTATTTCGAGAAAACACAAAAAATTTATATCTAAATAATGGAAGAAGTTGGTAAAAATATTCAATCTTCCTAAAAAACAATTAAAAATACCTTATTCGTAGCCTATTTAATTATTTGAAAAGATTTTGTTTTCCCGAGAATAGATGAATTGTTGATTCATAAAGAGAAATTAATGAAGTTTTCCTTTGATAGATTCAAATTCATACCTATACATATATGCGACCTTCTCCGAGAAAAGGGACCTAGTGTGTGAAAATGAACTTTTGAGAAAAACGCATTTAACCCTTTCAAGACGGTTTTTTTTTAAGAAAAACTAAAGCATTTTTATTTTAGTTTTTTGCATTTATGAGAACAATAAACAATTTTGAACATGTCTATGTGAAAAAAATATAAAATTTGTTGAGGGGGCTGGTGGTATATATATGTACCGTCAGTCCTGGTGCATGGTACATATGTGTACCAGCAGTCCTGGAAATGAGAAAAGGTCAAAATGAAAGAAGAAAAACTTTCAACAATTTTTATTAGAAAAAAAATAAAAAATTACACGTGATACGCTGCAAAACAATTTTTACATAAGGGAATCTCACATTCTTTGCAAATTGTTGATGTTCGAGTCTGTTTTTTCATTTCTGAACATCTTCTGCATCTTCTTCTGGATTCCCCTTCAATCGGAAGATGCAATGAAACATTTGATAATAGTTTTCTTTTTTTGACGGCCTTCCATTACTCACTAACCTCTGTACTGAAGCTGTTTTCTTTCCTTCAGCAATCATTTCTTCTGCTAGGGAAACTAAAAATTGGATCAATGGGGTTTTCTTATTTTGGCTTTCTTTATATATGATCCATGAATTCACAATTGCCATCATAAATAGCCGATAAAATACTTTTTTCCACCATTTAGTTGATTTGCGGTCTAAATCATAAAGACCTACCATCTGGTCCGCTAAATCCTCCCATTATTTCCCATAAAATGATATCATGTCTGGACAGGCATGTCACACTTCGTTCCATCCTTCATTGTCTTCTCTTGACAGACACAATTGTCATTATGGCAGTTGCTCAACATGAGAACTTCTTTTGTGTCGTGCCATTTGACAAACATAATTCCTCCAGTATTACATCTAAATACCGATTCTCCTCTTTTAAGTTTTAGGTAATTTTAGGAATATTTATCCGGTTCTGGTTACAAGCCCCAGTGCTGTTTATCCCGCAAATTTTTAACAAGAGAAACCGATGTAAAAAATCGGATCAAAACAAAAAGTAATATCTTTTTCACTGAAGTGGCGCCACAAGTTTCTGGACAACTCGTTCACCAAGTGTACCTTCGAGATGTTCCAACTTCGCCCCAAATAAAATCATAAGTGTAGCCTGTAGAAGAATCCGACTGAGGTACATCTTGATCCCCTCTTGGTAGGTTTTAGTGGCATATACTGTTTTACATGAACGACCTTGAATTTCGTCATTGACTCATCGATACTCTGGAAACAATCATCTTGACAACATTTCGAAAGTTTTTTTTTCAAACATTCAACCACTTCATCAATATAATAGGTTTTTGAGCTTTGAGGGGTTTTTTTTGGTATACATAACTTTAAAGATAAAAATTTGAATCTATCTCGAGACATCGCATTTTTATATGGCTGTTTACCCAAGATTCATGCAATTGGACCAGTAATCACTATATTGTGGTACATGATTGTGGCACATTATTAGCATACATCCAAGCAACATTTGAATTTCTCCTTTGATCTGTTTCTTTCAAACGGGCATCTCTTTTTGTTTCTTTATAAATTTTAATTCTTTCATTTGTAAATTGAGCAATATAAATAAATAATGAAGAAGGAAATCATTTTTTTAATAATTCAAATGGTTTCAAATTTTTATTTTCGAGATTGGACTCAATATACACTTTTTCCTATGATAAATTTTTTCTTGTGGAACAAATTCCTTACTAGGGTTTCAACCATGTGACCAAAGAATCAAGAGAACCCCCGTTTTCTGGCATGGGCATTGATTCGAATTTCGAAATAGACCTGTCCATCCCGTCTTCTTCTGAAGTCACGAGTGCCGTCTTGAGTTACATCCAACTCAGATTCTCTTGAGATGGATCGTAAAGCTCATTACTACTATCTAAATCCGTAGAAAAATCTGAAAAATAGTTTTCAGCGGCCTCTTCAAGCTCCTTTTGGGTCAGACGTCCTTTTCTATTCGTGTCTAAAATAAATAGCAATTGTAAGAATCAGGACTATTGGTACACATATACCGTCTCCAGGACTGATGGTATATATTTGTACCAAGTTTTTGAAGGTAAATATCCACTATTATTAGATAAACAAAATATCACTTACTTTATAAACGATTCGTCGACAAGTATATATATATATTATCAATAAACAGTAAAAAAAGCAAAAAATATGTATATCTTACGACTAT